>CM068368.1:5368323-5718323 GCA_034769895.1 Magicicada septendecula | reverse complement strand
CATGACCCAGTTCTGTACTGTGTTCCAGTAAATAAATTGCACCCGCCTGGCACCGCGATTCCTCCTCCTCTTCTCTTGTTTTGTTTCTACATTGGTTCCGTTCGTTATTTATTACTTTTCTCTAAGTACTCGTAATTTACTTGTTTTCTTCTGTAACTTCGCTTAGATACAATATTTCCTTATTTACGTTGTTCACCCTCAGATTTTGTTAGTAAGAATATTTCCTTAATCGTATATATTGCTTGTACAAAAAGAAATCAAACTATTATTTGTCTTTTTCTGTATTCTTATTTTTTTTATTTAAACTGTCTTACGACGGTCTCAACTGGATGCTTTCCATTTTTCTCACTCAAATGTGTTCGTCTTCATCTTCATTATCATCTTCCCAACGTGGCGTAGGCAAGGTGGTGCCTGTTCCGCCCTTAAAAATCTCTCAGACATCTCTTCCTGAGTCTACCCACAAACCTATCTCCTGTAGGTTTGTACTTCCAAACCTGTTTGGCCAGTCTGGAATCTGACATCCTTCTAATTGTTCTTTACACCCATCTTTGTAATCATTTAATTTTTCATTCTAGTTAAAATCTCTTCTCTTATGGCTTCATTTCTTATACAATCAAGTTTGGAACTCCTTTTAACTCCTCTTAAGAACGCCATTTTTAAGGCCTATTTTTGACTGTCTTGTTTCTTGGTTGTTACCCGTAATTCACACCCACAGTACAGTACAGGGACTGCCATAACTTTGTAAAACTTTAATTTTCTATTCCTGCGTACCTTGTTTCTAACACTTATCTAAAAATGAAACTTTTTCTTGTGAACTTACTGTTTATTCTCTTCTCGTCGAACGCGTTTCGGCGTACGTATTCGCCTTCTTCAGCTTAGAGACAGAGTGCCATCATTTAGTAACGGTTGTTGTGTGGAAGGTGTAGTGGGGGTGGTGCGTGGAGGAAGGGGATTAGCGCGGGGATTCAACTTAATGTTTGCTTTTTGTATAATTGTGTCAAAAAGTGTATGTGATTTATATTGTAATTGATCGTTAAGTATGTTGTTTGGTTGTGTTGTGTGGTGTTTATATATTTCGTATTGTTCAGTTGTGTTGAGTTTTCGACCTTTGGGTAGGTAATGTAAAATTTCAAGATTAGTGTCTATGTTGGTGTAACTGTGGTTTCCTGTGTGTATGTGTGTGGCAAATGCGGAGTGTATATTGTTGTTGGTTAAAGCTTTTAAGTGTTCAGAATAACGGGATGAAAAAGATCTTCCCGTCTGGCCTATGTAGAAACTATTGCAGTCATTACAATTTAATTTGTAAACATCTGTTTTGTTATATTTGTCTATGTCTGCGTTTGTATTATTGATGTGTTTTTTGATGGTATTGGTTGTTCTGTATGCTATTTTGTATTTGTGTTTTCTGAATGTGTTGGCGATTTTGTGTGTGTAGGAGTTGTGGTATGTGAGTGTGATGTATTTATTGTGCTGTGTGTTGATGGTATTTTGTGTTTTGTTGTTTTTGTTTTTGATGCGTTTGTGTAGTGTGTTTATTAAATTAGGGTTGTAACCGTTTTTGATTGCTATGTATTTTTTGTGTTGAGTTCGTCGGTGTAATCTTGTTTATTTAAGGGTATTTTAAACCAGTCTGGCAGTCTGTCTCTAAGCTGAAGAAGGCGAATACGTACGCCGAAACGCGTTCGACGAGAAGAGAATAAACAGTAAGTTCACAAGAAAAAGTTTCATTTTTAGATAAGTGTTAGTGCTGTGAAAGAAGAGATGAATAATCAAGACAACTTGTTTCTAAGTATGCGGTTGATTGTCCCACATATCGTTTGGAACTTACCTAACTTAATATCATTATCATAGTTCCTATCATAGCCAATATCATTTCCCAAATACAGTAATTAAAATTGCACACCTGTTCTAGAATTCGATCATTAATCATTATTTTTGTTCTTATTTTAGAATCTTAAAAACAGATATTTGCAAATCAGATTTTGTTTTGAAGTACAAGCAAGTCTTCAGCAAACAACACCACATTCAAATATTTGTCTCGTGATAACTTAATATCACTAGATGTTATAAGTCATCTAGTGACTTATAACATAAGTTCACTAGATGTTTCCATTTCTTTACCAGATCGTAAATATAAATGTTAAAAAGAGTAGATGATATACTGCGCCCTTGTTATTATCACTCTATTTTCTTGCACTTTTTCTTTTTCTCCACAGCCCATAGGTCGGTGGGCTTGCAGATACTTCCTTTCCGTGAACAACCTCTTGGTCACCACATACCTTTTTTCTTCTTGTACCCCATCCATGGGCCTTCCGCTCCCACAGTTTCACCCCCCTCGATCAGGGTGGTGAACCAGTTTGAATGGCTACCAGGTGAGCAAACATGCTGCTTCTCATTTCCTCAACGGTTCCAATCAGCGTCCTTTTTTTCACGCACTCTCCTCAGAACCTCGTCATTTCCGTTCACGGTATTCTTAATAACCTCCACCAGTATCACATCTCAAGACTTTAAGGTAGCTCCTCTACAATTTCCTCAGAGACTATGTTTACGAGTCATATATGTGCATATTGTCCAAAGGAAACTCTTATAAATTTCTTCGTGTGCTTTCCAGCGACACAATTTTGGACGCTAAAAGAGAGCTTATTTTCTTGCATGTGGACGTATAAATGATGTTCTTGTACTGTAATACCGAGTTAATTATCAGTTTGTTTTTTCTACGTATGTTTCATCGAATCTCGTTGTCAGAGTTAGTAAGGAAAAAACAGTAAATACAGTGAAAAGAGAACCGCTTATTCCTTTGCACGAAATACACCATTCAAAAGGAAAACATATAAGATTAGTACTTATGTTTTGGTAATAGTAAATAATTACATTTATCTGTCTTGTGACATCTGCTTCCAATGTAGATTACGCATTTCGGAACGTATGTTCCATCATTAGAGTATTGTTCCTTTGAGGTCGTCAGTATTAAAATAGAATTATTTAAAAGTATCTGTACATAACGTACTTATCAGACCGGTTGTTACTTATGGTGGTGAGGAATGGGCACTGATAAAATTGAACAAGAAACACAAAGAAGGTCTGAAAGATAGATCATAATATATGTATGTAGCTGGTTAAAGAAGATGACGAAAATGGAGAATGGGAAATAACCAGGAGACAGATGAGCTATTGAATCACGAAGATATTGAAGATTCATAAACGCTCAACGAACACAATGGCTAGGTCACGTAGAGCGGATGGATGATGGCAAAGAAGATTTTGAGGGTACAGGTCTATAAAAGGAAAAACAGGGGCCAACCTAAAATAAAAAGTTTGGATGATGTTATCGGAGATGTATGTTCAGAAGAATGGATGTGAGGGGTTGCACTGTGCCGGATAACAGGCCTTATTCAGTCTCAAGCTCTTTTATTCCTATTGAGCTGTTTACACTGGTATGGGCTACGGGACCGAGGCTATACCATCGATTAATTACTGCTGAGGGTCAAACAGAAGCAGAGAAGGCTTTTATTCAGTACATAAATAGTGTGACAGACATGATAAGGAAGTCACTGGGAAAACACCACTGAGTGAATACCGTATTTAGGCCATGGCGGTGCACATTTCACCGCTCGATTAATGTTGTGTTACAAAAACAAGTAGGGGAGGCTTTCTCCAATATATAAACAGATTGACGGACCGGATAGTGAAATTACTGCGATGACCTGGTGTGAAGACCGTGTTTTGGCCAACGCGGAGCATCCAGCAACATATGAAGTCAGCTAAGGATGCGAGAAACCCATTGGCTTCGGGTGGCGTATACAGTACGTTGGCACAGCGTAAGAATGCACATTCCTGTCGACCGGGACAGTCGGCGCTTGCTGAGGACCACTTTCTGGCCAGTGACGACCAAATGGTGAAGTTTGAGGAGACGAAGATCCCCTCTACGTTGTCCTATCCTATGCGGCTGCACTGGGACGTGATCAAGATACATAAACACGATAACATTCTCAACAGGAAGGAGAAGTGCTTGGGTCTGTTATCCGGCACGCAAATGTTCTCGGATCACGGACATAACGTCTAACACCGTTGTTGACAGAGGCGGGCAACGGGATTGGCCAAGCTCTCGGCCAATCAGATGTTAGCCTGGACGCAGACGTTTATGTATACAAGTGGACAGTTTGGAATATGGCGGCCACAGCTGCAGCCGAAACGTCTTCTTGTTTTATAAGAATAGGATGACGGCCCAACAGCCTGAAAAATAATTTTACTAAAGTCTCATAATTTTTCCCTTCCTATCTTAGCCATTTTCATTTAATAAGAGGAATAATGATAGAACGAAGAAGAGCAAAAAAGAAGAAGAAGAAGAAGGAGGAGGAGGAGGAGGAGGAGGAGGAGGAGGAGGAGAAGAAGAAGAAGAAGAAGAAGAAGAAGAAGAAGAAGAAGAAGAAGAAGAAGAAGAAGAAGAAGAGGGGATGTAGAGAAAGGGAGAGAGATGAGTGGGGAGAGAGAGAGAGAGAGAGAGAGAGAGAGAGAGAGAGAGAGAGAGGTCATTGTAACCGAAAGTCTAGCGAGAAAGGGCCAAACAACTACAAAACTAAACGCAAACAAATAAGTGTAATTGACAGACCCTCCAACAAGTCTAGACGAAACATGAATATCATTTTATTCAGGCCAAAGAGATTCTCAACAGAGCACAGTGTGACAGCACAATTATTGGATGTCACAAAGTATAGAGGATTTTGTACAACTGTTCACTGTTTCAAATGTCTCGTGATGCGATTTTAATACAAACTGTCTATTGTAGAATCGCTTGGCTTACGTAAATAGCATGGATACGCTGGGAGCTGCTAGTGAAATCGCTCTGCTCTCATGTAACGTAAGATGTTATTTGTAAATAACGTTAGTTCATTACTTAAGAGTCTATTGAATCAGAATTTATTTTATGTAAAGAAAAACTTTTAAATGTACGAAATGTGTTTAAAAAAAGACCAAACTATTTATGTAACACGCCAACCTGTACATAGAGCGATCTGAAAAATTAGGTGCTGCTAGGGACAGGTTTTGATGCCGGAATGCCGTTTTCTCCATGCCGTCATAATCATCAGTCTTCGAGCTACACGCGTTGTAGTGGGCACGGGCACACACCGTCCAGCTGATTTATAACGAACTGAGAATGAAGATCTTAACGCAACGTGTATTAAGGGTTGAAAAATATTAAGATTTTTTTCGAACCACTATAGTGCGGAAAAGTTGCCTCATATGATAAGAAGAAAAACGACGTAAAAAAATTTGAAAACGGTTCACATCTTCCGGTCGCGCACCGTACTTAAAGTTTATAGAAATTGACGAAATGAACATTTTTCGTAAATTTTTTAATATTACTTAAAATTCTACGATCGACACGCTATATAGTTTGTGACGTTTATTTAGCGTTTCAATAAAGTTAAATAAATTGAAACATCATTAATATTTCATTGTTTACCGGTCGCGCAACGTGTTCGAAAAACGGGAATTTTCAAAATTTTTGCAAGTTTCATTGTGCAGATAATCACCTTACAACGTTTTTGTACCATACAAAAAGTATTGCCTATACAAGTAATTATAACTTCAGTCGTCTATAACAATTAGTTAAATAGTATGTAGTTTAGGGTAGATACAATGTGCGTGGAATTGTAATATGAGACGACGTTTACCCCCACCATCACTTCGCAACGCCACCTACTCCTCCCTCGCTCCCGCCATTTCCTGTCGTGACTCGTCAGTCAGCCACTGTTTGGTGCTGTATTGTTTACTGAGCGTGCGTGCGTTTACTATTGTTGTATTAGTTTCTGTGTGTATTTTATAAATTTGTTTTTCACTTTTGGTCAGCACAGTTGTAACGATGGATGTGTCGAAGAAAACAATTACTAGCCAGGCGTTTGAATGACCCATATTTGATCACCCGAGAGATTTTCTTCAGAGCAAACTACCAACACATGAATGTGTTCTCCGATGCTGTTTTGAAGAGAGATTCAAGTTATCTATTGAGACAAATAACAAGAGCGTAAGTTTTTCTAAATTAGCGGAAAAAATTAAATGTTTCTACGACAAAGCATCTATCCCCACGGTGTCGGATTACAGAATAGTTCAGCTAATTAATGCTGACCATGATTCCTATTATAAGATCAGAAAGTCGTACAATCGTGATAAAGACAAAACTTCATTTAAGCAGAAGATTGACGAGTTTAAACTGAGAGCTTCTTCACTTTTTGATGTCGCTGCTTGTAAATGTGCTATTGCTGTAGACTGTACATTTAAAAAAACACCGGATGCGTGTGAATGTGCAATTTCAATCAACTGCAAATGGGAAAAAGCAAAAAAGATTCTTGTCCTTGAGTTGAGATTTATTTTTCTTCAAAGGAAATACGGTTTGGGGAAAATTGGATCTTTGGACTTGAAAGTAACAAAAAAGTTAAATGAAAGTGTCAAGCGGAAGACCCGTGAGCTTCAGCGACCACAGGGTGAACCGAAATTTTCTAACATGAAAGCTGAAGAATATATAGAAGATAAAGAGCACTATTCTCTGATGTTTCGGATGACGAGGATGAGGAATTTAAACCAATTCCATCGTCAGCAAAACCCCCTTGGCAGATGAGAGTTAAACTGAGCGCAACAGCGTTAAACAGTGATAGAGTTGGATTGTCCGATCGCGCAACAGCTGCCATAGCTTCAAGTGTTCTGCAAGACATCGGAATGATAACCGACACAGATTCTTCCCATGTGGTTGACAAATGTAAAATCAGAAGAGAAAAGAGTCGTTTCAGGATTGATTTGAAGTGTACGCCTAATGAAGAAATTTGTGGCCTTTACTTTGACGGCAGAAAAGACGATACTTTGTTTGTCGAAAAAGTGAACGCCAAGCATTTTCGCAGGAACAGAAAAGAAGAACATTATTCTTTGATTCAGGAACCAGTATCGACTTACATTGGTCATCTTTCTCCTTCCTCGAGTTCGTCAACCGACATAACTCGAAGCATTATTTCTCATCTGTCTGAACTTTAAATATCGCTTGAAAAGCTACAAGTGATCGGGTGTGACGCCACTGTTACTAACACCGGCTGGAAGAATGACGTCATCCGTCAGCCAGTGGGAAGACCACTACAGTGGACCGTGCGTCTACTGCACTTCAACGAACTCCCTTTCCGTCATACCTTATAGCATATAGATGGTGTTACCACAGGGCTTTTCTGGGCCCATTGGACAACAGCTTACTGGGTGCGAAGAGCTCCCTGTGGTCAAGGAATCTGTAGATTGTTTGATTCCAGAAATAAACAGAAATATGCTGAGCAAAGACCAGCAGTATTTATTAGACATATCCAAAGCAATAAAGTCGGGACATCGTCCAGAGGATTTGTCAATCCCTCTGTCTGGCCCTCTGTCACATTCTAGATGGCTAACTGCAGCCAATAGAGTGCTTAGGTTGTGCATAAGTTTGTCTTCTGAGAGCTTGAAACAAATAGTTATCTTCATCTTGAAATCATACATGCCTGTGTGGTTCAACATCAAGAAGAGCAAACTTTTTACTGACGGCTCTAAACATGTTTTTCTAGCAATTCAAACATCGCGGTATTTTTCTGACGACCTACTTCAAGTTGTGAATCCAGTAATTGGACGCAATGCGTTCTTTACACACCCTGAAAATTTACTGTTGGCAATGATCTTTGATGACAGAGAACACATTCGAGAGCTTGGATATAGGAGAATTTTAAAAGCAAGACAATCCGCCTCTAAAGGAAAAACGATTAGAAACTTCGTGCCACGTAAGATAAACTTTGAAGCTACCGATTATACTGAAATTATTTACTGGAATACTTGCCCGTTGTATCCTCCCCCAATGTTACGGGAAGTATGTGATGATGATATTAAATCAATTATCAATTCCGACACAAAGCCCATCAGAGACATCAAAAAGTTTCCCTGTCACACTCAGGCAGTCGAGAGATGTGTCAAACTTGTTACCGAGGCCTCAACTAAAGTATGTGGACATGAAGCTAGATATGGCTACATAAGATCTACAGTGTTATCAAGATCGGTTATGCCTGATTTCTCCCAAAAGTCAGTCTTTAAACTTGTTCATATTGAAAAGAAACAGTAAAAGTAAAAGTGAACCACTGAATCCATTAGTCAATTTGTTGTAAATAGTAGTAAAATATAATGCAAATAACACACCCTTACTTTGGATGGTTGGTTGGGTAGGGTGTGGGTGGAACTCGACGTGCAGCCACCTCCTCGTGGTGAGTTCTGGGTCGTTTTGTTCTGACAAAACGGGCGAAGAGCTGCACAATGAAACTTGCAAAAATGTTCATTTTCGTCAATTTCTATAAACTTTAAGTACAATGCGCGACCGCAAGATGTCAACCGATTAAAAATTTTTACGTCGTTTTTCTTCTTATTATAGGAGGCAACTTTTCCGCACTATAGCGGTTCGAAAAAAAAATCTTACTTTTTTCGACACACCCTAACGTGTATGTATAAAACTTTGGTGGTTCGTAAAATCTTAACAGACCAATTTCCATTGCATTCCAAAGTTGTCATTACCATTTGCATTGGTACGCAGTTGTTGACCGATTTCAAAACGGGTCTCTTTCTGATCGTCGTCAGCAAACGCAGTAAGAATTTTTATTCAGTAATACAATACATTTAAATTTTTAGATAAAGATTTAATTTTACGATCTTATATGTATGCACATTCTCTTAAAAAGCCTCGTCAGTTAAACGGTGATTTACAAATTACCACATCACGAGTTCTCTTCCCATAATCTTCGACATTGGTTTGATCTGCACCGAGCATTGTTTTTACCCTCCTTAAAATTTCTTAAATTAATCGTTCGGTTCATGCAGTATTTCGCGTAGGCTTAATTCAAAAACCAGAATGTCTGTGTAAAGTTTTAACCTAGTTTGCCGCAAAGTTTCAAAGGCACACGTTTTTCTTCGAGGTCTTTCTTAATCACTTTGTTACTAATCCGGCGGCCAGCGTGCGCACGTCCCCGCTCAATCTGATATAGCTCAAAGACTAATGCTGATAGCGGAACGGAATAAATGGCAGTTTGATGACATAAACTATAGCCAGGTGCGCTCACAGTGGCAGCGCGTTGTTTGTGCGGGTTGATATGGTATTCAAAAAGTTCGATCTTTTTTTGAATACACTTCGTATATATTCTCTTGTGAAGCTAATGAGCATAAAAACAATATTACCGAGTTTCTATTTTGTGAGCAGTCAATTTCAGATTTTGCAAGGATGTGGTGTTTTAAGTAGCAACGCCTTACAGTGAGAAAATACAGATTGCCGAACAGCTGTGGATCACTATTTCAAGTTTTGTTTTCTCTACTGAAGGCACTCTGAAGACGTCTTGCATCCTCTGTGCGTGGTGCGTGTGTGTGTGTGTGGGGACGTGCGATGGTTTTTAGTGAACAACCGTGAGATGAAAACACGAAAATCAGCTTATGTTGTTTTTACCCGTTACATCTTCTTCTTCTTCTTCTTCTTCTTCTTCTTCTTCTTCTTCTTCTTCTTCTTCTTCTTCTTCTTCTTCTTCTTCTTCTTCTTCTTCTTCTTCTTCCTCCTCCTCCTCCTCCTCCTCCTCCTCCTCCTCCTCCTCCTCCTCCTCCTCCTCCTCCTCCTCCTCCTCTTCTTCTTCTTCATCTTCTTCTTCTTCTTCTGCTTCATGTTTTTCGTTAACACTACAGCCCTGGCTTCCAACACCAGTCTTACCCGAAGTCTTTTCTATCCATTGCCATCTCGGTCTGACCCCTCACATCCCTTCTTCTCAGATCTTCCAGAACATCACCCAACCATCTTATCCTAGGTCGGCCCCTGTTTCTGCTATTATAGACTTGCGCCCTCAGAATTTTTTATGGACACTCGCTTTATGTGACCTAGCTTTTGTATTCGTTGAGAATTTATGAATCTTACAATGTCCTCATGATTCAATAGCTCATCGTCTCCTGCTTATTTCTTATTCTCCATTCGCCATCTTCTTTAACCAGGCCATAAACACGTCTTACAATCTTTCATTGATACCTTCTTAGTGTTTCTTCTTTCTTTGTGTTAATGTCTGTGTGTTCATGTCTCGCCTCCACAAGTAAGAACCGGGCCCATTAAGAAAGAGAAAAAAGTGGGAAAAAGAAAACGAGAAAACATTTCTCCCGGGAAAGGACTGTGACGCTTGGCATATATGTTCATGTTGTCGATGTACAAAGGACATCTGTTTGAGATTTGTGTTCTGAAGTCAAAATGTATACTGTCACCTTTTGGTTCCGCTAAGCAATCTTTGAATATAATTATATTTATGAAATCAACGATGAAGAATTACAGTTATTTTTAGAAAAAATTAATAATATAAGAAGAGAGTAATGAATTTAAAATAGAAATAGGAAAGAAGGAAATAAATTTCTTCTGTCTTAACAGAAGAATATCAGAAAATAATAAATTAACATTTTATTTTTGAATGAACGAAACGGGTTCTTAGTTTGAACTTGGCCGTTCGGCTGTTGTCTGTCTGTCTGTATGGGCGATGTCTCACGATAACTTGTGACCGCATCAGCCGCCTTTCGTAAAAGTTGGCATGCGTGTCCATACATTTACTCTACATCAATATGTTGATTTTGAGATTATCGGCCGAAAAATAGGGTAAAATGTGAGAAGCTTGAAACTGTAAAATAAATGTAAAACACCACAAGGTCTGTCAAATTAAAAGGAATTTTAACTAAATTTTTAAAATAGTTTTGATTCTTAAAATATCAAAATTTTTGGACGCCCACTTACTGCAAAAGTAGGTAAAAATTGCGATAAAGTTGCAAAAATTCATGTGGGATATGAGATTAAAGTGAATGTTTAACCACAGTCAAATGAGGAGGAGGAGAAGAAGGAGATGGAGAAGGAGGAAAAAAAGACGAAGAAAAAGAAAAAGAAGGAGAAGAAATAAAAAGAAGAAGATTGAGAGGATGGGTGGAAAAGGAATAGGAGGAGGGGAGAGGAGAGGGAGGACGAGGAGGGGGAGCAGGGGAAATAAGTATGACAAGGAGAAGAAGAAGAAATAGAGAAGAAGAAGAAGAAGAAGAAAGAGCAGGATGAGGAGAGGAAGGAGAAAAAAGAAGGAGAAATAGAAAAAGAATAAGACGAAACCTTGAACAGCACTTTTTTAAACATGTAACTTTAAAGAAGTTCTAGGAAGAGAAGGAATAGGAGGAGAAGTAGGCCTAATTAGAGGAGTGGAGAAGAGGGGACGGAGGAAATAAGTAGGCCAAGGAGAAGAAGAAGAAGAAGAAGAAGAAGACATAGAGAATCAGAAGAAGAAGATGAAGAAGAAGAAGAAAATAAGGAGAAATAGAAAAAGATTAAGACGAAGAAGAAGAAGGAGGAGAAGAAGAAATAGAAAAAGATTAAGACGAAGAAGAAGAAGGAGGAGGAGGAGGAGGAGGAGGAGGAGGAGGAGGAGGAGCAGAAGAAGAAGAAGAAGAAGAAGAAGAAGAAGAAGAAGAAGAAGAAGACGAAACCCCGAACAACACTTATTTTAAACACATAACTAAATAGCTAAAGATGTAGATTAATGTAGAACGACAGACCATTTGTCTATTCTCGCTGCACGGCAGACAAATGCCCAGTTACACAAAGTAGAAGTGTTCCTACAAGGTACAACACACCTTCCGTTGCTCGGTGAACCACAACACCAACGTTGATTGTAACGTAGTCACTAGACACAATACTATCAGCTACTTTTTTCAAGTTACATCATCATCATCTGCAAGGACTAAACAAAGGATTGTTTGTTCTAGTCTCAATCAATCAACAATTAGAGCTGGTTACTCCAGCGCTTCCTCGGACGTCCTACTCCTCTCCGTCGCTTCGTCTTATAGTTCCATAGTTGTTTGGGGCGTCCGGCTATTCCTTATTTGAGGCAATTTAGTAGTGAATATGTTACTAGCATGTCGCAGGGTGGGCCAGCCACCTTCAGGCTTAACGTCCAGCCCGATTTTCTGTCTGGCTGTTCTCCTATAAACAGTCTGTTTTCCCAGACTACAGAGACCAGTTTTCCCTGTTGAGATATGCGTAAGGACCTTTAATGTGGTGGTTTATCCTTGCCGCCCACATCCTACGTCGTTGACCAATGGAAGGTCATCCGTCTTTAGGGGAAATTTCTCACCCCAAGGGCAAGAGAGTGCCCTAACCTCTACTTGACAATGACAAGAAGAGGAGGGACAACTTATACCGGCTGTCACTCGGTCTTCAGAGCCGCGTTAGCCACCTGTAGGTGTTCCCCACCATTTGGAGGTGGGGCTGAATAATTCATTCCATCAAGGAATGAGATCGTAAGGCATTACTCATCTTCTCCAGTACTTTGGGGGACTTCAAGTTAAATAGTATTATTTATTATATTACATATTACATACATATTATATAAGACACTCTGAACAAATGCAGCAAACGTCTGTAACTATTTCCATTTGCCAAAAAATTCAATGTAATTTCCAGCTTAATTCAAGGGAGTAATGAGTCTGATATCAAGGTATTTTTTCGCTCAATTGTTACCCTCACTAATTCCCAAACGTTATATAAGTCGTTTGGTACCATTCTCAAAGCCGACGTGTACTCCTTAATATCCTTTGCAGCTGACTCTGTTAATAAAAGCGCTTATGCACCTTGTGTGTCTCTTCTCTGTAACCATTTTCTAGCCTATATTCGATTTTCCATATTCAATTCTTCCTCTATTCTTCGTCGGCCCCCAGCCCTGACGAGATCTCAGTTGGGCAAGTCCCAGCGATGAGGCGAAATGTTCGTTCGACACGAACTCTGAGAAAGTCCTCGACATTTTCTGAAAGGTGGAACGCAGGCTTTTGCACTCGCTTTTCATGAAAACTAAAGCGGTCTGAGTTCAGTCATAGATCAAACTGTTCTTCAGGCGGTGACATACTAACCGCTTTGCAAAATCCGGTTAATTATGTAGACCAGGTATTCCAAACGCGTATAAACCGAAATAGGGTTATGGAACATGACGGGGCCATCGTATCAGACTACCTGCCTACTACGTTAACAACCTTTAAAAGGGTCGCCTATTGTTTACCTTCACTGGACCTAAGCAAGTCGTCTATTCATGCATAATTAAGAAAATCCCCAACAAACGTGGTCTCGTCTAGTTTCTTAAAGGCCATTTCATTTAGTCGGTGTATAGTGTTCTGTCAACATCGTGTTGTCTTGTAGAGTAGAGCATTGAAACTACAGTGTATAATGCAGTGCCAGTGCGTTTTGTTACATCACATTTTAAGCGGTAAACTGAATAGCGAGATGGATTTCTACAGTACAGATTAATTGAAAAATTGTATACTGAAGAGAGGCCTTACAAACTGTGCTGAAGACTGGAAGTCTATGAAAAAATCAACTAACTGTAAAGTGTGAAGGAAACATGTATATTAATTATGGGCAAAATGAAACTTGTTTTACAGATTTGAGGCAATAATATTATAAACTATTATAGCAATTCAACAATAAACCGTTTACTGTATATATTCAATATAACACTAAAACCAAAAAATTAAAATGAAACAGAACCTACAAACAAACAAAAAATTCTAAAACTAAATAACCTAAAAACTAAAATAAAAATTCCATTACTGTATATATTTTGTAATATACTATCGCTATTTATATTTCTCATCTAGACAGAAGATAAAGTCTTCTCAGGTTAACAAAATATATGGTAAATACTTAAAGACATTAGTCTTATTTTGTTGGGACAAACAGTAACAGAATAGTTGCTGTTCAATCCGAGTACACTCGTTTTATTTTAAAATGTACCTCAAACAATTTCACACGGCCGTCCTCAGTTTTACCTGTTATACCTGCAGTCATTGTATTGTGGAACAATAGGCGACCCTTTTAAGCTCGTAAATGGGAATCGTTTCCGACTAAAGCAGGCAGTCTGACTAGATGGCCCCGTCAGGTTTCCATAACTCCCAAAATATTCCCAACGTTTTAATTATGTGACGCATCTGTTCGAGAACACATCTAAAACCGTCAATTCTTTTTCATCTAGTTCTTTTAATAACCGTTGTGACAATTTTTTTTCAAACAGCTCATAACCACAACGCTACGTTTGTTCTTAGACATTTCTCTAAATGAGCCCACAAGGCAACCCCCACACTTTACTCGTAGTGTGTAAACAGTGCAGGTGTAAGCGGCCGAGCACTGGACCCAGTACTGTACTGGATCGAGCTAGCTCGCACATTGTACTCCAGGGCGTCAGTATGAAACTAAAGCCTAGTTTATACCTGACAAGTATTCGGACGAGTAATTAACCAATGTGAATGCTAAGTACTGTATGTACACCAGCTTTCCTGACGAAACGCCTGAGGAGCGGGTGGTCTACTGAATGATAGTGCTTGCTTGTGTGGGTGCGGTATTACTGGTTCAGAAAACATTGTTCATTCGTATTTAGTTGTAAAGTTGTGTGCGTATTAGATTGAACGTTCGTACATTGTAGGTTATGTAAGTGTAATTTACTGAATATTTTGTTAAAGTGTTGTTTTTTTTTTATTCGCTACACGAAATACCTTGTGCGAGACAGTCAAGTAATACCGAAACTGTGTTAAACTTATTTTAAATGTGTAGTACAGTATTACAGTGATGCGTGGTGTGGAATGGCATACGTCACCACATTCCTTGTTGGGTTGCAAAGGCGAACTGTTGATAGGGCGGTCCGAGTTGGTCACCAGTCTGAGTTGATCAAATGACGTCACTGGCTTATGACATCAGAGAGGCCCTGGTAGCTGGTTTCCGCTGTCTCTGTGCCTGTCTACACAAGGTAGTGTGCGTTGTTTGTTTAATCATTCGTTGTGTTCGTTTAGACTACACACTCATACTTGAGTAATCTGTTTGCAGCAATGTAACAATTCAACAAACACTTAAAGAGGCGCGCTTTGGGTGCAGTCGCAGAAGGACCTGCCGTGCTAACCTTTTCAAATTCATAATCGTTAATGCGCAGGGACAGGGAACGAGTGTTGGCACCTACAACCATATATTTGGTTTTGCTTTGGTTTATAACCAAGCCCATAGCCTTAGCGGACAACTCCAGTTCCCGAAAGGCTTCCTTTAAGCCAGATTCAGACCTACTTATGACGTCAATGTCATCGGCATAGGCCAGAAGCTGTACCTCCTTGTGAAATATGTGTCCGCTAGTTTGAATTCCTGAATCCCTGATGACCTTTTCTAGAGCTATGTTGAACAACAGACACGCTAAGGCATCTCCTTGTTTCAACCCATTCAATGTTTTTAAGGAGTTAGATAGATTTGATTGTATTCTTATTTGGCACTTAGAATTGGACATAACTACTCCAACCATACGCACCAACTTAGATGGTATATTCAACTCCTTCATTCCTTCATAGCTCTATATAGCATTTTCCGGTTGATTGAATCATATGCCGACTGGAAATCCACAAAGAGATGGTGAGTGGCCACTCCATATTCTAACGTTTTTTCTAGGATTTGCCTTAGTGTAAATATTTGGTCTGTTGTTGACCTATTCCTAGTGAATCCACATTGATATTCTTTTATGTTTTCCTCAGCGTAGGGAAGCAGCCTAGAAAATATGATGTTGGACAATACCTTATACGCTGCATTAAGTAGAGAGATGCCCCTATAATTTTTACATATGAGCGGATCACCCTTTTTATGTATTAAACACACCACCCCATTGTTCCACTCATCAGGCATTACCTCCTCCAGCCATATTCGCTCTATGAGATGGGCAAATTCCTTTATGAAATCTCCTCCTGCGCTCTTTAATAGTTCCCCTGGTAAACCATCGGAACCTGCTGCCTTGTTATTTTTAAGCTTTTCTAGAGCTTCATATACCTCGTCATAGGATGGCACCAACTCCTCTCTATCATCCTCGAATTCTCCTGCTTCCTCTTCATTCTCAAATGCCTCCATCGAAGCCTCCCCAACTGAGCCTAGCAACTCTTCGAAGGTGCAGGTATCGTTTGCCATAGAAAAAAATCTACACAAGATAGACAGACAGACACACACACACACACACACACTTTTCGAAAAACGACTTTTTTTCATGTTTTGAGTGTAGTACAATCAAAATCTGCAATAATCTCGAACACGATTTTTTTTGCCATCACCATACTTCCATTTCCTTAAGGAATATGGAAGTAATAAGCGCTATTGCAACATTGTTCATAAGATACTTATTGACTTACTTGAATTTCCTATATTTCATATTTCAAACGTACACGCATATTCTGTGTAATAAATTTGTTTTTAGACCTCTATTTAAAAAAGGGGTACTACTGTATTAGCGTATACAGCTGTGAAATTAATAAAACAGCTTAAAAATTAGGAGATTAACAAAATTTCTTGTCAACTGTCGACCTTGTGGGGTGGGGTCCGGTCCCATTCCCCCCCCCGTATATGCGCCCCTTCCCGCTCTTAATTATTTCAGAGTAAATGTTACAGGTTTCTTACCAATTTCGCCGAACTGTGCCAGCTGATGTTTTCGTGGTTGGTAGCTCCAAATTCCAGAAGCTCATCTTTAAACACGGCGAATGAAGCATTCAAAATTGGATGGTCATATCGTCGCTTACTTTTATTGTCACTTCCTTCGGTCTTGTAGAATTAAACGACTATAGGATTAAAAGTATTCGAATTTAACGTAAACTCACTTGAATGAAAAAATAACTTAGTTTGTGTGTTAACCATTATTCCTTAAAGTAAATTATATGCAATCAGAAAGACAAGACTAATAGCAAAAATATTTTTGCAGTATGCAATAAACGTTATGTTTCGGCTTGCACAGAGTGGAGTATTTCGGGGATTCTCAGTACAAAATTAGTTTCTATCTGTTTCATGAAACTAAATTTAAGTTGCCATAATAATTAATCTTTTTAAAATTCGTTTTTATAACGAATTGTTTAAAGCTGTATCAATTAATTAATTTTAAACAATAAAAACAAAATTATTAATTATTTACACTATAAAAATATGTCTTTAGTTTTCATTACACTTTATATACAGTAAGAGATAAAATAATAGTATAGTAGCCTACTTAATTTTCTGTAGACACGTAGGTATTGCTTAAACTACATGAACTGCCCATTCCATGAACTGAAATAACAACTTCATAATGACAACCACTTTCATTTGTAATGTATGTATTTTTTTGGCTTGGAATTTCACTTTTTTTTAAATTTGCTGAAGCACCTGCTGTAAATAACTGCCAGTCCCACTTCTCTCCATTTTTTGAGTTTATCTTTGTGTACACAAAAATGTTTGTATTCAAAAGTGATGCAGTTCCAAATATCTCACTTTCAGTTGCCCATGTGCCTTCTTTTATCATATTTTTTAGTGACGTCCTACCTTTAAATAAATCATTGGCTTGGTTGTTGTTCAATTCATTGTCCATATAATTGACAACTATGTTTCTAACGTCCATGTGATAACCTTCACTGCCAGTAATTACGTAGGAAACTGCCCTAAACCAACAATTTCCGTCACCCACAATTTTCTTCACACCGTGTGGTTTTGCAAGTGCTAATTTATGACCGATTCTAATACATGTGCATTGTCCTTCAAAGGACAGACCCAACACTTTACACTTTTCCATTTGCCACTCTACGTCAACCGGATCATAAAAAAAAATCACTTCACACCACTCACCAGAAACCTCCACATCAGATTAACCATCATTTAGATTGTAGAAAATTTCAAGTTTTTCACATGTTCTTTCTTTTTCCTCACTTTGCCACTTTCATCTTGTAATATACAATACTCGTTTCTTAAAACTTTAACTGTAAATGGTCCACTCCATGGAGGTTCAGCAAACATTAATTTATTTTTGAATTTTGTCACATTTTTTACCAAAACTCTACTCCCAGGTTTTATTTCCATTTTCTTTGTTATTGTATGTCTTTCGTCAAATTGCTTTTTCTGTTTAATCTGAGCTCTTCTGATATTTTTTAATGCTGCTTCATCAATTACTTTTTTCACTTCTAATATTTTTTGTAATTTTCTTTCCATTTCTTTATTTTCTTCGACAATATCTTCCTCTACTTCTTGAACATCCGTTGTTTTTTCAGCTACCTGAAGAGACTCCTCGTCTTCATCGGTCAAATTATCTTCATCAACAAGGTCTAATGGTAAAACTGGTTCTCTGTTGTATAACATAAAAAAAGGTGAAAATCCTGTTGTTTTGTGTCTAGATGTTCTGTACGCAAATAATACACTCTCGAGAACGTCAGGCCAGTTATTAATGTTTTCCATTAAAGTTCTTTTTAGTTTATCTTTTATTGTCCTATTTTGACGTTCTACTAATCCATTAGCCTGTGGATGGTAGGGTGATGTTAATCTTTGTTTTGTCCCCGTCAGTCTATGCAATTCTTTAGAAACTTCATTTACAAACTCGCGACCATTATCGTTAATTTGTATTTTAGGGCAACCATGTCTACATATAATTTCATAAATAAATTTAGCCACTTCAATGCCAGTCTTATTTTTAAGGGCTTTCGCCTCAGCCCACTTTGAAAAGTAGTCTACTGCCACCAATATGTATTTTTTGCCCTGCACTTCTAGTAACTGCATAACATCTATTCCAATTTGTTCCATGACTCTCTTAGGAACAGGAATTGGCTTCATTTCGGGTACACAAGACACCCATGGAGGTGTAACTTTCTGACACACTTCACAATTTTTTACAAAATCTGTCACCTTTAATTTTATATTTTTAAAGTAGTACCGTTGTGAAAGTATGTCCAGTCCACGGTGCTATTAATTCCTCAATGTGCAGACATACCAATCGCTTGTTTGCTAGTATCAGCACCTTTGTGGGCTACGCCCATCAATTTTTTTTTTTTTATTATCGTCGTGAACAATTTCTATTAATTTTTCTGTACCTCTTAGCCTGTCACATTTACGATAAAACAGTTTATTGTCACGAATAACATAAAGTTTACATCGTCTCTTAAAGTTTCTACTTTGATACGATTTTGTACACTTTTCAGGAATTGCTCCAGTAATTAAAAACCTTTGTATATCCAGCGGTGTTATTCCTCCTTCGAAAACCCTCATTTTAATTATCCCAACTGAGATCTGAATATGCAAACAAAATACGAACAACTGTCGAATATTAAGTAAGATACTTAAAACACTGTAAACACAAATACTAATATAACACAACAACAAAATAATAATATCGTTGATTTATAACAAAGCGACGATGTTTAAAGACACGATTTAGCCGAACGTAGTCAACCACACTTTAAAAACGTCTCAGAGCGACTGTTTTTTACTTCCATGTTCCTTAAGGAAATAGAAATATGGTGATGGCAAAAAAAATCGTGTTCGAGATTATTGCAGATTCTGATTGTACTACACTCAAAACATGAAAAAAAGTCATTTTTCGAAAAGTGTCTGTGTGTCTATAGATTTTTTTTCTATGGCAAACGATAACAGCCGCAAATTCAAACTGAATCAAATCATTTTTTGCATACAGCCCTAAAGTGTAGAGTTCTAAAGATCTATTAATTTTGGTGAAGATCGGTTAAGGGGAAGGGGTAGTTTACCTGCTACGTTTTATGTTTTAAAAGGGTATTTTCTATGGCAAACGATAAGAGCCGCAAATTCAAAAAGAATCAAATAATGTTTTGCATACAGCCCTGAATTGTAGAGTACTCAAGACTTATTGTTTTTGGTGAAGATCGGTTAAGGGGAAGGGGTAGTTTACCAGCAACGGTTTTTTTTAAATCAAGGGTAATTTATTCCTATGGCAAACGATAACAGCCGCAAATTCAAACAGAATCAACTGCTCTTTTGCAAACAGCCCTAAATTGTAGAGATCTCAAGACCTGTAATTTTTGGTGAAGATCGGTTAAGGGAAAGGGGTAGTTTACCAGCAACGTTTTGTTTTAACAAGGGTATTTTCTATGGCAAACGATAACAGCCGCAAATTCAAACAGAATCAAATAATTTGTTGCATACAGCCCTGATTTGTAGAGTACTCAAGACCTATTGTTTTTAGTGAAGATCGGTTAAGGGAAAGAGGTAGTTTACCTGCAACGGTTTTTTATCAAGGTTAATTATTTTTTTTGGCAAACGATTACAGCCGCAAATTGTAACAGAATCAATGTATTGCATACAACCCTGTATTGTAGAGTTGACAATCAAGACCTAATGTTTTTGGTGACGATCGGTTAAGGGGAAGGGGTAGTTTACTGAGAACGTTTTATGTTTGAAAAGGGTATTTTCTATGGCAAACGATAAGAGCCGCAAATTCAAACAGAATCAAATAAGTTTTTGCATAAGGCCCTGATTTGTAGAGTACTCAAGACCTATTGTTTTTGGTAAAGATCGGTTAAGGGAAAGGGGTAGTTTACCGTCCACGTTTTTTGTTTTAACAAGGGTATTTTTTTATGGCAAACGATAACAGCCGAAAATTCAAACATAATCAAATAATATTTTTCATACAGCCCTGAATTGTAGAGTTCTCAAAACCTGTTAGTTTTGGTGAAGATCGTTTAAGGGAATAGGGTAGTTTACCTGCAAAATTTTATGTTTTAACAAGGGTAAATTTTTTTATGACGAACGATAACTGCCGTACATTAAAACAGAATCAACTACTCTTCTGCATACCTTTTTGAATTATACAGAACTCAAAGTCTGTTGATTTTGTTGAAGATCGGTTAAGGGAAGGGGTAGTTTACCCCTTTATGTTTTAACAAGGGTTATTTTTTATATGACGAACAATAACTGCCGTAAATTCAAACAGAATCAACTACGTTTTTGCATACCTTTTTGAACTAAAGAGAACTCAAGTTCTGTTGATTTTGTTGAAGATCGGTTAAGGGAAAGGGGTAGTTTATCACCAAAGCTTTATGTTTTAAAAAGGGTAATTTTTTTATGACGAACGATAACTGCCGCACATTCAAACAGAATCAAATATTTTTTTTGCATGCATCCCTACATTGTAGAGGACTGAAGGTCTATTGATTTTGGAGAAGATCGGTTAAGAGAAAGGGGTAGTTTACCTGAAACATTTTATGATTTAACAAGAGTAAACTACTTAATTTTTATAAATAAAGTATCCTGATAAGAAGCTCATAATAATCCACTGTAGAAACGTAGATGAAATATCTATAAATGAAGAGGTTAGGTGAACAGGGTGGGGGTAATTTTCTATTATTAAAAATTATATTTGAAGGTGGAGGGGAGAATTTTTTATACGTGTACTATGTTATCGGCAACAAAGAAGTAAATTTTTGTTAAAATTGCTTCCCGGGCTGTTTAGCCGTAGTCCAATGTTTTCTGTAAAACCAGACTTTTCGGCAGTGCCATCGACTGCCATCATCAGTGAAAATCGAGTGCGAAAACGTGATGTGGTATACGTTAGTGACCACAGTACTGTGGTTAATGCTGAAGCAATAAGTAGAAAGACGTAGTTTCTATGGAAACATTTCATTTCAATAAAATCATATTTAAAATATGATTTTAAATATAAATCTTAGAACATGGAAGTCATGTATGGTTCTCCATACCGATATTTTTTTTTTGCAATGCAATGCTTTTCCACACGTTCCAATTCGTCAACGTACATGTACACAGAGACAGCGGAAACCAGCTACCAGGGCCTCTCTGATGTCATAAGCCAGTGACGTCATTTGATCAACAGACTGGTGATCAACTCAGACCTTTACAGTACACTACTCGGCCGTATGACGTGACGAGTGAAATGAACTTGAGTCTGCAGACTGACAGCGTGAAGCCACTCGGGCAACTTCGTTACTGTTCGTCCGCCGCTATTGTCTACTCTCTCGTCAACCCACACTCCACACTTACGTGTATAATGAAAACCACGTATTTTTATCCAAATCGGGGTTTTCCTGTGTGCATAGCGGATGAATTGAATATTAAAATGAATATTGATTGTGGTCACAGTTAAATATTAAAACATAATATAGAATTAATTTAACCATATCGTTGTACTCCATTTATTACCCTGAACTGTAGTTTTTGTTTTAACCTTTGTTTCCTCCAGAAACAAACAATTTCACTGGCTCTGGGGATAAATATGAACCTTTTGACAACATCGTCGCATTAGTATATGAAATATACGTTTATTAAGAAAACTTATTTTATACCGTTTTGCCGGTTTTTAAGTTCAGTTTTTTGTACTGACAATGTTGGTTTTGATATACTGTATATTGCTGTAATCAGTTGTGGTAAAACTCCTTTTTACCTGTGCACTAACTTCGCAGTTGGTTCGTATTTATCTGGAGTCAATTTAATCAATTATTTTTGTTTCTGGAGTGATAAACGCTGAAACAAAACATACAATTAAGTTCTAAGATTTCGTTGTCCATGATGTGTCCGTTACTTAACTAAATACAACTATTTCACTAACGTTCCGAGTCGTTAGTGAAATAGTTGTATTTATACAATTAAAGTTATAAATGTAAGAAATGATATATGAATTTATTCTCAATTGTGTTTATTATTTATCTTCGAGAATACTTACAGCGCGTGTACCTAATAAAAACTGTTACACTAAAAATAAAATGACAAAACTTTAAAATGAAACATCGAAATGCTTACAGGACATGTATAGGTAGGTTATACACGAATACACACAGACACTTGAATACACGAAAAATTTAATCTTAAGTTTACGTGTTTGAAGCCGTGAACTTAATAAAATTATTGTGCTAAAATAAATACACAAACTTTAACCAAAAGTTTACCTAACTCACATCTGACAACAGAATATAGGCAGGCATAGATGAGAACGAAGGTTGCCGAAGTTGCCCGAGTGGCTTCACGCTGTCAGTCTGCAGACTCAAGTGTGAAACGACCGAGCCAGTGAATAGAAACCGTTTCTATTTTCTCGGGCGAGTGGAGCCCCCCCCCCCGCGCAACACCAACAGAAGTGGATTCCTCGGCGTATTCGGCGTTGGTTCTCGCTTACTGCCGAGTGCGTATGCAACTTAAAGTGTTCTCCCGCAAAGTTTTATAACATTTTTCAAATAATGCTCTTCAGTGAGGTTGTGCAACCACAGTTGCCTTTATACAGAGTACAAACCAAGTGAGTGATTGTGCAACTTTAAGTCAACGTTAGATAAAACAAGGTAGTGAGTGACGCTGCTTATAAGATCATTGCAACTACAATGAATATCGATGGTTTTGAAGTTAAAAATGTCAAAAACAAAATAAAAAATTGATGTCTTACGTATGCCCAAGAAATGAAGAAAACTGATGACTAAAGTTCATTCTCATGAACATTGATGTTTAGTATTAAATCTCATGAATATTCTGTACTCTGTGGTATCTTCACTTTTCAGTTTTTTAAGAAGTCCAACTGATGTTCCGCGTGTACCCCTTATTAATATCTATGTTCTAGTTCCCATCCACTTCTTTTTATTCGCTAACCTATTTTCCAATAGTTTTAACAACGTAGGAATAATACGGTTGGAGTAATCACTGAAAATTGTCTTCATTCTCTTCAATTTATTTATTGCGTCCACAACTCACTTTGTTTACGTTCTTGACTACGCACTTGAGTGAACTGTCTCACTCAAAATCTTGTATGCGTGTAGACGCCTACTCGGTCAAGATTGATGCTCGGTCCAATAGCATAGCGAGTGTCTGGGCCGAATGTTTGTCAGGTGTAAGCTAGGCTTAATTAAGGGTTCTTGTGTAAAGTTTGTCGCTCCGACTACAGAAGGCAGTTTGTACAGAGTTACTCCGTCAGTACGTACATAAAACTGACTAGTATTCCAGTCAGGTGTTTGTCTAAGCTGGGGGGGGGGGGGCAGAGTGATGTAGCGCGACCCATTTACACAGCGATTGCTGTACTGTACAGTATGTAATGTGCTTATCGTAGATTGAACACACCTGTTTTGACGTCGCGTTTTCTATACACCAGTTCAGGTTTCCTGTTGCAGGATTTGCATTATTGTTCTCCATTTCATACAAGTAGACGATCACTTCATTGAATTTCTTTATACTTCTTTATATTTTCTCTGTTTGTCTTTTGTATTTATATATCTGTCAATCTGTCTGTCAGTCTCCCATCCTCTTCTGTTTGTCTGTCTGTCTGACTATCTATTTGTCTGTCTCTGTCTGTCTGTCTATCTGTCTGTCTGTCTGTCTGTCTGTCTGTCTGTCTCTCTCTCTCTCTCTCTCTCTCTCTCTCTCTCTCTCTCTCTCTCTCTCTCTCTCTCTCTCTCTCTCTCTCTCTCTCTCTCTCTCTCTCTCTCTCTCTTAAAATAAATTGTATATGAATGTGTGTATATACATTTGTTAAATTGAATTTGCAAAGACTCTGGATTACAAATATCCACACTTAAGACCAAGGTGATGGCTTTTCGTGGAACTGATCCCGTACGGGCAAAAATTGTTATGGATGGTACTGTCCTGGAACAAGTTAACATTTTTAAATACCTGGGCTACAGTGTGTCTTATAATACAAGTAACGAAATTGTGAATAAGGTTGCATAAGTTCAACCTTTGGTGCGGGACCATTAGGCGCACTCTTAAGTCAGCAAGTAATGAAATACGCCTAAAATTCTACAAGGTGATGGCTCTGCCCACTCTTCTTTATGGGTCTGAGAACTGGCCAGGCCAGGCCAGTCGTATCCAAGCGGCTGACATGAAATTTCTGAGACACGTGGCAGGGTATACTCTCCATGATCATAGAAGAAACACAGATATACGGCAGGAACTTAATATTATGTGTATACTCGACAGGATTGCCCAGTATCGGTTGAATTGGTGGGAACATCTTTCCCGAATGGATGACTGTCGTGTCCCCAAACAACTATGGAACTATAAGCCGAAGGGACAGAGAGGTGTGGGACGTCCGAGGAAGCGCTGGACTGACCAGCTCTAATCTTTGCCTATTTGAGACCGGCAAAAAACATCCTTAATTTAATCCTTGCAGATGATGATGATGATAAATATGTGTGCGCGCGCACGCGCGCGCGGGTGTGAATGACAAACAAACACACACACTAATACGCAAATTATAGTAACTGATTAAACTTAGTGTGGTGTATCTGTTTATATTGCGTATCGTGTAGCTAAAAGAAATACTTAATAAGTGTACGATTGTTTTTTTTTATTAGTGTTATAAAAATTGCATCGATTCCTCTTTAACTTATCAGCTTTAAAATTTAACCTTTGACAATATTTACAAAACGTACTTAATAAAATGAGTTTAAACATTTTAAAACTTACAGTAAAAGTTGGTTGTGTAACATTATTTGGACAACGTCTCTCATAATGCTGTTGATTAAATGGCGTAACAATGCTGCCCCCGTGGAGCACATGAGCAGAAATACGTTTTCATTGTAAGAATGTTGTAGTATCAGCGGTTTAAGGAGGCATATCAGCGGCAATAGAAGAGAATTAACTGGGGCCTTGGCTCCGTGCCACTGACACACTTGAACAATGATCACAGTGCACAATACCTGCCTAGCAGAACAGACAGAACCAGCGGCAGTCTGTTTAGTCAGTTTTTGTTCAAATAGAAAAGAATTATTGTCTGAATGTCGTTTACTTTATTTAAAATTAGGTTCGTGCTGTTGAACGAAAAACTTTTTAATGTGATAATGTTTTTAGGCTGGGGTCATTCCACAAAATGCGTGATGAAAATGTGTAACATCATCGAAAAATGTAACACTCCAGGTGATGTTAACACTATATTTTTTCCACACTTTCGATCCCCACAGTCTAGAAATCTTCGGTCTCTGTCGTTTTTAACATGATTATGTTTATGCACATTATACGTTTCAAAAGCCTAAAAACATTATCATGCTTCGATGTTTCGGTTTCGTCGAAATTCTTCTTTCTTTACTTTTTCTGTATAAAGCTTACACAAAGTCCAACACTAACATAGGACTCCTCTAACTAATTTTACTCATAATACTTCAATACTGCCACCCTCCCTTCACCTCACCAAATGCGCCATTTAATTATTATCTATTGCAAGTATCATAGTATTCCTCATTTTGCTTTATCTTCCATTTTCCACTTTGTCCTCAAAGTTCTTATAGCCTATTCAAGAATTTTGTTCTCCGTCTTCAACTTATTTTGAAACGTTCTTTTTACTTTTTGCTTAGCTTTCGTTATTTTATAAACTCGTCTTGCGGTAATAAGTCTAGTATCGAAAAAGTATGACAAAACTTCTGTGTATATCAAATACTTTAGTCTGAACATTTTGAGTTTTCTTGATAAATACCTTTTTGCTTAGCTTTCGTTATTTTATGAAGACGTCTTGCGGTAATAAGTCTAGTATCGACAAAGTATGACAAAACTTCTGTATACATTAAATACTTTAGTCCGAACATGTTGAGATTTCTTGATAAATATCTTGACTTACAAAATTTCAGCCACCAAATTTTATCGTTCTGTTTATTTCATCAGTATAATTATAAATTACAGTGGTTTTTTATTTGGATTGCTGAAAGTTGTTTAGGAGCTTGGCAGGGTACAGTGCCTTATGGTGGATATGAAAGGACTGTAATATTGTCAGCGATACACTTACATAACTTACATATGATCCCGGACACTTTACCGAATACACTTCCCCGAATGGACATTTCCCCGAATGACGAGATGCCCGAAATAATTTTTCCCGAATACCTTTTTCCCGAATCACCCGAACGTTCTTTTTTCCGAATAAAAATTCTTTGATTAACATAAGACTTTCACATACGTCTTTCATTTTTTTAATAAAAAATAAAAGAAAACAGGAATCCAAATACACAATTATAAATTTGTAAATTGTTATAAATTAATACTGGGCGCTATTGCGTGTAGAAAATCAATGTCACGCCTTTCATCTTTACAATTAGCGAAACTTATAAATATAACTTTCCATTATTTTGTCTCGAGCGAACGTATACATAGCCATCAAGTATATACCTACCGAACCGTTGCTTATTCCATCTACCCTTTGCCTGATGATGGCGATTATACGTTGGAACCATACAGGAGTCTCACGAGACTCGAAGCCGCGGCGTCTTGTATTGGCTATAAAGTTAGATTCTAACTTACATAAGAAGTAATATCAGTTATTCCAGATATGTTTTACAACCTTTAAATTATTAACATCAACTTTTTCAGGATGATTTCTGAGAGATTACTAATAAATGTGTATTACAAACGAAAATGTCTAGATTTTATATCACAAAAACGGAAGCAAACGGTAAGTAGACGAACAGAGAACAGCAGTTGCAAGCGGCAACAGTGGGTTTTTACCGAAAGCGGAAGCGGGATGCATTGCATATTGTGGTGATGACGTCACAGCGTGTTTCTTATGCGCCAAGCGAATAAATTTCCCGCAGCGTCGCAACTCAGCTGTAAAGTGAAATATTCAAATATTCTCCCGGTTTAATGTTTTTCTGTTTAAGAATGCACTGCAGCAGAGCTATTGTAATTCATCTCAAATAGTATTAAAATATGACTTTTGGGAAACGTGTGTTTCAAACCACGCTTTCGAAAATAAAGAAGAAAGACAACTTACAAAGATATTGTTACGATGGTTTCACTGATCGTCGTATGTTACAGACACCAATGAAGTCACTAATTACGAGCTTTAATTAATCACAAAACAAGGTAACAGGTAAACAAGTAACAAGTTGTAACTAAAAAGGTTTGGAATCTTTCGAAATGTGGCTTTACCGTAGAATACTGAGCATTTCTTGGACAGCACATACTATAACTAATGTTGAAGTTCTTAGAAAAATGAAGAAAGAAAGGGAAGTTATCAACACAGTGAAGATAAGAAAGATTCAGTGTCTGGGACATCTCATGAGAAATGAACATAGATTTTACTTATTGCAGTCCATACTACAGGGAAAAGTACTTGGAAAGATATGAGTTGGGCGACCGAGAATATCATGGCTGAGATATTTAAGGACTTGATTTGGCATGAATACAGCTGACTTATTGCGTGCAGCAGTACAGAAAGTTAAAATAGTCTGTATGATATCCAACATCCGAAACGGATAGAAACTATCAGAAGAAGAACCAACAAGGTACATACACTCGTACAGTAATTTGAATTTGTCCACACGCAATAATAATGTCAATTAATAGATTCCCACGCTAATTATAACACAGCAAACACTTTATAACACTTAATAAACACAGTACAACAGTAAACACTAATCTTTAATGACCATTCTATCCGCACTAAATAAATCTCTCACTGTAAATGATTGACAAAACCAGCCGATGTAGCTTATATAGGTAGCGCAGGTGTTCCAGAATAACTCTCCATCCTTACTGCGTCAATAAGCTAGCCGAGAAACTTGTAGAGTGACACTGTCGACTGTTCGAGAGCGTTCCGCCGTTACATATACTTTTTTTCAATTTATTGGAGATCTGTAATCTGTTCGACAAAGCGAACACTAAACAAATTGGCTGACAACACACACAGGATTATGAAGAGCTGACCATTGACAGCTCTTCTTGGACAACAGAGTAATAGGGATAAAGTTAATACATTATTAATTCTTACATGCGGATACATATTCTAATGTGTTAGCGGATCCAGCAAGCAATTTTAGGGAGGGGAAGAGTTGACTTTATGGGAAGGAGGAATTACGGGAAGTTCGCTCATTATTTAAAGGCTTGAAGTATAAATGATAGGAATGAATAAAGGTATACATATACAGTTTGTTATTATGAAAACAAATGTTTATTACGGGTAAATCCGCGGTTTCGATTCCCTCCATCGTAATATTTTTGTTGCTTGACGTTGCGAACCCTGGAAACTGGGATCGTCCTCAGAACCTAACCTAACCTAACCTAACCTAACCTAACCTAACCTAACCTAACCTAAACTAACCTAAAACAACTGTAAGTGGTGATTGAAAGACGTTTCGTAATATAGCACTGTGTACTCTTTCGTAGTTGCCTGTGTGTTGTGTGTGTTTGTTGTTGTTGTTCTTATCCTCTGCAAGGATTAGGTTATATAAGCCTGTTTCTCATCCAATCTCATCCTCGGACGACCCACGTCTCGTCTACCAGTGGCTTTATAGTTCAGTGCCACTTTCGACAATCGATCCTCTGTCATTGTTTACAGATGATCACATCATTGTCTTTTGTAAATTGAAATAATTTCATTTATGTCCTTTACTTCGAGTTTCGCTCTGATATCTTAATTCCTTATTCTATCTTGCAACGTATAATTTAAAGTATTTTGAAGAAACTGCTTTTTATCACTCTAAATCTTGCCCCTTTCTTTTTTTTTTGTCATGACCCATGCCTCATTCGCATAAATCAATGTGGGTATTGCAACTGTCTTATACAATTTAATCCTTGTGCTGTGTCTTGTTTTTTAGTTCTAAGATTTCTATGAATCGTACCACAAATATTCCTAAATTTATTTATCTTCTTTATTATATCATATTCAGATTCATAGCTTACTGCACAGCCGAGACATTTGAAACGGCTCACTTGTTCTAAAGTGCTGTTGTTTACAACTATCTTAGTCCTCACTGGATATTTACCTATAAAGGCCATGGTTTTGGTCTTACTAACTGAAATTGTCAGTTAGTACTCTCTTGCCACTTCTTGTAATTGAAACATAGCTCTTTGTAAATCATCCTCATTAGAATGCTCACTGATGCCGATAGGTGGGAACTGGAAATACTAAGGAACGTTCAGTATCAGAATGACTGATACAAAGCCACCAAACCCAATCTCAGAAAGAGAAGGGTGAGGGCGAATCTCCTGCGCCCCAAAACAGGGGCCTTTCTTGCTAAGATGTTGTAACCCTGACAGAAGAGTCTCCGGTCCTCCTGGTAGGGGGTTGTGCAACAGGCCAGTAACCTGTTCATTTAAACTTTGAAATACTTGTAGCATCCAAAGCAGCCTCGGAGTAAGGTGTGTTTGTTCAATAATTTATATAATGACTGGTTTGAATTTCACCGACGCGTCCTCATGACAGGACAAGAATTTAGAACCTTCTTGATGGAAACTAGTTTCCAAAACAAGTCGTATTAATAAAAACAATAAATCGCAAGACGTATTGACATTAAGGTGTCAGTTTCTCGCACCATGCTTGAGAAACTGATAAACTGTGGATGGCATGTGTGGCTGCAATGGGTTCCTAGCCACGTAGGCATCCTGGGAAACGTAAGAGCAGACGATTTGGCCAAAAAAGGAGCTGAAGCAGACCAACCAGTGGCCCCTATGACCTTGAAAGCTGCAAGAAACTTAATTAGCCGCTCCATAAGCAACCACACCAGAGAGATGATGAAGGAGCTGAGTGCAAACAAGAGATGGGAACGCCTGGCATCTCAAGGTCCAATCTCCAGAAATCTAGAAACATCGGAAGCGGTTGCAAGATTCCGACTAACAACTGGCCATGACTACCTGCAAAGCCATCTGCACCGCATCGGGGTGGCAGAAGACAACAACTGCCCCCTATGCCACTCAGGCATGATGGATAGTGAACACCTGATGACGTGCATTGATCTCTCTACTACACCCCTGCATCCTGTTCATCGCTACTGGGAGGCTCGACGTCGCATGGCTGAGAGGCCAAGGACAGGCGTTGGATAAACTAAACTAACTAACTATTGACATTAAGGTGAGTAATCAAAATACAGTATTTATATTGATTGTTTCGACGGTCTCACTATGGTACAGTGGACAAACAAAATAAAACACACCAATGAAGTCACTAAGCTTTAATTATCACAAATACAGTTTATAATCAACTTGTGCAATAATCCGAGCAAAATTCGGCCGCACGCAATAGTAATGTCAGCTAATAGAGTCACGCACAATTATAACACTTTTCCAAAATACTTCGAACCTCACTTGAATAAATCGTCACTTAAACTGACTTCTAAGCGACAGCTGTCGTTGTTTAAATAGATAGCACAAGTGTTCCAGAACAATACACTATAATTACTAAAAACTTCTGGGCTGAAAGGCCGTGGTCGAATGCTTGATGTTGTGTAGCTAGCTGTTTCGGCCACACCACCGGAGGCCATCTTCAGTAGCAAAAATGTTCGTAATAGGTGGTATGCCGAACAAGTCGCCCAATGAACTGGGAACAAGCAACCCGAAATAGGTGGTATGCCGAACAAGTCGCCCAATGAACTGGGAACAAGCAACCCGAAATAGGTGGTATGCCGAACAAGTCGCCCAATGAACTGGGAACAAGTAACCAGTTCATTGGGCGACTTGTTCGGCATACCATCTATATCGAACATTTTTTGCTACTGAAGATGGCCACCGGTGGTGTGGCCGAAACGTCTAGCTACACAACATCAAGCATTCGACCACGGCCTTTCAGCCCGGAAGTTTTTAGTAATTATAGTGACACCGGCCGTGAAAGCCTGCGTAGTAAAATCCATAATACACGTCAACACTACTCGAAAACACTAGACCGTAACTAATTGCGGCCTTGAACACAGTGCGCCGACCGGTATGGTCTGGAATAGCCTCGTTTGTTGACGCGTGTTAAGAGTCACGTACGCACACAAACATTACAGCCGATAAACATGTAGAACGTTCTGTGATAGCGTAACAACACTTTATCTTTTCTCCATCTTCCATTGTTGTCAAATTCTCGTCAACGACCTCCACCAATACATGGTCTTTACCTACATTTTCCTCTTACCCAGTTCGTTCAGTTTTCTCCTTATTTCTACTTGATTTTTGTTTTGCCGTAGAAGCAAAACAAACAAGTAGAAACTAAGTAGGCGCAAGTTTAGTAGAACTGCTTACCGCTGCGTGGGCACATTTTATAGTCTCGTTCTGCGCCATTTTAATAGGTAAAGACATCATTATTGCTACGGCCGATGTTTCCCTCCCTGCTTACTGCGTAACAACGATTCGTACTCATGGAAATTGATAACATTTCAAAATGACTCCTCATTATATTTACGCTTTTACTGACAAAGATCTAAAAATATAATATTTAAAACATAAGTTTTACAGCGTATAACTTTCGTATGAAATTCTTTTTCTTCTTCATCTTCTTCTTCTTCTTCTTCTTCTTCTTCTTCTTCTTCTTCTTCTTCTTCTTCTTCTTCTTCTTCTTCTTCTTCTTCTTCTTCTTCTTCTTATTCTTCTTATTCTTCTAACCATTAGGAATATTTAATAGGTTGTGATAGAAACCTGACGATAAAAACTGAACACTGCCCTTGGGATACGCAGTGCACAAACACCTCGCTTCGAGGCTAACAAGACTTTCAGTCATTTCGCACATGCGCACAACAGTCTTGCACAGCGTTTCATAGTGTGAACGTTGCCTGCACCAAAACTGGCGAGCACAAAGGAAGCATGTGTGTGTGTGACAGAGAGAGAATTAGTGGATAAAATAAGACAGTGAACTGTTATCGCGTTATCTTCTCTCACTCGTCTCTAGACAACGTTAAGTGGGGGTAACTTATTCGCTGGGTCTGCGCAGCTCAGCAACCAAGAAAGGCTGTCACATTTCTACATAATATCATATAAATAGGCTTATTTGAAATGTGATAGAATAATAATCCATATAGGATAATTATATATGTGATAGAATTGTGCCTATGTAATCTAAAATAAAAGCAAGTTAAGTTTTTCTATATTAAAGCGAATTAAAATAAATTTCACTGAGTTAAGTATGTTTATAATGTTTTTCTTCTTCTTTTCTTACTGATTATATTCTGGTTCTGATTCTTCATCTTGATCTCTTTCTGGTTTTTTTCTTGTTTTTCTTCTTTCGTTTTGTGCTTGTTGTTCTAATAGTTCTTTTTCTTGTTTTTCTCCTTCTCTTAAGCTCGTATTTTTAATCAACTTTAGTTCCAGATACAGTTTTTCTATGTAATTTTTCATTTACCTTGTCAAAGATTATCTGGTGTCTTCTGGACTAGTCTGTCAACATTCACCACTCAAAAGGGTCGTTCCGTAGTTGTCGAATTTTCTTTATCCATTACAACACTGTGTCTGCTATTTTGCCTGCTTCTTGATATACATTGTTACGATGATCTCACGGATCGTCGTACTGTACAGTGGAAACAAAACACAGACACTAATTACCACTTTTATTAATTAGTCACAAATAACAATTTGAAATCAACAATGTACTCTCATACAATAATTAATTCAAGTTTAATTTTTCCACACGCAATAATAATGTCAACTACTAGTAGAGTCACGCACTACGTAATGACCAAGTGATGACTTTCCACAATCACTTGATCCGCACTCTACAATCTCGTCAGGTGTAGTGGGTAACTTCTAAGCCGGCCGATGTCGCTTATGTAGGTCCAGCACATGTTTGTTTCACAATAATTTTCCATTCTTTTAGCGCCGAGCCAGCATAATTTGCGTAGATATAAACACTCAAACAGTCTTGTCTGAGCGACCTTGACACAGACACTACGCCTGGTCGGATAGCCGAGAAACGTGTACAACATTCACGTGACTGAATCTGCCGACTTTTCAAAAGCGTGACGTAATTTTGTAGCAATATAAATATTTGAACATAAGTTTCACGCACAGTTTTCACATGAAATTTTTATTTTTCTTCTTTTTGTTGTTATTGTTCTTCTTCATTTCTTCTTCTTCTTCTTCTTCTTCTTCATCTTCTTGATAGGTAGTAAGCTGAGGATACAGGAGTAGAGACGGCGGCGGCGCTTTTATTAGTATGAAGATATAAATCTAAAAAAAAAGTAAGTTAATTTTTTCTATTTTAAAGCAATTTAAAATACATTTCACTGAGTTAAGAATATTTATACTCATTTTCTTCTTCTTTTCTTATTGTTTATGTTCCGGTTCTGATTCTTCTTACTGTTCTTCTTCTTTCATTTTTGTTGTTGTTGTTGTTCTTTTTCTTTTTCTTTTTCTTCTTCTCTCAAGTTCGTATATTTTTAATCTTCTTTTCTTCTTCTTCTTCTTCTTCTTCTTCTTCTTCTTCTTCTTCTTCTTCTTCTTCTTCTTCTTCTTCTTCTTCTTCTTCTTGATAGGTAGTAAGTTGAGGATACAGGAGTAGAGACAGCGGCGGCGCTTTTATTAGTATGAAGATATAAATATTTGTTAGTATGAAAATATAAATCTAAAAAAAAAAAATAAGTTAATTTTTTCTATTTTAAAGCAATTTAAAATACATTTCACTGAGTTAAGAATATTTATAATCTTTTTCTTCTTCTTTTCTTATTGTTTATGTTCCTGTTCTGATTCTTCTTACTGTTCTTCTTTCATTCTTGTTGGTGTAGTTGTTGTTGTTCTTTTTCTTTTTCTTCTTCTCTCAAGTTCGTATAATCTTCTTCTTCTTCTTCTTCTTCTTCTTCTTCTTCTTCTTCTTCTTCTTCTTCTTCTTCTTCTTGATAGGTAGTAAGTTGAGGATACAGGAGTATAGACGGCGGCGGCGCTTTTATTAGTATGAAGATATAAATATTTGTTAGTATGAAGATATAAATCTAAAAAAAAAAATAAGTTTTTTTTTCTATTTTAAAGCAATTTAAAATACATTTCACTGAGTTAAGAATATTTATAATCTTTTTCTTCTTCTTTTCTTATTGTTTATGTTCCGGTTCTGATTCTTCTGCCTGTTCTTCTTCTTTCATTTTTGTTCTTGTTGTTTTTCTTCTTCTCTTAAGTTAGTATATTTTTAATCAAATTTAATTCCAGGTACAGTCTCTCCAAGGCGATTTTCTTTTACCTTGTCAAAGATTATCTGGTTCCTTGTGGACTAGTCTGTCGTCACTCACCCCTCAACGCGGTCGTCGTTCTGTAGTTGTCGAATTTCGTTTTATCCATTCCACCGTGTCTGCTATTTTTGCAAGCTTCTTACTTATTATATTCATTATACCGTCTAGTCGTTGTGATTTTATCTGTTGTACTTCATTTCAGCGACTTGTGTTTGTCTTTTAATTATAAGGTCTTGCTTCTGCTCCATATGCCAGTATAGACTCGCTGTACACGCTGTTACACCCTTCCGGACATTAGTACAGCAAATTTTTCCACCAGCCGTCTTAAAAACTATTATTAATATTATGACTATTATTATTATTAAAGTGCAAATCCCAGCATGGTAGTACAGTAACTGAACCCATGAAGATCCTTTGGACAATTTTTTTCAAGTCCAAGGATGGCATAAGAGATGGAGCAAGGGAGTTCACACCCGAGGATGGTGTCTACATTATGATATTATGCATGGTGGCAAAGAGGAATAGTACCCCATTTCTACATTTATTCACTTTGTTCTACAAGGTAAAGAGAAGACAGGCCCAAATTGCACCTGATGGGCCAGTAGCTGATAAGAGACAGCTAGAAGAACCCCGGCTGATAAAAATGTAACAGGAAACACTAAGAAGGGTTTAGAAGAAAGACCCTACGACGTGTTTACGGCTCGGTTAAAGAAGATGACGAATGGAGAATAAGAAATAACCAGGAGATACGTGGCTATTAAATCATGAGAACGTTGTAAGTTTCATAAAGGGTCAACGAATACAATGGCTAGGTCGCCTAGAGCGGATGGATAATCAGCGTATGCAAAACAAATTCCTAGGGCGCAAGTATATAAAAGCAGAAAAAGAGGGGCCAGGATAAGATGGTTGCATGATGTGCTAGAAGATCTCAGAAGTATGGATCTGCGGGGTTACACTGAGATGGCTATGGCCAAGAGACTTTGGAGGAGATTGGTGTTGGAAGTCACAGTTCATGTTGGCCTGTAGTGTACTGAAGAAGAAGAAGAAGAAGAAGAAGGACCTCTATAAGGGCGCGGTAGGCTGCTTTGCGTTTTCTCTGACGGTCCATAAAGTATTTTTCCCACATTAAAAAGAATATTACTTTTGTTGTTGTTGTTGTTATTGATATTAACAAATTGAAAAAAATATATATATACTTGTGACATAAAAACGTTCTATGTTAATATTATTACGACGTCACAGAACAACCTACGTGTTTATCGAACGTTCCAGAGAGATACAGAATGTAAGCGTGTGGCGTACGTGCTTGTAGACGCATTTGCGAGAGTCTTCTCGATGCCGCCAGCCGTGCGGACTGTGTCAACGCCGCAGTTAATTACGTAGTTCATACGGACGCTGAGACGCAATTAGGAATCGTCTAGATTTTCGGCGAGTATAAATACAATTACTCAGGGACGCTCAAGTGAGTATTAGTGCGAATTATTGGCCGTGCGGTTCGAGAGTTATAGTAGCGATATTACTGTGCGCGTTCAAGTGGTTATTAGTTAAGGGTGGTGTTTTATAATCGGACGGTATAATTGTAATACAATTGTGTTTAATTTTAGTGGACATTTTATTGCGTGTAAACAATTTTCATCTGATTTGTTGTAAAAGACAGTGTTGTTAATTACGAACTGTTTAACTGTAAAAATTAAAGGTGTGATTAGTGACTTAATTGGTGTCTTGTATTTTGTTTCCACTGTACCTACGACGATCGAGAAGACCGTCGTAACATATTAAAAAATGTTTTGAGATATTTTAGAAATTTTCGAGTCAAGAAAATTTTGACTCTGTTAAGAAATTAACATAGATATGTTACATAGAGAATTTTGAATAAACAAAAAAAATTTTTCCCGTCTACTGTATCAAATTAAATGTGCTGGCTTATTGAGTTTTGTAATAGCACAATATCTATTGAAGTGTGTAGGACGATATATTTGGTAGCTGCAAAATCCTTAGCTTAAAAAAAAACATGTATATTATTGCTTATATAAAACGTTTAATTGTTCCGTTCAGAGAAAACCCGCGACCCCTGTTTTCGTTTTGTTCCGCTCCACAATATTAGACACGGACGCAGTTCTGTGACCGTTATTTAAGTGTGTTAGTGGCATGCGGCCAAAAAGGGGAAGTCCCCGACTTAATTCTTCTTTATTGCTTGTATTCGCTTAATTACCGCTGGTACTACGACATCCTTAAACTGAAAACGTATTGTTCGTCCCGTGTATTACACGCGAGGGGGGGGAACTCTGTTACGTTTCCTAAACAAAACGATAACCGTAACTTACCTACCACTGGCTGAGGATACAATTTAATAGGGGAAGCGCTTTTACTAAAGGATTAGAAATACTTATTAGGACGCAATACTACCATTTAAATATTTAAGATGTAATATAATTTGTTGTGTCATAGTTGACCTAAAATAAAAGTAATTTATTTTATTGTACGGGGGTTATTCAGAAAGTAAGTTCCGTTTTTAAATATTGCCGCGGTATCGATGCCGTCACGTTGTTCCGCAGGCGCGGCCAGTTTGTTGATTTGTTGGCAAATGGTCGGGGGGGGGGAATCCCCACGTTCCCTCCACCACCCCTCGACATCGCAAGTCACGGAGACTTATTGCCCAAGGCTTCTGTCACCGGGGTATCCCTAACAAGGTCCTCCTTCTCCAACTTGTCCTGTACAGTGTCGATCCACCGACCATCTTTTCTGTCCCGTCCCCCTGACATTGGGGTAGGCGACCCTATTCTATTTATTCTTGCTGATCATCGAAGCCTCTGCCTTCTTTAGCTCTTCCAACGTTAGCTTGGCAACTATCGAAAAGACTGAAGAACTCCGGCTTCCAACAGAGAATCTCAGTTCTGTTCTGTCTAAGATGAGCATCCCAAAACTCCACTAACTCCAGGCGTTCATCCGTGTAAGTAGGGCACTCCGCCAGCACATGCCACGCAGTTTCTTCAGCTTGATTTGTTGCCAAGCCAACAATGCCGTTTGTAAACAGCTGTGCACTGAGTAAGCTTCGTTGGACGTATTTTTATAATGTCGAAGAAATTCTAGACGCCCGCCGCGTGTAAAAACGGGTATGTGATTCGGTGCTTGAATGCGAAAAACATTAAAACAATTGAAATGCACAGTCAGATTTTCTATATTTATGGTAAGGAAGCAGTGAGCGATTCAATCTTACCAAGATGGATACGACTGTTTTGCTTAGTCCGGTCTAGGTAACGTATGCTTACCCGTGACATTGCAATGAATCGTGGTACGCACACGCGCGCGCACACACACACTGCCGCTGCGACGCAACATCTCCTCACAAAGTTTGGCTGGCAACAATTTGATCATCCGCCTTACAACCCAGACTTCACACCAAACGAATATCATTTTTGCAAGCATGAGAGATCTTTTTTTATTGACCAACGATGTCAGACTATACTAACATTTTTACAGGAGAGGGATTGGCGTTTGCAATGACGTCATCGCCATGTTGCCACTTCGTAGCCACGCGTTTCTGTTGAATGTCACGCAAGCGTAACTTTCGTTACTGCATTCACTCAAAACATACTTCTCGCAGACAAAACAAATCCAGTACAGGCAGACTAAATATGTATTCCCCTACTTAAAAACTAATCTTCGATTTCGTTGTCCATGACGTGTCCGTTAATTAACTAAATATAATTATTACACTCCGACTCGGAACACAAAACTTTTTATAGGTAAAAACGAAAAAGTTTTACCTTATAACCTGAACCGGCTTTCGCCTTTTAAAGGCTTCTTCAGAAGTCTCGCCTTTTAAAGTTTTGTGTTCCGAGTCGTAGTGTAATAATTATATTTAGTTAAAAACTAATATTTATTCAATTGTAACTACAGATAATTCATACACTAAAAATGTGAATTCTTACGAGAATAATAAACGAGAACTTAATTAACTTCAGTGTTTTTTTTAAAATTAACTTCAAATGTTCAGAATCTTTAATTTTTTGATTTAACGATAAATGTGACAATGTCCAAATGTGCAATAATCAACTTACTGCATAAATAAAGTAAAAATTAACAATAATAAAAAATATAAGACAGCAAAATAAGAGTCAATGTTTTGCTTTTATTACTTTTACCATAAAAACAAAACTGAAAATGAAATTATTATTACCTGTCTGTAGTTTTCTGCCTGTGCCGTTAATCTAAAGGTGTTACACCACTTATGTCGCTACCAGAGTCACTCGAGTCACTGGATTCTGTCCCCAAATTTATTACCAGTTGTTCCACGGCGTCTTCTAATATGCCTTCGTTGCTCCATACTTCGTCAATTACTTTCTTTGTATGCATCACTGCTTTTCTCCAATCGTCTGCAGTAACATTCGTAATGCCCTCGCGTATCAATTTTTCTACTTCAGTTCCTGTAAAAGTCTTATTATTTCTTGCTACATATCCCTTTACTTGTACCCAAATTAACTCAATGGGGTTAAAATGACAATGATACGGTGGTAATCTTACTACTTTATGGGCATGTTCTTGCGCTACTTTGTCAATTACATATTCCGGAAAGCGGGGTTTACAATCTGACACCAGCTCCAATAGCTCTGCTTTTTTCATGCTAACAGTCGTAGAAATGTTATGTTCATGAAGCCAGTGAATAATTTCTTCTTTACGTGTAGCTAATGTTGGCGCTTTGTCGTATATAACCGAGTGATAAGGGGCGTTATCCATTACAACAGTTGACGACACTGTGAGGTTTTTTAATAACGAGTCTGTGAACCACTTGGTAAAGTTTTCAGAGTTCATTTCTTCGTGGAAGTCACTCGTTTTCTTTGACTTAAAGGCATAAAAACAGTTAGGTATGAAACCTTTTGATGTCCCAGCGTGTACAATAATATATCTACCCCCTCGTCCTAAAGGTATTTTCATTGTTCTTTCCACAGTATCATCTGTCCAGCCTTTTCGTAAACTGTGACCTATGTTTACCCTTGTTTGATCTAACCAGACTATGTCTTCAATAGATTTAGATTGAATTTCTCGTAGAAATCTACAACGTAAAGCAACTATACTTTCACTTTCCATAAGAACTTTTCTCCCCGAAATGTTTGTAAACTTAAAACCGATATTTTGCAATACTTTCCTAACAGATGATTTACTACCGGCAAAAAGATCAGCTGCTGCTAACGACTTATGAAGTTTATTTATTGTTGGGTGCTCTTTTCTATAATAGTAGCTATAAATATGCTGTCGAATTGCATTTTCTTGGAAAGGATCTAACTTCGTAACTTTTTGTCTATATTTCTTTTTTTATTAGGTGTATGAAACTTGGGCTCTGTATCACTAAAATCAGTAAGAAGATCGTCTTTCTCTTTTCCTATACGTACTATAAGATTCTTCCCTACTTCGCATGCGGCAGCTGTACGCTCTAAAACTTTATTAAAGGAAATTAACGGCCCCCCGTTTGCTTTTTCTTTTTCAAAATATTCACGTACTGAACAGATAAGTTGTCTTGCCTGTCCATAAAATACATTCCTTTTTCTTGTCTTGCGTATAGCTGAAGCACTCGTACTGGCGTCGGACATAGCTGAATGGATAATATTTACAATCACTATCACTTAGTCCACTAAATACTTAAATTTTACCACAAAATCACTTCTGAATATTAGACTAATAATCACTAAATTTAAAAAATATCACTCAATCATGCAAACGCACTAAAATATGATAATATTGTAAATTTTAAAACTGTTAAATTTCACTCACATCAAACCGTAGTAAACGCACTAGGCCTGCTGTTCAATTTACTACGCGCACGTGGTAACGCGCAAACAGCGGAACAACAAGTACGAGTTGACAACGCTGTGCTGTATAGTTTCGGCCAATCAGACCGCTCTAAACACCACTTCCCCCCTCACTTGCAGACAAACGTCAATCACTCTCCTGTAAAAATTGTAGTATAGCTGTTAACACATGTTTCCAATCACAGGCGGGAAATTTCTACGGCGAAGGTATACAACGCCTGCTACCTCGCTATGAGAAGTTTTTCAAAAATGACGAAAACTATATAGAAAAGTAGTTTAAAGTGTCTACTTCAAGTAGCAATAAAAATGTTTTATTAATGTATTCTTAGTTACCTTTAATACCCTATCGGAACTTACTTTCTGAACAGCCTTTGTAACTTAAATTAAAGCTAATAATTTTACTGGAACCTAATTTTCAGTGAGCTACACGCTGCGACGTTGCCATTTACATTTACCGAGCGTTGCACCGTGAAAAATTTACCACGTGTTTATCTGGGTGAGAACATGGCAACACAGTGCCGTTACAGGCCGTCACTATGGTGACGTCAACGAATTCTTGTATCGTGGTTGGCGGAGACTCTTAAACATGCTTTTACGCTTTTACTCCCACCACGTGTATATCAAACGTCAGTGTCACTTACTCAGCGGCTCGAGTCTACAAAGCATTTAACAATATTTAAGAATTTTTAATCTTCTTGTTCTTGTTCTTGTCCTTGTCCTCGTTCTCGTTGTTGTTGTTGTTGTTATTCTTCTTATTTTTCTTCTTCTTCTTCTTCTTCTTCTTCTTCTTATTATTCTCATTATTATTTTTTCTTCTTATTCTTACTCTTTTTCTTCTTATTCTTCCCTTCTGTGGCTAGGCATCCGGAATATTCCGACTCCATACATCCTTCATCTGCTTTCTGCTTCCTTCAAACTCTTCTTCTTTGCAGTGCATGTAGATGATCGCTCGTTTTTTGCTGCAATAGATCACAACGTGTTGCCGTGGAGAATAGCCTTCACAGCGAGCTTATGGAACTTCCTCCTCGGTCACGCCTCCGAAGATAGTGACGTCTCGTCTCCACATGAGTGGGGGGTGTACCAGTTTGGCTGACGCGAACCAATGCTAACAGCTCTGTCCCCCCCCCCCCCGGGATTCGTACCATGGGAGTAGATCGTGTGACTTTCCCAACAGCCAGGCGACAGAAGTATTCTTCTTCTGATAGTTTCTATCCGTTTTGGAAGTTGCATATCATACAGACTATTTTAACTTTCTGTACTGCTGCACGGAATAAGTCAGTTGTATTCATGCTAAACCAGGTCCTTAAATTACTCAGCCATGAGATTCTCGGTCGCCCAACTCCTCTCTTTCCAAGTCCTTTTCTCTGTAGTATGGACTGCAATAAGTAAAATCTCTGTTCATTTCTCATGAGATGTCCCAGATACTGAAGCTTTCTTATCTTCACTGTGTTAATAACTTCCCTTAATAACACTGTGTTAAAAAGTATTTCACGTTCGACTATGTCTAAGTTTTACTTACTTAGTATTCTTCTTCTGCTTTCTTTTCTTCTTCGTCTTCATCTTTTTTCTTCTTCTTCCCCTTTCTTCATCTTTTCTTCTTCTTCTTTTTTTCTTGTCTTGTTCTTCTTCTCCTCTTGATTTAGAAAATTCTAATGATTATAAGAAAGGAAAGACACTAGACCGTTACAAAACTAAGAAAGACACTAAGAACTTTCTAAGAACTTCAACAATATTGTGCGTCCATGAAATGCTCAGGATTCTACGGTAAAGCCACATTTCAAAAGATTCCAATTTTTTTGTTGTGGCTTCAGTCAAAGACCAAGATTCTACACCATAGAAGAGGACCGAGAATACGTAAAACTCTTATCTTTTTGTTTGTTGTTAAATCGTGACTTTTGAATAAACTGATCATTCTAGTGTACACTGCTCTTGCCTTTTGAATTCTGCTCTTTATTTCTTCAGAGTGACCTCCTTGTTCATTGACTATAGTAAAAAGTTTTGTAAATTTGCTTACACGTTCAACTGGCCTACGGTTTATATTAAGGGTGCAGTTTGTGAACTTGTTCTTTGATACAGTCATTAGCTTCGTTTTATTAACATTGATGTCTAGACCATATCTACGGCTGCCTTCTGTCACAGTTCTATTCACTAGTTATTGGAGTCCCTCTAAGCTATCTGCGAATATGACGGTATCATCCGCATAACGTTTGTTATTTGTTCTTTCACCGTTCAGAGAGATTCCCACATCACATTCGTCTAAAGCTTCTGTAAAAAAATACCTTCAGAGTAGATGTTGAATAAAAGCAGAGATAGTATACATCCTTGTCTTACTCCACCCAGAATCTGTATCTCTTCAGTTGTCTCTTTATCTACTCTAACCACTGCAGATTGGTTCCAACACAGTGTAGCTATTATCCTTAGGCCTTTTCCATCTAATCATACTATGTATTGGGACGTTGTATTGAGACGTTGTATTGGCGTTGTGTTTCCATTTTCGTTGTTTCCTCCGCTAAACACATTTACTTGGATTTGCTCACGATAGATTTGTATTCAGAATTCCTTAACGGAACTTTGAATTCAGGTTTTCCATTTACAAAACATTGTACTTAACAGACGTCTTTCGCGGAAACAAAAGGATTATTATTACAAGTGAAGTTCCATAATTGAACCTTACAGGGGGGTATTAAGAATGGATTTGCAACAGCCATTTACGATAATTTCAAACTACTCGAGACAGAGTTACGGCTAAGTGCTTGTAATTTGCTTGGGGAAGACGACGACGATGAGGTGAAGTGTATTTTGCGTCGCCACGTCTGTTCACTTTGCGTCAGACGAGTCTGTACGGTTTTTGTGAAAACTAAATATTCCGTAACATTAAGGGCACTGCCCTTGTTTTATTATATTGTGCCTTTGATAATGGTTTGTTAACATAATCGTCAAATGTTTCAAGTTCGATTACGTCTACGTTTGTTCTCATTAGTATTCTTCTTCTTCTTTCATTTTCTTCTTCTTCCTAGATAAACTGATTTTTCAATCCGCCTTGTGACTTCTTTGAGGTACATAATGAGTATCTTGTGGCCCAATACCATCTCGAACAGAGATCTATGGGAGGCCACAAGTCAGAGTTCCATCCAACTACAGACAAAGAGAAGAAAATGGAGGTGGATCGGTCACACTCTGAGAAGACCACCAGAAAATATCGCTAGACAGGCACTGAATTGGAATCCGCAAGTTAGCCGCAGACGTGGAAGACCCAGGAACACCTGGATCAGGACTATGGAAAGAGAGCTGGCTGGTGTCAACAAGACATGGAAGGAGGTGAAGACCCTGGCAATGGACAGAACAAACTGGAGAACTAATACTGAATGTCGATTACAGAATAACCGTTACGGACTATAGGTGTGTGTGGTGGGGGTTGATGGTGAGAAGGGATTGGCGGTGAGGTTCAAATTGTGTTCTGTAATCGACATTCAGTATTACTCCCACTGAGGAAGAGGAACATCACCTCGAATCGTTTGGGGAAGTGACAACAAATAGTAAGTTCATACGTGAAAGTTTATATATATTAATAAATTTAATAAAGTGAACGAAGAGGATGAATCAACAAGATAAACTGGAGAAATTTCGTAGAGGCCCTATGTTCCACCTAGGAATTTAAGGACTTAAGTCAAAGTAAGTAAGTTGTGACTTCTTGTTTACATTTGATGACGCGTTCCAAAGCATATGCTTCATACGAGCATACGTTATAACGATTTTGCATACTAGGGCGTCACTGGTTAAAATCCCAGTTGCAACTGCACTCGGGGGCGGATTAAAAGCGCGTAGTGCCCGATTCTGCCATCAAATTAGTGCACCCTCCCCCCGATTCAAAATTCAATCTTTTATCCATTATTTACACTCATATATGGAATACACAATTTCGAAAGTTAACAATTGCTTTATTAAACTCTGAAATTACAACAAATATTTAGCTAAACACTGATTCAATGAGCATAGTAGTACTCATAAGCTTAGTAAAATACTAATCGATCCAATTTTTTTCTTGATTTTGCCTTAACGAAGTCTTGTATAAGTTCTTCTAAATCGAGCGATTCAAGTATCTCGCTTTCAATATTCAACCTTGCTAACGAAGACAATCTCTCATCTCCCATAGTTGAACACAACATATCTTTAATGCGTTTTAATACAGAAAATGATCTTTCAGATTCGCAGTTAGCTATTGGAATCCTAAGAAGTAGACGATAAGCATTGTATATATTCGGAAATATATCAATAATTTTACAATCAATAATTCAGTGTAGTACTTTGAGCGGACAAACTGTAATATTACAGAATCTATCATCTTCATTCGAACGATTTGAAAAAAAAAACTCTTTCTTGCAATTTTACTCGTGGCATAAAGTACTTCAATGCGATTAGAAGATCGTTATTCAAATCGTTCGAATAAACTTCTATAAGAACTTTTTCAGTGGTGTGGCGTGGGTACATAACACTTGTTGCCGGTTGTGATAGGCCTAAAACTTAACCTAAAAATTAATCAGAATTAGATCCATGTTTTTCGGTATCCAAGCCACTTATAGTATACAATTAGTAAAATAGTTTACCTTTTTCTTGTCCGTCTGGTGGCCTTTTCTCTATATTTAATTTCAACGCGTTTCAGGACATATGTCCCATCATCAGGATATCCCTTGTTGAAGTTCGTCGATCGTTAAAATATTAAAAACACTGTATATACAATTCTACACATAACAATAAATAAATATAAACATAAAAACACATAAAATACCCAGATTTGAGACACACACGATATCGGTGGTGCGCACCACGACATGCTATAGTCGACTGCAGTGTTCATGTTGTTATATGTCGTGCACTATGGACCTTGTTCTGTATTCTTATCGCTGTGTCGTATAATAGATTGGACTGGAAATTCAGCTGATCGTTAAGGATGACTTCTTCTGTTTTTTTTATTTTTGTAAGCCTTATATATTTCGTATTCTTCGATAGCATTCATATAATTTCCTTTTCTGCATATATGGAGGGGTTGAAAGTTCGTTGTGAAATCAGTATAACTATGGTTGTTGTCCATCAGATGGCGCGCGTAATTTGACACTGTTTTACTAAATTCTTTTTTAGGTAAATATTTACCTTTGACACTTACTAACACGCACAGTGCGCTTGTTCGTTGTGTAAACTTTTGTCATTGTGGTGATGCTTTCCTGTTCCGTCCAGGGGACTAGGACGGTAATTAACTTTATATATATATTTTTTTCTATAGTTGCGTTTAACTTAGTAGATGGTGGTTGTTTTATTAACTTTTTGATGACGGTTCGCGCTTGTTAATGAACAAATCTTCGGCAATGGATTAATGGTTAGTTATGTCTTTGGATTTCGGGTTACAAATCTCCGCATTGCAACCAAGGTGAAGGTTTTTATGGAGCTGATTCCATACAAGCGTTGTATATGGTACTGTTCTGGTGCAGGTCAATAATATTGAATACGTGGGCTGCAATGTGTATCACATTAAGGACAACGATGTGGCAAAGACGCTGCACAAGTAAGACCATATATGTGGGCCCGCATTGCAACCATAAACATATCTCCGCATTGCAACCAAGGTGATGGTTTTTATGGAGCTGATTCCATACAAGCGTTGTAGATGGTACTGTTCTGGAGCGGGTCAATAATTTTGAATACGTGGGCTGCACTGTGTATTACATTAAAGACAACGATGTGGCAAAGAAGCTGCACAAGTAAAACCATACATGTGGGCCCATCAGGAAAACTCTAAAATGAACGAGTGAAGTTGTACAAGGAGTTGGCCCCTACACACTTCTCTATGAATCTTAAAATTGGACTTTAACGAAAGGCCAGGCCAGTCGCATTCAAACGGCCGAAATGAAATTTCTCAGGCACGTGTCAGGACATACTCTTCAAGACTGCAAAAGAAGTTTGTATTGAATTTACAAGGTCAGCTTACACCTGAAGACGACCATAGTGGTCGAAACGTTGCGTGATAAATTATAACGATGATAATTGTCCGACCTAACCCTTCAATTAGGGTGAAAGTGTGTAATACTCAGAAGTGTGATATGTAAGAAAACCATAGGAAGTGCAAAATAAGGATATGAATCGCAACTGAGAGAGAACTGAATCTCATTTGAGAAATAAGAATGTTCTAATGAGGAATTCAAAAATCCCAGGAAAACCGTGGACACTTTTATAGTTTAAGTGGTTAGTATTTCAGACATCGTTAAACAAATATATATATATATATCAAGCGTTACTCTGTTCGTAGACAAAATTTAAAAAAATGTTTAGTCTTATTAACATAAGCTAGAAACACTGATAGTTCTAATACTACAACTATACTAGTTAAAAACTGATTCTGTTTTCAGAGCACAAAAAAGATATGGTAGAAAATATTAATTCTTTTTAGGGCCGATGCTTACGATCAGAAAATAACTAACCACCACATCCAATAACAAATGTTACAAAATTTAAGAAAAATATTATTAACTTTTTATATTTTCCAGAAAAAGATATTCATGAAATTTTGTTCATTTAGTCGGTGGAAGGAGAAAGTCGAGTCGAGCTCGAGTGTATTTGTGACGCTGTGGGTTCAGTTCCCACATGACTGCGTGTCCCGTTCCGAGTCATTTGCTTTGTTTGTAGAGTCTCGTTCCGACGGCCAAACGTTTTTATGCTGCCACTGGTAAAGCAAAGCAACAAATCGATACTAAGTCATTATATTCTCGATTTCTGCAGAACCTTGTTTCTACGATTTTATTTGTAATATATTAAGGAATATCGATAAAATAATGAAATTGCCAACAAGTAAAAGTGCTAACTATGACCGTTAAATCAGAAAAAACTAAATGCTAAAAACAAAAAGAAAGTGTAACAAAAACTAAAAACACTGGTCGGTCAACATTAAAAGGTTTTCAACTTAAATATTGTCAATTTTTTTTTAGTTTAGATGTAAGAAAAATCATTGCTAAATTTACAATTATTACTTACCTCTTGTTTTCATGAAAACAGGAATTTGTTTTATGATTTAGTCTAAAATTTCAATTTTGTTGAAGAAATTATTCAATAAAGTTCTATAAGGACGATGTTTTAATAGTAACTTACTATAAACTTCTATAAGATCGTGGCTGTGCCGACTTTAATGTATGGATTAAAGTGAAACATGGACTCTCCTGCAAAAAGATATTTCAAAAATACAGGCCTCGGAAATGAAATTTATAAGAACAGTTAAAGGCTGTAGTTTTAGAGGTCATCTACGAAACGATGACATAAGGAAAGATCTGAAGTTACAGTCGGCTCTGGATAGAATAAAAGAGTACAGGCAGAATTGGAAGTCCCATGTGGAACGCATGGTAAACACGCGTATTCCTAAACAAGCATTTGAATATAGGCCAATGAGGACGAGAGATCGTGGAAGACCCTTGAAAAATGGTCAGAGACTCTGTAAATTCGAAACGGGCTATAACCCAAGCCATTTAATGAAGAAGAAGAAGAAGAAGAAGAAGAAGAAGAAGAAGAAGAAGAAGAAGAAGAAGAAGTAGTAGTAGTAGTAGTAGTAGTAGTAGTAGTAGTGGTGGTGGTAGTAGTAGTAGTAGTAGTAGTAGTAGTAGTAGTAGAAGAAGAAGAAGAAGAAGAAGAAGAAGAAGAAGAAGAAGAAGAAGAAGAAGAAGAAATTGTGACTTAAAAAAAGAAGATACAGTACCGTTTACCAAATGGTAAACGCTTAAGAGCATGATAATATTTTTCAGCCGCCAGCTAAACGCAACACTTGCGCAAAAGAAACAATCAGTCAGTCAGTAACCATAATAACATTAACCTATCTACAGCTATGCAGTGTTGTTTGCTTGTTAGGTCTTTAATCTGCGACGACGTTAGCATGTTAGCGGTCGCGGTTTTAGTTAACGATTCTCGGCTGGTAAATTCTGCTAACACTTGATTTTAAACTTTCAGGACGCTTTATAAATCTGGTTTAATTGTTTGCAGTGATCCTATTTTTAACACATTATATATATATATATATATATATATATATATATTGCGACGTATCAAAACAAACCTTTATTTACAACAATCCCAATGACGTCTGCAATGATGACGTCATACCGCGTGACGGTAAATAAAATGTTACAGAAAGTTTCAAACGATGTCCAGCTAAAAGACATTATCATGTCAAAATGAGTGTTGACAATACTGTGTAAAGATGGCCAGGCTATCCTTTCGAACTCGGAAAGCGGCTTGCAGATGGCTGTACACTCATTGAGTCGAATGTGCAAGGATTTCAGATTACAGATCTCTGGATTTCAGAGAGAGAGAGAGAGAGGTGATGGCTTTTTATGGAGCCGATCCCATACGTTCAAAAAGTGTTGTATATGGTACAGTTCTGAGCAGGTCAGTAATTTTGAATATCTGGGCTGTAATGTTTATCACATTAAAAACAAAGATGTGGTGAAGAAGTTGCACAAGTGCAGCCACATGTGTAAGCCCATCAGGAGAACTCTAAAAAGAAAGAGTAAAGAAACATATATGAGGTTGTACAAGGAGACGGCCCTCCCACGCTTCTCTATGGGTCTGAGAATTGGACTTTAACAAAAGTCCAGGCTAGTCGTGTTCAAGCGGCCGACAAGAAATTTTGTCAAGCACGTGGCAGGATATGACACAAAAGACTTCAAGACTGCAAAAGAAATGCCGATCAGGAAGTGAATATTGTGGGTATACTCGATAGGATTGCCAAATATTGGCTAAAATGATTGGAACATCTTAACCAAATGGTTGACTGCCGCATCCTCAGCCAACTTGAATATTAAGCCGAAAGGATGGAGAGAGGTGTGGGACGTCGGAGGAAGCGTTGTAGTGACCAGCTCTAGTCTATCTGCTTGGGACCGTAACAAACCATTTTCTGTTTAATAACGTTTAAGCGTGAGGCGCGGATCATGATAAAAAAGTAAAGCGGTAAGATTCAGAGTGCTGAAATGCAGTTTCTTCGAAATACTGTAAATTATACATTGCAAGATAGAACAGGGAATGCCGATATCAGAGCAGAACTCGAAGTAAAGAACGTAAATGAAATTATTTCAATTTACAGAAAACAATGGTGAGATCATCTGTAAAGGATGACAGAGGATCGATTGCCGAAAGCGGCACTGAACTATAAAAAGCCATTGGTAGAAGAGACGTGGGTCATCAGAGGATGAGATGGGTGCCGGAACAGGTTTATATAACCTAATCCTTGAAGAAGAAGAAGAAGAAGAAGAAGAAGAAGAAGAAGAAGAAGAAGAAGAAGAAGAAGAAAAGAAGACGAAGAAGAAGAAAATACCGGATAGGAGGAAAATTGAGGGTAAGACATTATCAGGGATAAGTGACTGATTGAGAGAAAGATGAAGAGAAATAGTTAGGTAGATAGATAGATATATAGATAGATAGATAAATAGATAGATAAATAGATAGACAGATAGAGGAGCAGAGAGAGAGAGAGAGGAAAAGGAGGTGGTAAAGAGAAATAAATTATAGATAATAAATTCCTATCTAGTGGAAAGTCGTTAATTTTCTGTCACACAGAAATACGCATACAAACCTTTTCTAGTTGTGCAGAAGTGTTGGTTTGATATTGTAACATGACCTGAATAAACAGAAATACTAATTAAATAAAGATGTACGGTACAACACACACACGCGCGCTAAATGTGTCAACTGAATTAAACTCGGCAAAGTTAATGAAAACTTGTGTGTAAACAGCAAAACGTAACGAATGTGGAAAAAGCGGAGTGAAACATACATGTGACGAGATGAAGCGAAGTGGGTCAGCAGTGTTGACTCAGCAGTGTTGACTCACCGGGGTACTATTTGGGGGTGCTAACGTGTAGTAGACAGGGGACGCCTTAAACGGTGGTGTAAGGGGGAGTGGACCTCGTTGTGCCCGGCCAATGGTCAATAGATCAGCTCTCATCTTGGTCCACGGTTGGTGACCGAGGTTATCATTCTTAAACAGCAGAGAATAACCACATCGTCAGAGTGTAAATACGCTTTGCAATGCTCGTTTCTACTTATTCTTCTCCTTCTTCTTCGTTAGCACCGCAGCCCAACGTGAGTCTTGACCTCCAACAACAATCTTCTCCAGTGTCTCCTATCCGCTGCCATCTCAGCGTAATCTCTCACGTCCACTCTTCTCATAACTTCCAGCACATCGTCCAATCACCTTCTCCTAGGTAGGTCCCCTGTTGGGCATGCACGGGCGCCTTAAACGGTGGTGTAAGGGGGGAGTGGACCAAGTTATGCCCTACCGATGGCCAATAGATCAGCTCTTATCTTCGTCCGTGGTTCGTGACCGTGGTTGTCATTCTTAAAGCCCACGTTGTCTGAGTACAAATACGCCTTTTCACTGCTTGTTTGTAAATCACCTGTTTTAACCCTCATTTTAATAGGCAGAATCCGGCTTGCACACTTCTTCAACCCAAAGCATTAGACACAATTTGACAAAGGGGACAATTGGAGAGACCCTATTGAAGGGATAACATGACCTTCATTCCTTCATTTTGAAATCTAATCTTCAAAGCTGCCATAACTGGAGAAACAATTGTCAGGAAAAATGAATAGTAACTGTAGAATTAAATAACTAAGCCATTCATTTCTGTTGAAATTCGTTTGACAACTCTCCGTGGTATTAGGCCGTGATCCACTACTGACGCATAAAACAGACATTTCGACCCCACCGTTGTTGGTGGAGGCCGTCTTCAGTGTAACCGGTACGTTCTTCACCAGTTTTGCAACATCTTTCTTCACCAAGTCATTGTTACTAATATAAGGTACATTACAGGAACATCTTCTTCTTCTTTTCAACTATATAAGTCATCAGCATCGTCGTCATTCTATTCAACAAGGATTACGCCAATCTTTCGACTAGTTTGTACTTTCTCCGCATATCCCCGTGGTGCGTGTGTTACAGATTCTTTCACAGGCATATGGGACCTACAGTTTAACGCCGGATCCAAAAAGCATAGATGGGGAGGGCATATATTAGGCAGGATACCTCTCGCTGGTTTGCCATCGCCTATTACAGAACATATTCATAGACGTATTTAATATTCGTAATAACTAAATCACATGAAGAGGAAAGCACAAGATTGACCACAATGAAACACTGCAAACCAATGTTAGGATTGAAGTTATAAGAAGAAGAATAACTAAATACAATATCACTACAGATTCGGCGTGACCTGTGTTGATTGCCGTAAGAACATCTCATCATGGTGCCCAACATGCCTGTCTGCGCGGACTCCGCAAATGTTAACTAACAAAAACAATGTCTAGGCGGATTCTGCTCTGTTGAAATTCTGGTCGCGTAAACAGAAGCTAAATCAAGAGATAAGTGCCAATGATGAGTGTGATTATGACGTTTATGTTAATAGTATTTAACAACTATAGATTTTATTGCCATTTATTGGTTTATTTCACTGATCTGATATTACAATCCCCGTAAACATACGACAGTCCCGTTGAATCTCGTATCGAAGAGTGGAAAACAAAATACAGACACCAATGAAATTACTAATAACCAGCTTTAATTATCACAATTAATAATTTGTAATCAACAAGTTATCCGACAAGATTGTCTCGTACACAAATTCAAGTTAAAATTGTAGACACGCAATAATAATGTCAACTATTAGAATTCTACACTAACTATAACACAATAACATTTCACCACACTTATGTAAATCACCACTCGAGCCGCACTAAGGGAAATCGCTCACTGTCAACTGACTGACAAGCCGGCTGCTATGGCTTTTTGTAGGTAGCGCACGTCTTCTAGAATCTTTCCATTCTCAATGTGCTTGCCACTTAATGCGTAATTCAAGTGTTTTCCAGAAATACTCTGGAACGTACTTTAGCGCGGTCTTGACTAAGGCAACACCCGCACAACTAGCGGGGGGCGTGGAGGACGCTCTCGGCGGTTCCACTCGTTTCAATATTAATAATATTTGTAACTATAGATTTCGTTGCCATTTAGTGGTTTATTTCACTGACTGAATATTACCGTCCCTGTAAATGTATACACGATGCAAGATATTGGCGTGTTTTGCAGCTGTTATCTCTTATCGTTAATAAACTGCATCAAAGTCTCGTTTGTACTGTATGTCGCTGTTTATTTACGGTCGGTTACTGTGTTTTGCATGTCTGTCTGTCAGCTGACTTCCAGCTGTAATTAGCTTCTTACGGAAGAGGTTAAGCTGTGAGACTGGTTTACTTAATACCGTCTTCTTTCCTTCGCAGGAAGTGCATGAGACAGATTTATTACCTTCTCCGATGACACTGGCTAATTACAGTCTACCACTTGCATATTACTAAGTAACAAGACGACTGGCCGTTCATGTAATATAGTACTGTTTCTTGTTACTGTAACAATTTACTTTACATGTTTTATATATTAATATTTTAGTGGATGGTTAGTGAGGATCGGTCAATAATACAACTTTAATTATTTTGCATCGACGTTTCGACAATATTTATTGTCATCTTCAGGACCTGTGTATGAAATACAATAGAAATATCAAACATAACGAAACAATTAAATATTTGGGTGAACGTGTTGGTGATGTGAGTGTGTGCGTGCGTATGTATGTATCATTTTATATGTGAAGACTTATGATAGTTTGTTTACATCTTCAAATTATCTTTAAGAAAGCGATCAAATTATAGTATGAGAGAACTTAATTTATACTGTATTACAATTTAAATTACTAAATATAATGTTATTTTAATTAATTAAATAAACAGTAATCAACAATTGGATATTAGATTGGTACATAAATTGTTTATACCTACAATTGTTGACTACATATAGCAAAGTAAAAATTTCTTATGGTAAAAATAACTTTTAATAATTACGTAGTGAACATCCCCTAATCTGTTTTAATTATAGGTAATATATTACTTTGCTATATGTTGACTGTCGAAATATTGTCGAAACGTCGACGCAAAATAATTAAAGTTGTATTATTGACCGATCCTCACTAACCATCCACTAAAACATTCACTGATTGACGGTCACTAAAAAAAAAAAAAAAAAATGTTAATATTAATATTACTATATATTATTAAATTATATTACTTCTGCAAGTCGTTGATATTATTTTAATTATCCTAACGTATGGTTCACTGATAGATTAACTTCAGAGGTTATAAATGAATTAACAATAATCAAAATTATTCGATGTTAATGTAAAAAGAGTAATAAATAATCGCAATTGATTCAATTTTTAATATAAAATAACAAATAATTGAATTAATTTGAATTTAACTATCGATTGATTAATGTTTATTTACTTAATCAGCTGTTGTTTTATCGGTTCTATTTGAAATATTTTGGGAATACTGGCCACTTAATTATGCCTTGTTTTATTGCTGTGACGATGTCCGGTTCCTTGTATACATTGCACAATTTGCCCTTTGTCCTCATACGCCGCATTCCAGTATCCAGTACACCTCCGTATATCTTCCTCAGACTCTTTCTTTACCTTTTTCTGATCACATCTTCTTAGATCATGAGGTCCAGGGCTTTTGAAGCATATAATACTATCAGTTCAGTTCGTAGTCCTTCAGTCTTTCGACTGGTTGGTACCCTCCCCGCATATACCCGTGGTGCGTGTGGTACTGAGTCTCTCACAGGTTGACAGGTATATGGGACCTAGAGTTTAACGCCGTTTTTTTTTTTTTTTTTTTTTTGGGAGGGTTTATACTAGGCAGGACACCTCTCGCTGGGTTGCCATTACCTTGTGAAGGGGAACGGCCGTATCTAAATCAGATGGCCCCTGGCAGGAATTGAACCCGCGCCGACAGCGTGGCAGCGTCACACGCTAGCCACTACGCCACGACCGCTCCATATAATACTATACAGTTTTGTAAATCTGGACCTTGGAGGTTTCTGGAGTTTAGGGTGGGCAGCAAAGAAAGGTAGTATCTATTTTCCATAACAATAAGCCGACCTAACCTTTCTGATAATGTCCACGTACCATTGAAAGTTAGGTTTAAAGATCGTACAATGTAGTATACAGAGTAATAGATTCAAATGTTTTTTATATTAAAAAATTACTTTTAATTTGCTCACCACCCAGCAGAGCTCAGCTGTAATGTTGTGTGCATACGTGACTCTTAACATGCGTCAGCGAGGCTATTCCAGACAATACCGGTCGGCGCACTGTGTTAAAGGCCGCAATCAAGTAAGTTCTTGGTTTTCGAGTAGTGTTGACGTGTAATATGGATTATTCTGGAACACCTGTCCTATCTATTGAAACAACAACAGCTGCCGCTTAGAGTCAGTCAGTCTTACGTCGGCGATTACTCAGTTGAGTTATTGTTGGGCGACTTACACAGTGCTTCTCAAGTGGTGTATTAGTGAAAAGTGATTATAGTGCGGAATTCTTTATAGTCGACATTATTATTTGTGTGGACAGATTTGTTCGAATTATTGTACAAGTATAATCTTGTTGAATAACTTGTTGATTACAAACTGTCAATTGTGATAATTAAAGCTGGGTTTTTAGTGACTTGATTGGCGTCTTGTATTTTGTTTTCCACTGTACCATAGTGAGACCGTCGTAACAATATTTATTGCGCAGATATACTTTAAAAAATTTAATAAGTATCAGTTGTTCCTATATAAAACGTTTCTACTATGTAATATAACATATGCTTTAGTATTCAATTTCCGTAAGAAAGTGTAATTTCATAATGGGGGCACAAATGTCGTGTGACAAAGTATATGCCGACGGAAAAACAGCTAATCTAGAAAGCAGTTGTAGTAGGCAGAAACGGTCATGGGCTCGATATCTGTAACACATGGACAACAGTTGGTTAAAATGTGCCTAGTGAATTGTGACCCTTAAGCCAACGCAACCGGTACTGCTTATTTTGCAGAAAAAATGTAGCTTCTCTGCGCCTCGGCTCAAGACCAGTATATGCAAACTTAGTGTCTTTTACTGTCTAACTCAGACCGTTTTGTTCATTTAAATAACCAATTTTCTTCGTAAGTATTTTCTTGTAAGTATCCCTCCACCACTGGGGGATAAAGCGTTTGGTGCTAAGTTAACACGTGTACTAAACGAGTCATTCAGTCAGTAATACACTTGTTTTGACACTTTACATTTATTATATTTGGGACAGTTCTTGTAAAAAATATTTGGGCTTTATTGTAAAAATAAAAAATTTTGAAGTTAAGTTGTGAAGAATGTATTCATTTACTGATAACAGATGACAATAACTTGAGCGTTTACACTCATTTTACTGACTTTGTGTAAAGTGGAAAATTAATAGAGCGACATCAGACGTTTCATAGATTGTAAAATTTATGTTCTCGTATAATTTGTTGATTATATCTAACAGTAAACTCAATACCAATAAAATGATTATATCATCTTGCAAAAACTTTGCCGGCACAGTGTTTAGAAAACGTATTTCAAACAATGATTTTCCTGAAGACAGCCATGAAATGAAACTTATCAAATTAATAGGAGCATTATTTTATAAAATTTTGTGCTATGATGTTGCTAAGGAAAGGTTTATCGCTGCAGCTACCTTCTCTAAGCTTGGTGTCCGCCAAAAGTTAAATAAGTTTGTATTATTTAGTAATGTTTAATATAAACAATTTTTATACAATTAATATGTAACTAATTAAATAAAAAAAATGTTAATGTAAATTAGCATTGCTAATTGAACACTTTAACGGCCATGGCGAACGTATACACCAGCTTCTTTTACGCAATAAACATTTTAAAGTTTACGGCTCACGTATTTTATTCTTTGTTTCTCTTAATTTTATTCTTTATTCGTCTGGCTTCAACATTAAATGTTCATAACGCAACAGAACTTACCGATAAACTGAAGTATTGTGTCAGAATACTGAAATCTTACAGTGAAACAAATGTGTTTTTAATTTGGAAAAGAACTTATTAAAAAGCTCCCCACTTTGGAGTCATTAATTAATGTTAAAATATTACATAGACTATACCATTTAACGCAAAATATGTTCCGCTAAAGCAACAACAGCTATATAGCAAAGCAGAAAAGTCAGACTTTGTACAGGTACAGTGTATAGCTTACCCAGTATCCTTGGCCCGCCATTGGTGCAGCGGTCGGACCGAATTCAGTAAATACAGCACGCGATTTATATAGCATATATCGATGGTTAAAGTCAACTAGTGTAATCGAAATCTTCTTCTAGGTTTTAGGGATTAGGCAATGTGTCTGTTAAAATTTCACATTATCAGATCCATTTCTTTCTTGGCCTTCCTACACCTTTTCTTCCAGAAGACTTGTACTTGTTTACAATTACTGGAATTCTATCTTCATCTATGAGACTTAAATGGTGTCTCCATTTTCCCTAGTATTCTTCAATTTTCTCATTTGGATTATATATATATATATATATATATATATATATATATATATATATATTGTTACCCCTACTTCATTTTGAGTAGTTAAAACAAAAAGAATATTTCCTTTTGTAAAGAGGGGTTACAAGTTAATTAAAACTAGGCTAAGGCCTAGAGAAGCTAAAAATTGCGCTGGATCCAGTAAGACGGGACTTGCAATAAAAACTCAAGAATTAAATAATTAACAATCCCATTTTATTATTCTATCTCATATAATAAAAATAACAAAAACAACAGTGATTTAGAATTCCCCTTTTAAATGGTTAACTAAAGAAGTATACCCTCTCAACAAGGCCACCTGAAAAATATAAACTGAATCCAAGAAAATAATTGCTATGTCACCATCAATGAATTGAAAATTTAAAATAATCATTAACCTCAAAATAAAACTCCCATTAAACTATTTATTAAAATAAAATTTATATCATATGTTTCTTTTAAAATGCAGTATATAAATTGATGCAGGTAAATGATTTCATTTACAGTTACTATTAATAATTAAAATAATTACTCATCCAATTTAAATGAACTTTAAAGGTGACACTTACTATACTTGTTAAATAAAGTAATTAATTTTCATAAAGAAATGATCAGCCACGATTATTGAGATAGAATACTCGTCTACTGGTGTATATAAATTCGAATAATAAATCCCTATATAATAAATCCCTATATAATAAATCCCTATATCCCACCAAAAGTACAGTAATGCATAATATTTATATGTATATATATATATATATCCCCCAAAATGTACACAGAAATATACAGACATAACATGTTCCACAAGACAAATTACATATACAATAGTATACAAATACATAAAGGTCTCTTGCCACGCCCTTTTTTTATTTATTACCCTTCTGGTGTATATAAATTCTAAACTTCTTCTTTATAGGAATCCCAATTAGGATTAAAGATTTATTTCTATAAATGTACCCCCATGGTGTGGGTTAATTGCACGTCATGTGTATCATAAAGTATTGCATACAAATGTCCCCAGGACATTAAAATTTAAAAGCAAGTGCCTAAGTGGCTAAGTGCTAAAATACTTAATTAAGGTGAGAAATAAAATTGTTTAAAATAATTAACGCCCCCCAGTTACCATGATTAAAATAAAGAATTTATATAGACTAAAATAGGGCCAATTAATGAAAGGGAAAAATTGCACAATATTAGCACCTTATATAAAAAAAATACATTTGTGTGTCAGAGACGGACATGTTTCTTCAATTTATAACCAGTCTCAACAACCTTGTTTCAACAACCTTGTTTCGACAAACAAGTTGAAAAGTGTTTCGACATGCACAGCTTGGTTGAAACTAATTTAAAATAACACCTACCTCCCCAGTAATCTTTTTATACAAATGACATAACCAGATTTTAAAAATAAGAGAAAATATATGTTTTTATGCATTGTAAATTAAACTTGAGAAAATTGGTAATAACAAAACTGACTTTAAATCTGTAGCGAAAGTACTATAAAGAAATGAGTGGAAATCTAAGTTGGATGCTGTGTTGTAGACATGTCAGTCTCTGAACTGACAATTTACTATACATGTATTGAAATTTACAATTAATACTTAGTGTTCACACTAAACTGTCCCATCAATTGGGGATCCAAATGAATGTATACTTGAACGGTAAAACTGATGATTATGTATAACTGGTGCCATGTTGATTCTACGTGTGAATATAAATGGATATTTTTCACCTGCTTATATGTGCCCAGAAGGATGATCTCTTATTTATAGCGTGGCGATCTCATGATTGGCATGTTGTTGCGGTCGTTGTTCTCTTCGGTGTCGAGTGTGGAGCTTTTAAGATGTCATTTCGTTCAGTGGCAGCAGGACTTGTCTCTGTTCAGTGAACCCTGTTCACACATTACATTTTTAGTAAGAGACCACACACAAATGCCCCCACAGTTTGGGCACCCTCCAAAATACATAAATAAAAACAACACCTAGTTATGTTGTACATAATAAAACTTGGTAACATTATTTTGGCCAACATGCCTTACTTAAAAAGTTCTCTAACATGATTCTTTATAACGCTTTATAACTTGAACCTCACTGAATGTGAGTTGCTTTTGCAATACAATAATTTATCTTGGCTCTGTGACATCTTATGAACTTATTACTTTGAGTGAAATTGAGGTTACCACGTGGCGCAGAATTTATTTAAAACACATAGTTTTTTACTCCATAGAATCTGAGAATACTATTACTTTGAATGAGACATGATTTACGTTTAAAACGTGCCTGAGTAAGTTCCCATTTATATTTGTATAAAGTTTTACTGTCATTGTAGCAAAACTTTATACCACTTAATGACGACACATTGTGTAACAGGTTAAGTGCTCAACCGAATCTCGTTACATCGGTGTTAATGAAAGTGTAAAATTAAATATATTGTGGTTATTGGACTTTAGGTATTAAAGCCGAGATTCTGACACTCCAATAATCAAGTTTTATTGGTTTATAAAAACTTTACGAACAATTACGTCTTTCACCATGCATGATTCAACAAGTGGGCACGCTTACTCAAGCTTACTAAAAAAACGTTTTCTCCTTTAAAAATTTAGTATATAATTAATATAACGAAATCAAAACTTACCGCAGTCGTTAAGAAACTTATCTCATATTTAAAAGAAGTCGATGCTAGATTTTCACACCTCTCTCCACCGAAGAGATTTTCTACGAGGTCCTCAGCTAGGCTTCGATTTTGAGACAAGGCCTTAACAAAAATTTCCGTTCGTTGTTCGTTTGTAAGGAAATTCTCACCAGGACGCAGCACTGTTTTAAAACTGCTGCAAAATCTCAGCAGATGGCGACACGGATCAAACAGTGAAAATTCGAAAACGGTAGCCTCTCCTATCCGCGGGTAGAGAGCAGCACTCCTTATTACTTTAACTTTTGTACTGTCCTTACCGTCAAAAAAATGCCAATAAACTCGCGCTGAATCATTTGACTCAGCACAATATATATATATATATATATATTACTATAATACTTATAACTATTTTACCTCAAGATGTATTTTTTCTTTAGGGACATGTTTCGGGAGATCCTGTTCTCCCATCTTCAACCTTCGCCATCTTGCTTCTGGTGCAGTATTTGTGTGTTGGCTTCTGGATGTTATTATGGTGGTTTGTTGGTCTTTGGTCCTTCAATGTTGCATTATTGTGTGTGGTTGTGGTATCTGTTTTTGTATTTTGTGTATTTTCGATGTTGAGTGCTTTGAATATTGTGTCATGTTTTGTATTGATTTGTATTTGTTCTGGTATTAATTTGTTTTGTGTTTTATGTTTGTAAATCTGTAAATTTTCCCAAATGTTCATTATGGTGCCTTTGTGTGGTATATGTTTTATTAGTGTTACATTGGTTATGTCTGGGAATTCATGTCCTGTGTTTATTGCATGTGTGGCTAAATTGGATTTATATATGTTTGGTTTTTTGTATGCATTTAGGTGTTCAAAATAACGTTTTTTCAGCTGTTTTTTTGTTTGTCCTATATAACATTTATTGCAATCTTGGCATTCAATTTTGTATATACCGTTGGTTGTCGTATTATCTTTGTTGTGTGAGTTATTTATATTTTGCAATTTATTTTTATTAGTTTTGTATGCTATTTTTATATCTGTGTTTTTAAATAGTTTTGTTAGTTTTGACATTTTATAATTTATATATGTGAATGTGGCCCATTTGTTGTTGTTGTTATTATTTATGTGTTGTTCAGTTTGATTAATTCTTAATTGTTCAGTTTTTATTTTGTATTTGATTTTATTTTCTATTTTGATCATAGTATTTTTATTGTATCCATTTGCATAACCAATTTGGTGTATTATATTTCTTTCTTTGTCAGTTTCTTGTTTGTTTAGGGGTATTTTGTACATTCTGTTAAATAACGAATAAAATGCTGCCATTTTATGTTGTGGTGGGTGGTCAGAATGGTTAGGTATAATGATGTTAGTGGAAGTTGGTTTTCTATATATTGCATATTGTATGTGTTTGTTGTATCTTGTGATGGTTATGTCTAAATAGTTGATTTTGTTATGTTTTTCTTTTTCTTCTGTGAATTGTATTTTGGGATGTATGTTATTGATTTGTTTCAGTATGTTCTCTGCATTTGTGTTTTTGTTATATGATACATATAGTCCATCATCTACATATCTTATCCATATGCCATCTGGGTCATGTGTTTTTATGATATTTTGTATTTTGGTGTCTATATGTTGTAGGAATATTTCTGCTATTATGCTTGATAATGGTGATCCCATTGCTAAACCTTCTTTCTGTTGATAAATTTTGCTATTAAATTCAAAGTAATTTTGTTTTAGTATTAGTTGGAGACTATTTTTTATTTCGGTTATATATTGTTTGTTTTCATTTTGTTCTATAAGTTTGTTTATTATTATGTCAATTGTTTCTTCTACTGGGATATTAGTGTACATGTTTGTTATGTCATATGATGTGAAAAATGTATTTTCATTTATATTTATTATTTTTAGTTTGTCTATTAATTCGTATGTATTTTTTTTAAGTTATGATGGTTATTTGTTAGTTGGTTATTTTTTAGTTTTTGTGCTATTATTCTTGCTATTTTGTATGTAGGAGCTTTTTTGAAATTGATTAATGGACGTATTGGGTTGTTTAATTTGTGTATTTTTATTAGGCTGTTCATTTTAGGTGGTTCTGGATTATTGTTTATATATATGTCTATGTTTTTATTGTTGAAAATGTTTTTATTTGTTTTTATTAGTTTTATTGTTTGTTTAAGATAGTTTTCTGTTGGGTTTTTATCTAGTTGTACGCATTTATTATTGTTGATGAAGTCTTCGGTTTTTTTGATGTAGTCTGTTTTATCAATGATTACTGTTGCTTGACTTTTGTCTGCTTTAGTTATTATTAAATTATTGTTCTTTACTTTATTTTTAATTTCTTTTATTGTTTTATTGTTTTTCTTTTGTTTATCTTTGTTTTTCATTTCGCTAGTGATTATTTTTTTAATTATATGTGCTGCTTCTGTTCTTTTTTCTTCTTGTATATTGTCTTTTATTAGGTTAATGGCAAATTCTGTTTCTACTATTAAATTTTCTAGATTTTTGTTTGCATTTTGGGTTATGTTAGTTTTTGACATATTGTTTAAATATTCTGTTTCTTTTTTGTTAAATTCTGTATTGCTGAGGTTAATGGTTCGAGGGTAAAATGTGTGTTTATTTTTGTTTTTTTGTTCTTGATTTTTGTTTTGTTGTTTTAATGTGTTAAGTTTTTTGTTGATTGTATAAGTCTTTTTGTTTTTCTCAAATCTTATTTTTGACATTTTTGACATAAATTTATTTCGTTATTTAACAGAATGTACAAAATACCCCTAAACAAACAAGAAACTGACAAAGAAAGAAATATAATACACCAAATTGGTTATGCAAATGGATACAATAAAAATACTATGATCAAAATAGAAAATAAAATCAAATACAAAATAAAAACTGAACAATTAAGAATTAATCAAACTGAACAACACATAAATAATAACAACAACAACAAATGGGCCACATTCACATATATAAATTATAAAATGTCAAAACTAACAAAACTATTTAAAAACACAGATATAAAAATAGCATACAAAACTAATAAAAATAAATTGCAAAATATAAATAACTCACACAACAAAGATAATACGACAACCAACGGTATATACAAAATTGAATGCCAAGATTGCAATAAATGTTATATAGGACAAACAAAAAAACAGCTGAAAAAACGTTATTTTGAACACCTAAATGCATACAAAAAACCAAACATATATAAATCCAATTTAGCCACACATGCAATAAACACAGGACATGAATTCCCAGACATAACCAATGTAACACTAATAAAACATATACCACACAAAGGCACCATAATGAACATTTGGGAAAATTTACAGATTTACAAACATAAAACACAAAACAAATTAATACCAGAACAAATACAAATCAATACAAAACATGACACAATATTCAAAGCACTCAACATCGAAAATACACAAAATACAAAAACAGATACCACAACCACACACAATAATGCAACATTGAAGGACCAAAGACCAACAAACCACCATAATAACATCCAGAAGCCAACACACAAATACTGCACCAGAAGCAAGATGGCGAAGGTTGAAGATGGGAGAACAGGATCTCCCGAAACATGTCCCTAAAGAAAAAATACATCTTGAGGTAAAATAGTTATAAGTATTATAGTATTATATACATCAAGAAATGGACTGTAGCAGAAAGTGAAAGAAATATATATATATATATATATATATATTTCAATCAATTTCTGCTACAGTCCGTTTCTTGATGTATATAATACTATAATACTTATAACTATATACTTCTATATATATATATTTAATTTTTCCCGTGTATCTTTATTTCTTATATGACCCCTTCTTGTGTATCCTTTAAGCCTTCTTAAAACTCTTAACTCTGTTGATTTATGTTGATTTTATCTCTTTGTTTTGTAATCCTGGATTCTTCTCCTTCTGATAGTTCCGTTTCGGATGTTGGATATCATACAGACTTCTGAAATACAATCATAAATTTGTGACTTACCAAGTGTTTTTTATATATTTTACAAAACCTTTCATACAGACTACTTTAACTTTCTGTACTGCTGCACGGAATAAGTCAGTTGTATTCATGCCAAACCAGGTCCTTAAGTTTCTCAGCCATCATTTTCTCGGTCGCCCAACTCCTCTCTTTCCATGTACTTTCCCTGTAGAATGGACCGCAATAAGTAAAATCTCTGCTAATGGCTCATGAAATGTCCCAGGTACTGAAGCTTTCTTATCTTCACTGTGTTAATAACTTTCCTTTCTAACTTCCTTTCTTTCTAAGAACTGTCTAAGCGCTGTCCATGAAATGCTCAGTATTCTACGGTAAAGCCAAATTTCGAAAGATTCCAATTTTTTATTTGTGGCTTCAGTCAAACTAATCCAGGATTCACTAGCATATAATAACATTGGAACATCCATTGTTTATTCGAATTTTAATTTTGTCTTACGTTTCGTTTTATTTTTTAGTGTTCCACTAATAGTTCCTGTAGTGGAAATATAAAATTAAATTTCTCTATTTGTTCGCAATTTAAAAAATCATAAATTGTTCGCTATTTATTTATATTCCAACTACGTTACAAACTATCAAGAAATTTTATTCTGTCAACTTTGTTAGCAGTGTGTAGAATTGCTCCCATTGGTGCACTCCTCCCTATAGTTTACACTTCGTTCATGTGCAGATATTGCTTTAAACACTTCATTTTCCTACATCAGTTCAAACGGTTTCAGTCTCTGCAGTCGCCGAACAAGACCATCGAGAAGCTGTAACACTTCATTACTCTAATGTTTATGAAGGCATTGTTCATATTTAGCTGCAAACCTAAAATCACCAAAGAATGGTCTAATTTTTCGAACCCCACCAAAGTCAATTCTTCCCCCCCTCGCTGGACCCGATTCTCCAGTTAACACTAATCAGTTGCGAACTACTTTATTTCTAGCGGAAGATTTAGTGATGCGGCCACTCATCAAACCAATCCGGTTCAAGTACAAGCACATGGTTTTGTTTACGTCAGGATCCACTCTAAAGGTACGTGCATAGCGCGGAATACTAGCATAGGAGCTTCGCATAGATGATCGCACATAGTATATCGCACATGTATTAGAGATGTGCATACCAAGGATGAAATAATGTCTGATACATGAGAACAGTGAACAGTGTCGAGTTCTGTGCACGCCGCCGTAAGGACATTTTACAGCAGGTTAGAGACCGAACTGTTTACACTTTACCGGGAATTGTACATTGGATAGAGTTGCGTGTGGCTACAGTGCGGGAAATGTCCTTGAAGCAACCAATCAGAGCTCAGAAGTATTCCATGTACGATGTAAAAAAAAAAAACTAGTTTACTTTCCGAAGAGGATCAGCGATGATATTATCTGGTATGCGATGTGTGGTCTGCTTCGCTATGCACGGTGCCATATAAATACATGAGTTTGTTTTCACACTGACTGTAATCTGTGTGAGTATTCTGTGCTAGTATTCCGCGCTATGCACGCACCCTAAGAGTGAACAAAATTTACCGTAGGTGAAAGAAATCGATCAGTATTTAAAAAAAATATGGAATCAGGGAAGATGAAGTAGGAATCAAGAGAAATGTTTAGAAGGAAATTGCAAAGGTGAAGGAACTGTCCAAAAAAGAGTGAGCGAGAGAGACAGAAAAAGACGAGGAGAGAGAGAGAGAGAGAGAGAGAGAAAGAGAGAGAGAGAGAGAGAGAGAGAGAGAGAGAGAGAGAGAGAGAGAGAGAGAGAGAGAGAGACACAGACAGACAGACAGACAGACAGACAGACAGACAGACAGAGGAGAAGATTAAAGCTCTCAACGCATAAAATATAGTATAATACACAGCTTGCCGTTTGGAGAAATAAGGCTGAAGCCAGAATTAGACTAGAATTTCCGTCTGACGTTAAATGGTGGTGATGATGACGATAATGATGACAATGACAGTACACATTTGTACTAAAACCGCGATTAAAAAAAAACAGAAAAATTCTATTCACTTAGAATTAAAATTCTTAGGTGTAAAACGAATGCTGTAGTTATTCTTATAACTACCCAAACAGTAGGCCGGTAGCGTGCTAAACAGGTACTAGTGCTGTGACCGTTATTGTGGCACAAAGCCAAGACCCTCAGTTAATTCTCCTCCGCTGCTGCTGTTTCTATGCCTCCTTAATTACCGCTGATATTGCTACATTCTCACCGCTGAAAACGTATTGTTTGTACTCGTTTATTGTACAAGTAGAGGGAACGCAGTTAAAGAACGTTTTAGTAAAATGGGAATATAATTCACCATCAGATAAACAAAGGGGAAGAACAGACTTTTACGTTTAAGGTTTAGTAACTGTTTCAGCGAAAACTGATCATAGAATTAGGCGTACACATTCCGCTGACCATGAGACATGTTTAATGTTCAGACACGTAGACGATTTCGACAAAATTTAGTAAAATATGTTTTCAGTATTTGCGTAATAAAATTGTATTGTGTTTATATTGTAAGATGAAGAGGTTACAACACTGTTTCATGTAATAATGGGCAGACGATCTCACGCCGAAGTAGGTAGATGTACAATATTCTGGCATTTTAGGTTATCACCATCATCAAGGATTAAACAGACAAACCAATCATCTTCAGTCCGTCTTGTGACTTCTTGTTTATAGTTGATGACGCGCTTCAAAGCATTCTGTCAAGGCAATTACGGGACGCTCTCAAACAGACAAGAGTGTCGTTCTACGCACTTCTCGACTATTGCAGTCCCTCGTCTGTGTCGAGGCCGTCCACGTCCACTCACGTAGCACTAGTGAACCGTCCAGACGTTCGAGAGCACTTGAAAGTACGGAAATTATGCTGGCACGCCACACTTGTAACAACGGAAAATTATTCTGGAATATCAGCAGGCTATACATAAGCAACAGCGGCTGACAGTCAGTTACAGTGAGCGATTTCTTTAGTGAGGATCGAGTGGTTATTGAGGATTATGCTCTGTATGGTGGTGGTTGGCGTGTGGACCCTTGGCCTACCTGCTGCCTCTACCCCCTTGTAATACTTCTGCCCGGGCTCGACAGCAGCTAATTGCCGCGTGAGTCACCTCACTGTGTCCGTCCAGTATGAAATAATTTTTTTTTGCCTCGCCCAATACTGGTAAAATTTTGTTATATTTGAAATCAGCGAAATAATACGATGAAAATGACACCAAACACGACTAAGGAATATTAAAAATTTGGGCGTTATAAAGCACTATGCACTGAAGATGTGTATTGAAGTAGTTGTTGAGCTTTTACCTTGAAACACTTTAAAATTTAATGTTTTTTAGTCGCGTTTGGTGTCATTTTCATTGTATTATTTCGCTGATTTCAAATATAACAAAATTTTACCAGTATTGGGCGAGGCAAACAAAAATTGTTTCATACTGGACGTACAGTGAGATGACACACGCGGCAATTAGCTGGTGTCGAGCCCGGGCGGAAGTATTACAATGGGGCAGAGGCAGGAAGTAGGCCAAGGGTCCACACGCCAACCACCGTCATACAGAGCTTAGTTGTATGTTTTTATTGTGTTATAATTAGTGCGGGACTCTATTACTTGACATTATTGTTGCATGTGGACAAATTTAACTTGAATTATTGTGTAAGAGTACCTTGTTGATTTCAAATTATTTGTGATTAATTAAAGCTGGTTGTTTTGTTTCCACTGCACCATACGACGATCCGTGAGACTATATTCAATTTACCTTTCTAAATGAAAAAATTATGATTACTATTATTAAGTTTAGACTAAATTAATAATGGCGGCTCAGTAGACCAGTGGGTATGGCACCTGACTACTAATCTAGAGATTCCGGATTCGATTCCGGGGCCCAGCACCATAAAATCAAGGTGCGTTTTTCAGCCCCAAGGTCGACTCAGCCTGTTGAAAATGAGTACCTGGGATTACGTCCTGGGGATAATAATGGGTGGCTGAAGCGTAATGCTGGCCACACTGCCTTCCTTGTATGCCGTACGGCTCGCATATGGCAGCCTACCCTGCCTGACTCCTAAGCTGCTTCCTTGGTACACACGGGAGTCATTATTATTATCATTAAATTAATAATGAAAAGAAATCCTCTGACGAAGTCAAGCGAGTTAATTTTTGACCACCTCTCACCATACCGTACTCGTACACCACTTGATACAATATTTTCATCAATCTCATTGTTGGACGTCTTTTTTTGCGTTATAAACGATTATTGTATCTATCATTGTAAGAAAATTGCAGTAATAATCCGCCTTAAACAAAAATCATCAGTAATAATCTTTTTTTTTTTTGGCGGGGAACCCCACAGCTACTGCCGCATCCCGCATCTCAGTTTCCATATCAACTTATTCTGTGTATCTTCATTCTTCAGATTCTTTTCTTCCATACTCCTTTCGATCCCTTCTATCCATTTTAATCTAGGTCTGCCTCTTTTTCTTCTGTTGCTAGGTCTGTATTTGAACACACTCACAGATATTCTGTCTTCACTCATTCTCATTAGGTGTCCATATCAGGAAAGCTGTTTACGTTTTATATCTTCTATTACAGTTTCTTTTCTATTTGTTCTTTCCCTTATTACGTTATTCCTTACACGTTCCAGACGAGAAACTCTGGAAGCTCGTCTAAGATAGTCCATTTCTACAGCTTCAAACTTCCTGCGGTTCTTTTCGTTGATTGTCCGAACATTCTGACCCATAGGTGGTAATTGGTTCAACAATGGCTTTATAAATATTGTACTTTGTCGGTAGCCCGATTCTGGTGGACCATAAAAGTGGGTTTAATTGGCGTATGGTGCTTTTTCCTAAAACTAATCTATGCCTTATATCTTCATCACATATTCTATCATCGCTAATTATACTTCCTAAATATTTATACTTTTCACATTTCTTGATGGAAGTATTATCTGAAACTGAAGATCTGATGTTCGACTTCCTGTGGCTAAGTACTCTGTTTTTTTTTTTAAGTTTATGTTTAATCCCCATCGATCGTATTCTTCTATTAGCGTTCTCATTCATATAAGTGTTATCTTCTTCATAGTAGTAATCATCATATCTTAAATATCCCCTCATAGGAGGTCGTCATCGGTTAAGACGAGGGTAACCTCCTACTAGGGATAATTCAAGATCGGATGATGACGCCTATACTTCGAAACGCGTCATCAACTCTGAACAAGAAGTCACAAGGCGGATTGAAAAAGTTAGTATTTGTATTTGTATTTGTTTCAGAGAAAACTGGTCCTACATTTAGCTATACAAATTCAGCTGACCATATGAGATATGTTTAATGTTCGGACACGTAGACGATCTCAATAAAGTTGAATAAAAGTGGAGCGCCCCCCCCCCCACAATGGTCGTCGTCATCCTCGTCACTTCACGGTGTAGGCTTACAGCCTGTTCCGTCTTCACTGCAGCCATCTCTTCCAGGACCTACCCACAGATCTTTTGCCAACAGGTTTGTAGTCTACAGCACGCTTCACTAGCCTCTGCTGGTCCGTCCTCTAGACGTGCTCCACACACTGCTGCTTTCGTCCTTCTATCGTATCATTGATGGAGAAAATACCCATTTCGAAGCCATATGCGTTCATTACGCATTAGATCCCTTAGACCAGTGGTTCCCAAAGTGGGGTCCGCGGACACTTTTAAGAAAAATTAGAATATACCGTAATTTTCTCCGATTTTGTATAGTCTACAATCTAAATTTTAGAATGTTAAAACAATTAATAGAAGATTCCAGTACTTTTTTTGTGTGCAAACTAATTGTAATTGTAAAGTAATTTCGATCTAATGTCTTTAAATCATGTCGTGTAACAGATCAGTTTGTCAGCCGAAGTGACTAGAGCGCCGCATCAACACAGAACTGATCGCGCTGTTTTACTCCACGTATAAGCACTGTATCTAAGCAAAAACGATTTTCCGTGTAGCTGGTTTTACGCCTAAGTACCTGGATTTCGACATGTGTGGGGCTGGCAAAGGTTGGCAAAGTTAAGAAATAAACTTGATATCGAGAGTGACTTAATATTGAAATTATCAGACATTAAACGTAATATTGCAGAGCTAATTGTTCAAAAGCAGCTTCAATGTTCACATTAAACTGTTTGATATCATTAATATTATAATTTTGCAAGTTAAGAGAATTTTGATTTTAATACATCTTACTTAAAATATAAGAGCTTGCATCATGTTTACCGTTTGTTTCATTTCATAACTCAGACGGGGTCCGTAAAATTTTTAATTTTCTGAGGTGGGTCCGCGGACTGAAAAGTTTGGCAACCACTACCTTAGACGACAACCACTCACGTGCCTTAAAACATTCATTTCAGCGGTTTGTATATGGTGCTTTTCTTGCCCAGTTATCGTCCACGTTTCACTGGCATAAATGTAAGAACAGGTATCGCCATTACTTTATAGAACTTCATTTTAGTATCAGTTTTTGTTTTGTTTCTTGGTGTGCGTTGTATTGTACCCAAACATCATCTCTTACTTATTTACTTTTTTATTGCCTAACCCACAATTCATTACCATATTAAAACATTTAATTAACAAGAAGGGTGTAACTGTGAAAAAATTTCATGTTACACTGAGAAAAAAACATTAAATTTTTAGTTTAAAATGTAGTTAGGCAATGTGATAGCTTTGTAAAAATCTTGATACTTCTTAACAGGTTTTCAATTATTAATGCCTGAGCAGGAGAAACTTTGCATGTTCATTTCCGACGACAGGATTAGTTTTGAGAGGAGACTTAGTTTGGATGAAATGTCAAACATCTAAGCAAAAATATTTTACGAATGTACAAGATATATTTTATTTGATATAAAAATATATACCATATAGATGATACAACTGCGAACATCCGTGTGTGTGTGTGTCTGTATGTGTGTGTGTGTTTTCTACGAGCCCTCTTCCGCTTAACTTACAATCGTAAAGTAAAGTCATACCGCACTGTACACAGAAAATCGATACATAAAATACATTGTGTAGAGGATACGTGTCCGCGACCGTACAGATGTACATAGACAATCGATACATCGCATACACCGTATGGAGAATAAGTGCCTGCGACCGTACAGACTACACGTGACAGGATTATTAATATAACCAACGCAGCCGATGCGATGTCTGTTGTTTCTGTCTACTATACTATCAGTAGTAGTAGTGGTAGTAATAGTAGCAGTAGCAGCAGCAGCAGTAGTAGTAGTAGTAGTAGTACTAGTAGTAGTAGTAGTAGTAGTAGTAGCAGCAGTAGCAGTAGTATTAGTATCAGTAGTAGTAGTAGTAGTAGTAGTAGCAGTAGTAGTAGCAGCAGTAGCAGTAGTATTAGTAGCAGTAGTAGTAGTAGTAGTAGTAGTAGTAGTAGTAGTAGCAGTAGCAGTAGCAGTAGTAGTAGTAGTAGTAGTACTAGTAGTAGTAGTAGTAGTAGTAGTAGTAGTAGTAGTAGTAGTAGTAGTAGCAGTAGCAGTAGTAGTAGTGGTAGTGGTGGTAGTAGTAGTAGTAGTAGTAGTAGTAGTAGTAGAAGAAGAAGAAGAAGAAGAAGAAGAAGAAGTTAAAATGAAAATTGTGCGTTGTAAAACTTATATTTTAAATATTATATTTTTAGACGTTTCTCAGTAAATACGTAAATATATTGAATTGTTGTTTTAAAGTGTTACGTATTAATCTCAATGTGTAGGAATCGTTAGAGTGATTCATTACTACGCAGTAAGTAGAGAGGGAAACAGCGGCCGTAGTAAGAATGATGTCTTCACCTAAGTAAATGGCGCAGAACGAGACTATAAACTGTGCGAGCGGTAAGCAGCTCTACTAAATTTGGGCTTACTTAGTTTCTTTTTGTTTGTTTGCTTCTTCGGCAAATTAAAAATCAAGTATAAAGAAGGAGAAATTTGAACTGACTGGGCAAGATGAAAATGTAGGAAAAAAACGGAGGTCATCAATAAGAATTTGACAAAAAAGATAAGAATTTGAAGAAAGATAAAATACTGAAACGTATAAATATTAATATTTTGAGTGAGTCTTTCGCAAGAACAACGCTATAACCACTGGAGTCGAAACGTAAACAACCTAAGACAGACAGCTATTAGCCTACTAAAATTATTTTTTTTGGAGTAACGTTATTAAAAAGGAAAAATTAAAGAAAGAAAAGTTTTAATTCAATAATAGAAGTTTTAAAGACGTAGAAAGAATGGTGTAGAAAAAAAAACGTGTTGCTGGAGGTCGTCGATGGGAATTTAACAACAATGGAAGGGGAAAAAAGATAAAGTCGTGTAAAGTTGAAATATTTTGATTCATCACCGAGACTATAAACTGTGCGAGCGTCGTTGTCCACGTAGCGGTAAGCAGCTATGATACGCTTTTTCTTGTTCTCGTTCTTCTTCAGCAAACTAAACATCAAGTAGAAAGTATGAGAAAATTGGGCGAACGGGGTGAGAGGAAAATATAGGAAGCAAACGGAGGTCATCAATAAGAATCTGACAAAACGTAAGATGGAAGAAAGATAAAATACAGTGGAACATGGTTATAACGTCATTGAAGGGACCAAAAAAATAATGACGTTATGTCCGAGTGACGTTATAAAAGAGTCGTTATAAAAGACCCTTTTTAATCACTAGTAAGGAAGGAGAAATAAAAAAACAGATCTTTGCATTATTAACATTATTCGTGATATTTATTCTAAAGTTTACAAACTGCATTTCATTTATACAAACAGCATGAAGAATATTTTAAAAGATCAAAAAGAAAGTACATGTAACTTACATTTAGGCTTACTGTCGAAAGTAATCCGTAATTTTTTTTTGAACGTCCTTTCTGAAAAATAAATTCTTTCTGTTGTGCTGTGGAGATGCTGCGCTGCATTGAAAGTGTCGTCAGACGTGTCTCTAAAGCAGTAAAATCGTGAAAGAGTTTCGGCGGCTCTCATTGCTTCCTCTACTGTCGGACAAACGATGTCGGCATCCTCCTCTTGCTCAGCATCTTCTTCAACACTATCATCTGCTTCTATGTTTTTTACCTCCGCGATAATTTCTGCGTCACTCAACACTTGGAATGTTTCTACTTGGTCATCCACTGATGCATAGGAATCAAGTTCATTTCCAAATTCATTTACGTCGAATTTCTTAATCCACTCCGAGAGCGGCAAGTCGTCGTCTTCGTCATCATCGGGTAAATTTTCATGTACGAGTACGCGCGCGCACATATATACGTTTATATGAAATTTAGAGTAAAATATCTGAGAAATTTTTGACGCTGTAACAGAGTAGACAATATTTAGTGACGTTAAAACCGGGAATTTTTATAATGTTAAAGATATCAGTTTGACCGGACTTATGACAAAATAACGCTACACCCGAGTTGACGTAACAGCCGAGGCCGTAATAACAAAGTTCCACTGTAGTAAAAAGTATAAATGTTAATATTTTGAGTGAATCTTTCGCGATAACAACACTATAAACACTGGAATCAAAAATGTAAACTAGCCTAAAACAGCAAAAACTATTAGCCTACTAAAATTATTTTACGAGTAACGATATGAAAAAGAAAAATTAAAGAAAGAAAAGTTTTAATTCAATAATAGAAGTTTTAAAGCAGTAGTATTATGTAGGAAAAGAGCGTGTTGCTGGAGGTTGTCAATAAGAATCTGACAAAACGTAAGATGGAAAAAAGGTAAAGTATTGTTACGACGGCCTTCTTGATCGTCGTATGGTACAGTGGAAAACAACAAAATACAAGTCACCAATGAAGTCACTAATCACCAGCTTTAATTATCACAATTAAACACTTCGTAATTATCAAGACAGTCTCTTACAACAAATCAAATAAAACTTGTTCACACGCAATAAAATGTCACCTAATATAACACACAATTGTATTACAATTGTCACGCCCGATTATTAAACACAACACTTCACTAATAACCACTTGAACGTTCAGAGTAATATCGCCCGATAATAACTGAATTAAGGCCGCTGATGCCTTGTATTTATACAACGCTCACAGTCCAGAACATTCCATAACTTTGAATGTAATTAGTCCATAATTCCATAATTTTGATCCGATATGGCCGAACTCATTCAGAAGGACAAGACAATTTATTTATATTTCTGTGGTTTCCTGTATTACATCTATGATTTATTTAATCTATGTCAAAGCGTTTTTCGTCGAGTACAATCCGAAGGTTTACAGGAACAATATAACGATGAGAATGACAGGACCATTAAAGAAGTAACTCAAATGATGTGTGCTTTAGCTTTTGTCCCTACTGAGAAATTACGAGAAACTTTCGATATTTTCATTGATGAGGTTCCAGAGAATTTTCTTCCATTAGCCGAATATTACAAGTGACATATGTACGTGGTAGACCAGCCAGAGGTAGAAGGAGAGCAATTTATGCCCCCAGAACCGTGAAATCAATATGATGCTGTTCTTCAAAAAATGGCACGAACCAATAATTCATCTGAAGGATGGCATAATCGCTTTCAGGTAGTGGTGGGACGGTGCCATCCAAGCTTATATAATTTTCTGAACGAGCTACAACATGAACAAGGTGACACAGAAAGCATGATACGACAACTCAATCTGGGACAAAAAATAAAAAAATCCAACGTCAGCTCGTCGACGAAATTTCGAAGAAAGAATTTTCAACATTGTTCAGCGACGTCAATGTTGAAAATGATACAATCATAGATTACCTGAAAGCTATAGGCTATTATTTACATTTTTAAATTCATTTTGAAATTTTGTACTATTGAAACTTTATACTAATGGAACTTTGTGCAATTGAAAAAATAAAAATTGGAACTTTTGGAATGGAACTTTTGTCACCCAATCTTGCCCTCAAGTACCCCTTCTTTGCTTCGCTGAGAAACTGTATACGATAGGTTTATGACCTCCCCCCCGTGCTTCCGAATAGCTACAGTATACAATTTAATGCAGTAAAACAAATTACCTTGTACACTGTTTCATTTGCTTGTTGAGTGAAGAAACTGGCAGGAATTCTGCGGATAGCAATTGTCACGTGATTCTATCTAGAACGGTCATTGGATAACTTGATACAAACTCATCCATTCATACGATTTACTTATAGTGTCCAGCATGTATTGACAAATATTATATTTTAATTGCAATATCACCGGTTCCAAAACCTGGACATTAAAAGCAGTTGATGAGAAGGCTCTGATTTTGAAAGAAAAATTATTAGAAGAATCTTTAGACCGGTATGTTTTAATGAAGAATAAGGATCAGAGCTAATCAAGAAATAGACTCCATCCTAAAACAGGAAGATACCTTTCGACCTACAAAGTCCAGAAGACGAGGTAGGCCAAGAAAACGATGCCATGACGACGTGGAAGAAGACATGATGGGCGCGTATAAGGCCAAGCCACATGACTGGACTATCTGGAGGCAGATCATTAGAGAGGTAATTTCTGGACTGTAGTTCCAGATATGTAATTGTAATATTGTATTATTATATTGTAAAATATATGGTATTATAATTTTGTATTATTGTATTGCACTATCATTGTTTTCGCCTATCATTGTATTATTTTGTGATTCACTTATTTCGTAATAGAAGAAGAAGAAGAAGAAGAGAAGAAGAAGAAGAAGAAGAAGAAGAAGAAGAAGAAGAAGAAGAAGAAGAAGAAGAAGAAGAAGAAGAAGAAAAGAAAAGGAGAAGGAGAAGAAGAAGGAAAGACGAAGAAAGGAGAAGTAGGAAAAGAAGACGGAAACAAAAAAGATGAAGAAAGAAAACACAAATTTGTAGGCTCACAAAAAAAGAATATGTCAGAAGTGAAACTTACAACAGACAATATTTTGGACAGGAAAACTTTTTCCTAAGGGAAGGTTTATGAATTTCGGAATTTTTAATGAAAAAGAGAAGCGTTGAATAAAAACTATTTAGATGGAAACAAGGAAACAAGGAAAGTGGAACAGTGTAAAAGGTGAACAATATTGTAAGGACAGAAAAGCGAGTAAGAAGGGAAATTATGAAGAAGTTATTTCACGTGGTCCATAATTGAACAAAATTTTAAACAGAAAAATAATAAACAGAAGGAAAAAACAAGAAAAAGAAGCGAAGAATTTCGTAATGTCTGGAGATATAACATAAAAAGACATAAATGTGTAGAGCTTTTTGGGGCGACGGCTCATATTTTTGAAGTTTTGTTTATCGACTATACATTCTAATACTGTTTACGTATTAACCACCGGACAGATCAACCAACAAAACCACTGCTTTCTGAACCTAATATGTTTAGAGGTGTACCGTACGCTACGACAGCATTTCTGTAACATTATTTAATTTCCGACAGCGTGTAACCGTTGTCTGTATGTCTTGTGTACGACAGCTGTCCCACCACCACTGTGTGTGTGCGGTATTAACGCTGGCTGACCTCTTTTGTAACCTCCTCTGTTGTGTGTGTGTGGGGGGGGGAATGAAATTTTAACGAAACCGAGAAATGATTTATATGGCGTGAACTACAGAGTCGCTGTAAAGGTAATATGTGGCGATCACAACGTATCACGCACTGTAATAGATTGATATGTTATAGGAATTATAATTTTTAGAGTGCTGAAATGGCGGCTCGTGGTTCTGACAGTTGGGGGTTCAAAGCCTGAATGTTTCTACTAAGATAAGAACAATTATCTCATTCAAAATAAGACACAGGATGAGTCGCAAAATGAAGAAATAACTGTTGACAACTTTAGGTTGGGGTAATATTAGCCTGTGTTTATGCTTGTAAACTATTCTAAAAATATATAGTGAAAATAAAATGATTGTTAAATATTACTGTTTAAAATTTAAAACGGAAAGCGGCCTACCGAGTTCCTTAATTTTGCATTTATCTTTAATAAAGAGAAAAGAAAAATTTGTTTTTAAAATAGACTGAACACTATTCATTTTACCATATCAATGAACTGAAAACAAAAATAAGAAGTACCTGAATACTTAACACACAAAAATACCACCAAACACTTTGAAGGTTATACACGCTTCGGCCACCTTATAACGTTACTATAATTATTTAATGACTAGATTAAACACACTTTATTTTCAGAATACAATTACTTTAATATTGTATTTGATTTTAAGACTTTACTCCACGCATTTTCATTAGATTCTAAATGAAATATAGCAATCTGACATAAAACTGAAGGTAAACGGACATATCATGTGGTAAAAATCATAATAACGGCGAATGGCGGTATTACGAAAATGTTAAAATTTCCGGTCAGTGCGATTCGGCCCTCGTCGGAGGAACTGTTCGCCTCTATCGCTAACATTTGGGATTAGCGACTGTTGATTGTAATTTTGAGTATACCGGTTTCACCCTCCAAAGCTATCTACACAGTCTAGGAGGTGCTGAGAGCTGTTTTGCACCTCAAGCAGTAGTAGTGAACAATTCGCCTATTACGCGAATCCATTACTGTTCAGTCGACAAGATTAATCTCGAAAATCTTGTAAGATTTAAGTATGAAACCATTATCTCAACAAATCCTTAAACATATTTAAATAATTTAGGGAGTTCACTGAACCATTGAACCTTATGGACAAGCCGCCACTGGAGGATTGTACGTTATTCTGGACTGATAATGTTTCGAAGTACATTACTGCACAGAAGTGGCACAGAGGTGTAGTATGAAAATGGTAAAGTATGTATGATAAGGTAAACAAGCGTTTTTTGTAAGGAACGCTTAGCCTGTCAGAATAGTAAAGAATGGAACAATTATTTAGTCACAGTACCTAGTTTTACTAAGTATGTTCCCTGGGCTGCAGAACTTGCTCACTCTTTGAACGAATTACATTTATTATTGGATAAACTTTGATATTAGGTAATTTTTCAATCGTCAGAAAAAGTACAAAAATCTCGAATGCTCTACAATATTTTAATTTTTTAATAAATTAATTTACGTTCAATAATCCGCCGTGTGACGTCTTATAAAACTCTTCTATTACGTCCAAAAGTCGTCTTCAGTGTTTGGACGTGAAGCTAGGATCGTCTTCAGTGCTTGTACGACCACGTTTAAACTCGAGTGTTCCCCACGTACCGTTGTTTCTGAAGGCGCAGCATTTCCTAACAAATTAACAATTTTGTTTTGATTTTCCATTGGCGCTGAAACGTTTTTAACAGAGAATTCATCACAACACGATGTTTGATTTTGTCCATTTTAAAAACACGCGTGACAGGAAATTTTCAAACAGCTGGTAAAAAGTGAATAACTTGACAGGCTATATCTGGAAATTAACAGGTGTTTACGGAAAATATACGTCTTGCAACACACGAAAGATGTTAGTTCTACCTCTGAGCTACAGATATCGCTCCGCGAACTTTTCAACTGACCCTCGTATACTGAATCAAATGACCAGTGTCACCCAATGTACGTATATTAACAAAATGCGCACCTACGGGCACTAAATTCTTTACTAGGTATATAACGCCACTGTGGTAAAAATAAACAAACTGTAGACGTAAATTTAGAAACCAATATTCACCCGACGCGCACTGCACCTAAAATATTCCATCACGGCGGCGGTCGAGAAGGTTTCCAAGAACTCGGTAACTGCGCATCAATATTATATTGCCACAGTAGTGTCTGACTTCAGCAAAGTGCACGAACTCTCTGTCAAAGAATCAATTGCTGACGACAAAAAGAAAAAAAAACTCGGTGTTCATCGAACTGTGAAACACGCTACGTCGCAAACGCGTAGTTGTTATCAAACGATACTCACTCGTCAGTAATACATAATCGATACCAAACTATTTTGTGTGGGGTTAGTTTGGCGACAAGCTTTAGACAATTGTGGGTAAAAGGAGATTTCCGAAACATCTCATCAAGGTTTCAAAAAGTTTAATTAGGGGTACCAAAATAATAATCAACACTGGTAGATAATGAACAACTAAAATTCTTATCAACCAATGACTTAAACAGTGATGCAGTTTGTCACCAACTCCGTTTAATGAGTGTATACATGATATTGTTACGATAGTCTCACGGATCGTCGTATTGAACAGTGGAAACATATTAACTGACACCAGTGAAGTCAGCTTTAGTTAGTCACAAATGACATTTTGAAATCAACAAGGTACTCTCTAGTATAATAATTCTAGTTAAATTTGTCCACTTTATGGACAAATAATGTCCATAATAATAATAATGTAAAATATTAGAGTTTCGCCATAATTATAACACAATCTCTCAGCTTCTCAGCAACAATCACTTTATCCGCACTCTACAATACCGCCAGATGTAACTAACTAACTGATCCGGTTGCTGATGATTACATAGGTCCCGCAGATGTTCCAGAAAAATGTTCCATCCTTGTGACGGCGTGTCGGCATAATTTGCATAGTTACAACTGCTCGAACAGTCTCGAGGCTACTTGTCTCTTTTCCTCATAGAGACTATGAGACACTGCACCTGCTCGGCTAGTGTAGGATGACACTCACGGCCAGGGCCGGATTAAGGTATCTTGGCGCCCTAGGCTAATTGTATTTTAACGCCCCCTCACCTCCCATAGGCTATTCTTACGTTTATTTCCAACGGCTGAATGAAGCTTTAAACACCCAACAATATATTTCTTAGTTAGGAATATTTCAAATATCTTACTGTTTATGGAAATAGACTCAAGAATTGAAAAATGAAGCTATTTTTCAGAGCTTGTTTTAGAGTTATACCTTCAACCATTTGTAGTTTGCATGGCTTTTGTAAGGAAAAACTTAATAAGTAGTTCCAGAATTATAACAGTTTTATTAAGGGCACATTTTAACATCATTTACACAAAGAAGACAATCAGTTAAATATCTTGTCGATTTGTTAAGATTCATGTAAAGTTCAAGCTAGATTATTTTTTCTCGCTTTAGATTGACCAAACGTTTTAATCACGTCACTGAAATCAAGTCCTTGCAGAAAGTCACTTTCAATGAACAAGAGGGCTACACTGGTCAGTTTATCCTGGCGCAAATTTGATAACGTTCCTGGATGGAATAGATAACGTGGTCGGCAATTCCACGAAAGTCGGGCGGCGGCATAGTTCTATTAGCGCCGGCCGCCGATGACTCATAACCGGAGTACAGTTTACCATAATTTCTCGCTAACAGGCGCCTGTGTTCAAAGTGAACTCAAATTTTCATCCTTGTAATTTATTACCAATTTTACATTTAGCTGTAAAATTTTATTATTTTGTAGGTAAAATTTTGCGCCCCCCCCAAAGTGCCGCGCCCTAGGCTACAGCCTAGTCAGCCTAATGGTTAATCCGCCCCTGCTCACTACTTTTCGAGGAGTGGATTACAAAGAGGAGTATTTGCGTACTCCACAGTTGATCGGGCTCACACTAGGAGTTGTGGTCCCTCTTCCTGTCTCCAGTAAGATTTTGTTTTCCAAATACAGACTCTTTATGGGTCTCATAAGTTGTTGCGGGATCCTTTTCTTTGTCAATACTCCCTGCCACTATTCACTCTATCAAATGCCTTTCCAATGTATATGAAAGTCTTACATGTTCCCTGATCGTTGCAAATGAGTTTTGGTTAAAGGTTCGTAAAGTAAACTAGTATGCACTGTTATGTAATATATAGTGTGGGATCTTCTGACGTCAAACATACCCTGCATTAGATCTTATCGTGAGTCGATCACTACGAAATCGTAAAGTAAACTAGCATGCACTGTTATGTAATATATAGTGTGGGATCTTCTGACGTCAAACATACCCTGCATTAGATCTTATCGTGAGTCGATCACTACGAAATCGTAAAGTAAACTAGCATGCACTGTTATGTAATATATAGTGTGGGATCTTCTAACGTCAAACATACCCTGCATTAGATCTTATCGTGAGTCGATCACTACGAAATCGTAAAGTAAACTAGCATGCACTGTTATGTAATATATAGTGTGGAATCTTCTGACGTCAAGCATACGCTGGATTAGATCTTCTCGTGAGTCGATCACCACGAAATCGTCATTTTTATTCATAAGTAACAACATTTTCTCTGTTGTAAATCCATTACCTCTTGCGTATGTAGTTCTTACACGGTAAGGTTGCTGGCTTCACTGGTGGTGACGATGCGACAGTGTGTAGGATACTGAAAAGGTAGTAAAATCTCTCGTGCAGTAACTTTATAGAGTAAGAAGAACGAAGAAGTAAAAGGTCGTCTTGTTCATTGTTGTGTTACACAGGCTATGAATTTTATGCGTCTTATCGTTCGCCGTGCACATAAAAGTGCATAAGTCTTACACGTGGGTTGAAATTTGTGAATGCAGTCGACAGTACAGGATGGTCGTAAAATGCCACGCCACTATATAAGCACATGGTGTTCTTAGACTACCTGATATACTGTAGGTAACACTTACCTATTGTATTGTCTTCTTCTTGTTTAACTTCCTTGTTACGACTATGTTCTGTTCTATAACAACGGTTCTACATGCTGTCACTCCACCTCTTCCGCGGCTGACCAATGCTCCTCTTGATAAACACAGACGGTTGGTCATCCTTTTGGTATTCATCCCTTGCCCTTTTCACTAGCCTTTTGTAATCCATTCTTGACATGTATTCATTCCATATCCTTCTTCTTCCCTCAATCCAAAAATTATTATCTGTTACAATACACGTGTCTCTTATACTATTGTTACCACATTGTAGCACAATCTACGTGTTTCTCGAATGTTCCAGTGGAATCCGGCTGTAATGTGTGTGCTTACGTGATTCTCAACGCATTAGCTAGACTGTACCAGAATCGCGCGGTCGCGCGTACTGTGTCAAGGCGACGCCGCACTGAATTACGCTGTAATGTTTTCCTTTATTGCTGATGCGTAGTATTGACTATTCTGGAACAATTTTTCCATCTATTTAAACGACGACACCTGCGCTTAGCAGTCAGTTTGTGTTGCGATTTATTGAAGTGCGGTTCGTAGTATTGTGGCGAAGTGTTATATGTGTTTTTATAATTGTGCGGGACAATTGTAATACGCACAATTGTGTTTTATATTAGTAGACATTTTTATTGCGTGCGAACAATTTTTATTTGATTTGTTGTAACAGACTGTCTTGTTAATTACAAACTGTTTAATTGTGATAATTAAAACTGGTGATTAGTGACGTCATTGGTGTCTTATATTTTCTTTTCCACTGTACCAAACGATGATCAGTTAGACCGTCGTACCAGTATTGTTTGACAACCTATCGTACTTTTCCTTCCTAGAGACTCCGTAATATAGGCATTTCTACAGTTTGTCGTTTTCTTTCAATTCCTGCTGTATCTGGCTTGGTCTCTGATGCACAGTATATTACTGGACGTATTGTGCTTTTGTAAACCCTAGTTTTTGCTTCTTGTGTGATGTATTTATTGTTCCATATAAGGTTATTCATACATCCAGCAATTCTTCTTGCTTTCATCAATTGATGTTCTATTTCTTCATCTGCCCTATTGTTACTTGTAAGTCTTGTTCCTAAGTAGTCTATCTGCATTACTTGTTCTTTAATTCTGTCATTTATCACAAGCTTACACCTGAATCGGTCATATGAAATTGTAATTGATTTTGTTTTCTCTTCCGCTATCTTCATGTTATATTTCTGGCATGCTTTGTTAAAATTACATGTACACAAGTTCTTATAAGTCATCTTCATTTTTCGCTATTAGGATAACAACGTCTGCATAACATATAATATTAAATACACTTCTACACATCCTGTATCCTCTCATATGCTTTACGTCCTTAATAATTTCATCCATAACTATATTGAACAGTATGGGACTACTGTATTGTGTTAACATAAGCTAACACTGGTCATTGTATGCGCTGAACTTAGAATGACACATTGGAAATCTCTTTTCATCCAAGTGTACGGAACTTGAAAGAAACAGGAAAACAGTGATCATTTTGTCATCATCATCTGCAAGGATTAAACCAAGGATGAAATGTTCTGGTCATAAATAGACAAAGTCTAGAGCTTGGTCACTCCAACGCTTCCTTGGACGTCCCAAATCTCTCCGTCCCTTCGGCTTATAGGTCCATAGTTGTTTGGGGATGCGACAGTCATCCATTAGGCAAAGACGTTTCTATCAATTCAGCTGATACTGGCCAATCCTGTCGAGTATACTCATAACGTTCAGTTCCTGCCGTATATCTGTGTTTCTTCTACGTTCGTAGAGAGTATACCCTGCCACGTGCCTGAAAAATCTCATTTCAGCCGCCTGGATACGACTGGCCTGGCCTTTTGTTAACGTCCAATTGTCAGACCTATAAAGAAGTGTGGGAAGAGCCATCACTTTGTAGAATTTTTAGGCGTGTTCCTTTACTTGCTGACTTAAGGATTCGCCTAATGGTCCCGCAAATAAGGTTAAACTTATGCAACTTATTCACAGCATCGTTGCTTGCATTATAAGACACACTGTGGTCCAGGTATTCAAAATTACTGACTGGATCCAGAACAGTACCATCTATAACAGTTTTTGCCCGTACGGGATCAGTTCCACGAAAAGCCATCACCTTGGACTTAAGTGTGGATATTTGTAATCCAGAGTCTTCGCAGATTCGATTTAACAAATGTATACCCATCTGCAACCAGATTATACAGATGTATAAAATTATCTGTTATGATAATTTTATAACAGAAAATTTGTTCAGCATTCCAGCCCAACGTGAACCCTGACTTGCAACACCAATGTTCTCCAAAGACTCCTATCCGTTGCTATCTCAGCGTAACCTCCACATCCATTCTTCTGAAAACTTCTAGCACCATCATCCAAATGTCTTATCCTAGGTCGACCTAGCTTTCTGCTTTTATATACCTGGGCTCTCAGGATGTTCTTTGCCATACGCTGATCATCCATCCGCTCTAGGCGACCGATCATATTCTTTAAATGCTTTTGATAAATCCAATTCTTTGCCACTGATTCCTCTAACATTCCATGTAGCTACCTTTAATTTTTCCGCAATCAATTTATTCAAATCCTTATCCTTAGCTAGGGTCCTACTGCCACAGTTTCGAATCCTTAGTTTGATGCTACTTTGGGTACCATAAGTATTATAAAGTTTTACATGAACAGGTTACAGGCCTGTTGCACAACCTCCTACCAAGAGAACCAGAGACTCTTCGGTCTGGGTTACCATAGCTTAGCCGAAAGGTCCTTATTTTGGGGCGCAGGAGATTCGCCCTCACCCTTCTCTTCCTGAGATATCATTTGGTGGCCTTGAATGAGTTATTCTGATACTGCATGTTTCTTAATATTACCAGTTCTCACCTATTTCCAATGCTATTTCCAGTGCTTAGTATTTCTGAAATGTGTTATGTGAATCCGTAAAATGTTGCAATGACTGTAAAACGTGGGAAAAAGGGTCTGAGCACAAACAAAAGTCGACTGACAATACGGAAGCAGCATTAAGGGCTGGAAATATGTCACGGTTGGACGTCAGGCATATGACCGCGCGTGGTGATTATAACTTTAATGGAATTTTTAATCGCAGGAAATTAAAAATTCAGTAACAATTTGTTGTCAGCAGGCTTCACTCAGGATGCAGGAACCAACAGCAAAGGCGAGTCTGTTTCCCTTAATCTGAATTTTTTATGTTTTTTCTTGATTTTAACACTTTTTTATTAGACGATTTTCTTGGCCAAACAGCAACGTTTACACAACATCATGCAGTTCTTTAGTTGTTACGATAAGATTTCTTGAACACTAAATACTGAAAACGTTAACACTAATCTTTAAGAGCGGATATAGGTTTTTATATGTGGGTGTTTTTATCGAACGAGTATAGCGAGTTCTCACTTTTAACTCGACCGTTTGACTTTTTATCTCTTTTTCTATATACATTTATCTGTTTGAGATATCGGTTTGCAGAATTCTGTTGTTTTTAAGACTAATACTTCACAAAATAGGGGTGTGGAAGACAAAAAGTGAATGACTCGAAATTTTTTTTTAACTCGCAAAAAGAGTTATAAATAGAATTAGAATTAGAATTATAAAGCAAATTCTATAAAACTAACAGACACTCACTGAGTGCCGCTTTCATACGTCTTATTATTGTTGAATGAGCGATGGGCGCTATCAGTTTTAACTCTACCGATTGGCGTTTGCCTGTTTGTATATTAGGATTTCAAAACTATTTTGATATTATTTTTTCAAAACTTTGGTAGACTTTTTTGTCTCTAGTGCCTCAGAATTTTGAAATTTCTAAAACTGAACACTATATTCAGATATTTGTTAAAAATTTGTTCTCTGTTTAATTTCATGCCCCAAAGGGCATGTTGCAATTTCTTCAAAATTTTAACCCTCACATTTTTTTTTTGCCTCCTGCAACCCTATTTTATGAGTAGCAGATCTCAAAAACAGTAGAGTTTTGTTGGTTGTATGTGTGCCACGCATACCAGGATTTACGATAACCTGTTAAAGCGTTAAGAAATTCTTCTTCTTCTTCTTCTTCTTCTTCTTCTTCTTCTTCTTCTTCTTCTTCTTCTTCTTCTTCTCCTTCTTCTTCTTCTTCTTCTCCTTCTCCTTCTCCTTCTCCTTCTCCTCCTCCTCCTCCTCCTCCTCCTCCTCCTCCTCCTCCTCCTCCTCCTCCTCCTCCACCTCCACCTCCTTCTTCTTCTTCTTCTTCTTCTTCTTCTTCTTCTTCTTCTTCTTCTTCTTCTTCTTCTTCTTCTTATGTCTTTCCTATGTCCTGAAATTGGTTTTGCATTAGCCTTCCATTGTGATCGATATTGTGTTTTCCTCTTCATTTCGTCATAAGTTTCACAATGTACATAATCCATAATTTTGTTTATATACTGCAGCCTTTGTCTTCCCTTATATCCTTCACCTTCTGTTGTTCCTTCCATTACCAATTGTAGTAGTCCTTTATGCCGCAGCGTATGTCTGATAAGTTTTACCCTTCTTCTAACTATGCTTTTCAACAAACACCTATTATTGCCGGTTCTGTTCAGCACCTCTTCATTTGTAATTTTGTCAAACTAATTTTAACATCTTGCGATAACATCATATCTCAAAGCTGTCAAGTTACCTTTTTTAATTCATACCTGTTGTCGACGACTCGCAACCATGACAATGAGCTCCAATATAAACTCATTAGGTAACGTTTCCTTGTTTTAAGGGAGATGCTAATTGTTATTAGTATTCTCCACTTTCAGTTAAAAGCAATCTTAACCTCGTTTATCCTGTTAATAATATCTCTTTCAGTTCGGGCATTCTTATTATTCGGCCTTCGGTTTTGAAATTATCCTGAGATATATCCCTAATGGATATACAGAAACAAATAGTAGACGGTCGAGTTAAAACTGAGAACTCGCTTCGCTCGGTCAAAATTCCTACGTAATCAATTTCAAAATTGTAATAATCGTGAAGACTCCCAGTCAATGTGTTATCTTCTATCCTACTGCAGTCAGGCCACTTAGTAATAATATATGAGGAACATTCTTTGTAATTTAGCGTTGTGTGACGGTATGGCCGATAAATAGTTACACAGATTTAAGAGCGCTAAGTTCATTCTTCATTACCCTCGCATTTGAAAAGAAAGGAAATCTACCCTTTTATTGGCACTATTTATTTGTTTCAATAATTTATACTCACCAACAAAGCAAAAAACCAAAATTGTACAATAATTAAAATGCGGAAAAATCCGTGTCACGGTATCCATTTTGTTTACATTTTGGATGAAGAGATGAAGCCTGAACTTTTTGGACGATTGGTCACCACATCACAGCGGCCGTTTTAATATTGTAAAATTGGGACTAATGATTTCTATGACAGTAGATTTATAATTTGTATTGTTTTACGTTTGGGTGGAGGAGTTGGAAAGAAGAGGTTTGGAAGTAAAGTTTGGCAAAGACGACGACAATGAATGGCGTCATAGAGCCAGCTCCACACCAGATTACCATCAAAGGGAAGCAACTGCAACAAGTCCAAGAGTTCAAATATTTATGCTCTATAATAAGCTCAGATGGTACGAACAATACGAAAATTAATTCAAGATAAGGAATGGTTTGAGACCTTTCCACGCACTAAAGACCCAGTTCATTGGTAAGGAAGAAATTTCAAAAAAAGTTAAGATGACCATTTTCAAAAAAAAAACTCGTATTTTTTTACTTACAGTCCTGAAACCTGGCCTCTAACTGAGAAGCATCTGAACTCTCTCCAAGCTATGGAGCTGAGATACCTCAGGAAGGTTGAACAAAAAACAAGAAGAGATCGCGTCAGAAACCTACTATAAGAGTGAGTCTTAAGACAGTACCATTGAAAGATCAAATTAAGAATGCACAGTTGCCCTGGTTTGTACACGTTCAGATGATTGAAGAGGATAGGCTTCCAAAACAACTGTATGAGGCAAGAATTTCTGGGAGAAGACCCAGGGGCCGGAGAAGAGTGACTTGGGAAGACAATGTGAAGTGCTCTCTGCAGGGACTGGGAGTGCAGTGGAATGAAGCCAAGCCCCTGGCCATGCAGAGACCACGGTGGCGAGACCTTTGCTCAACCTCTACACCTTGCGGTAGAAGAAGAAGAAGAAGAAGAAGAAGAAGAAGAAGAAGAAGAAGAAGAAGAAGAAGAAGAAGAAGAAGAAGAAGAAGAAGAAGAAGAAGAAGAAGAAGAAGAAGAAGAAGAAGAAGAAGAAGAGTATTTTGTAATCCCTGTAACAGTATTTTTCAATCATGTCTTTAAACGCGCTTAAGGTGTATACATTATATATTTTTTATATCTATTCAAAATTCTATTAGAATGTGTATTCAAAATAACCAGTGCATGAAACTCGTAAAATCAAGTATACATAACATGCGTTCATACAGAAAGCAGTGTGTGTGTAGTGAAGACTCTCCATAAACCGTGTCATAAAAACGGAAATATTTTAAGGAATATATGATGAGTCTGTTTAACCCTGTCTATCACACATATGATATATGGGTGCATACATGTTTTGATAACAGGCATAAAAGTCAGTCTTGTGTGAATTACAGTGTTGGCAGGTACGCTAAACTACCGTGGCGATACTGGCAAGAAAGTAGAAGAATTAAAGATATCAGTAAAATGCATACAATATTAATGGAATTAGTTTAAGGGGACCTTGTAGTCAAAAATTTGAAAAACACATTTTATTTTTAATTTTTAAATGATTTTCCATAATTTTCTGAACATTTTGATATATAATACTTGCATGTTTGTTAGCTTTTATACCTAAAAATGTAAATACAGGTAGCAGACCCGCGAATTTAATTACATTTTCTTAAGTCTTTTTTTATCACAATTGTTCTTGTCACGACTATTTAAGTTAAAAAATTTACCTATTGCTTATTAAAAAACTTCTTATAGGCTTAACATAATTATAGATTTCAGTATTAGTCATATATTTTTTGTTTGCAATTGTCAATATTGATGGACAATATACTGTATTGTAAGTAACCATGGATTTGTTTTTGCTCTCCTGAACAATTTACATTTTTAAACTTTAGGTATATAAACTTTAAACTAAAAACTATAAACTTTAAGTTTATAAACTATAAACTTTAGTTATAAGACTTTTACGCCTAGAAGATTGAATTTTTTCTGGTTGTAACCTAGTACAATGCCTATAATGTTAACTACTTTTAATGTAAAAAAATGTATTTGCTCATTAATAAAAAAATATTATTTAATAAAATTTTATATATTTTTTAATAGTTTTTGATAAAATTATTTAAGTTGGACAATGTACATTAAAAGGGATAAAATGAAGTTAACATTACAGAAAAAGGTCTAAAATATTTGTGCCAAAAAATTTTATTATTTATCTTACATACTTTTTTATATAATGGTACCTAAAAAAGTCATTTTAACATGGGCGGTATAGGGACTACAAGGTCCCCTTAAAGTCATAGAGGAAAGAAAAACAGCTGATGTTGCCTACTGACAAGCTAAGTAAACTGCTGTAACGCTCACTATTTGTTACTCCTATAACAAAATATTTTTTAACTACATAAAATATACTACTGACGTGGAACACGAATTATTATTGATAAAATGAATAATTTTTTTGCTTACTGCCTAAAGTAGAGCCTGGTGCTTGTTAGAGCTTTATCAGAGGCTGCCGCAAGGAGCGCTGTCAGTCCTGCTTTTGGTGACGGCGCCGTCGTTTGAAAGATCGTTGTTGTGTAATATGTAAAAATAGTATGTGTGATTTAAATTGTACGAGGGCTACTTTTTTTCAACCTCCGGTGAGTTGGCAAACCTGTTTCTGTTGTCATAGCAACAATCTGATCGTTGATTAATGTTTTTGAGGCTTTGTTCTAACCTGTAACCAAAGTTATATAGTTATTTTGTCTATAACTGTGGTGACGACAGTTTAATTATGGCAACTACAATTGAAATTACCTCCAAGTGTGAGATTCGGTCTGTTATTAGATTTCTTCAAGCTGAAGGTCATAGTGCTGCATAAATTCATTGAAGGTTGTGTAATGTGTATGGAGAAAATGTGACGATTGATGGTTCAGTTCGGGAATGGTGTCGAAAATTTAAAGAAGGGCGAATTGATGTTCTTGATGAAGGAGGGCAAGGAAGAAAGTCCGTGGCTACTGATGATGTTGTTGAAAGGTTAGACAGGATGGTTCGAGAGCGCCGTCGTTTCACAATTACTGAACTTTCTGCTGATTTTCCTGAAATTTCTAGGTCTACTCTTTATGATATTCTTACTCAGACGCTTGGGTATAGGAAACTCTGTGCTCGGGTTGTTCGGAGCTGCACTCACACAAAACCTGCTTCATGAATTTGGTTGGGGTCCTTGATCACCCACCTTATAGCCCAGACTTGGCACCAAGTGACTACCATTTGTTCACTGACTTGAAAAAGTGGTTAGGTGGGCAGCGGTTTGACTCCAATGATGAGTTAAAGTCCAGTGTGGCTGATTGGCTGACTACTCAGGAGCGAACATTCTACAACATGGGCATAGAAAAGTTGGTGCCTCGCTATGATAAGTGCCTCAACAATGATTGTGACTATGCAGAAAAGTAGTTTACATATATATGAAACTTTTGTATATAATAAAATTATTGATGTCATTCATGTGTCTATTTATTGGTCTATCGAACGTTGAAAAACAAATAGCCCCCGTAACAGTTCGTTTAGGATGTTGTTTTTATTTGTTTGTATATTTCTATTTGTTCAAGAGTGTCTAGATTTCGGCCTGTTATGTGTACTTGTAGAATTAACATGTTGCTGTTTATGTTTGTGTATATGTGTAGTTTGCTTCGATGAGGTGGTTTGTAAAGGTGGATTCGGTGGTGGAGTGTTATGCATTTATGTGTTCAATGTATCTCTGCTTGAAGCTGCGTCATTTCTAGCCTATGTACAACTTGTTACACCCTGAGCAGTTTAATCTGTATACATCAGGTAAACCAAATTTGTTTTGTTCTTTGTTATGCAGGAAAACATTTTTATTAGATAAAATAAAATTAGTAAACTTTAAATAAAATAGCATAAAATAATAAGAAGTAAAAGTTTTTCGTATATAGCAATTTTCGATTTAAGCGTATTTCTTACTTCTTGTGTTTTTTTTTCAATTTTGTGTCTTCGCTAATGCTTCTTTTACAGTGAGAATGAGTTGTTCTCTCGCCCAAAATGCGGTGGCGTATCATCATTAACTTCATGTTACATAACAGGCAGGAATGATGGCCTTTCCTGCGTTCTCTTTACTTAATGATGATTCCGTTTACTTCTTCAACTTTCAGTTTCTCTCTTATCTGACTATTTCTTTCCATATCTAATTTTGTTTACCCAATTATGGAACGCAAAAATTTCATTTCTGTAGCCTGAATTCTTGATATTTGTCTAGTAAACATTGTGTATGACATTGTCTATACATATAAATTAAAAAGACAATGGTAATAACGGGCAGCCTTGTCGTACTCCATTCATTACCAGGTAGATTAGCTGCACAATAACCTACGCCGTGTTGTGAAAATGTTACCGATGATGACTTTTAATTATAAGTTACTACACGGTAGCAATCTACATGGTTATTCTAACCGTGTATATTACACTACACGGTTGATACTGTATACTAAATACATGCAAGGATCATTAACCATCGGCTGCAGACTATTTCCGAGCATCATATTTTAGAAAAACAAAACGGCTTCAGAAAGAACACATCTTGTACAGACAATGCTTTTATTATTACAGAACTCATTTGAGAAGCATCGTGAGTTCAGTAAAGAAACGCATGTAGCTTCCGTTGACTTTGAGAGGACCTTTGACAGAGTAGACATAAATTGGCAATTATAAGTAAAACAGGGTTTCCCGCAACAGATTATAGGTACTATACAAGGCCTACACACACACACACACACACACACACACACACACACACACACACACACACACACACACACACACACACACACACACACACACACACACACACACACACACACACACACACACACACACACACACACACACACACACACACACACACACACACACACACACACACACACACACACACACAAAGAATATACGAAATTAGAGTACTTGCAGAAGAAACAAATTGAAAACCTCACAAAAAAAAAAAATATATATATATAACGGATCTTTACAGCTGTCGCCGTTTCTCCGTCCCCAACTTCCATTGTAACCTATCGTAGCATGTAAGTTCTTCTAAGTTTCTCGCAACCATTGCTTCCGCCACGTCATCTCTCCAACTCCTCCGTAGCGTCCTCTTTTCCTCCTTACCGGTAGTATCTATTCCAGTATTTTGCGTGGCCATCTGTCATCTTCCATCCTCTTCACATGCCCAAATCAAGTCAATTGTCTTCTTTCTATTTCATCCATTATTGTACTGTCAATATTTATCTCGGCTCTGATAGTCTCATTTCTAACCCTGTCTAATTTTGATCTTCTACAACTCCTCCTGAAGAAGTCCATTACCGCTGCCATCAGCTTTTTCTTATTTACATTTGAAACGGTCCAAACTTCTGCTCCATAAAGGATTACACTTTGCACCATGCTATTATATATATGTTTCTTTGTATTTCTTGTTATACTTCTTTCCCTTAGAAGAGAATTCAGCGTTCTTATAACGGTTCGCCCCTTGTTAACACGTTCTTGAATTTCATCTTTGCTGCTTCCCTGTTTGTTGAAAATAACGCCTAAGTATTTACTTTTTTCAACACCTCTTATCCTGTCCACATCCAATTTTAAGTCCTTAACTTCTTCGTTGCCCACTATCAGGTACTCAGATTTTGCCATGTTCATCGTCAAACCAGCTGCGCCATATTCTTCTTTTAACTTTCTGACCATATACTCAAGGTCTTCGTCATCCTCCGCTACCACAATCTGGTCATAGGTAAAATTTAGAGTGAACAGATTGCCATCTCCTACTCTCAGCACCATGCTTTTACACTTCTTTGTCCATCTTACTAGAGATCTGTCTAAGTATATTTTAAAGAGGGTAGGGGACAAGCAGCATCCTTGTCTTACGCCTTTTGTAGTTTCAAATGGGAGAGTGAGTTTGTTTCCCAGTTTGACCCTGGTGATATTTTGTTGATAGTATCTTCTGGTGGCTGCAATCAAATTTGCATTTATGTTCAAATGTTTCATCTACTTCCTTAACTGTGAGATCGGGACGCTATACAAGGCCTATATAACGTAACAAAAATAGCTGTCAAAAATAACTGTAGGATATCTCAACAAACATCTGTCAATCAAGGTGTCCAGTATATCACCTACTGTTTCCACATTTATATTGACGATGTGGTAAGGAAAAAGGAAAAAGGAAACGTCTAATGAATCCTGGTGTTAAGTTATCACGACACAGATATCTGAATGTGCTGTTGTTTGCTCCCGACTTGCTTGCCCGACTTCAACTTACAGAATACGATTTGTAAACATCTGTTTTGACGATATCATACAAAACTGGCAGATGTGTCTTCCAGACCGTTTTATGATTGGTCACTCTACAATTGACACTTGGTTGTTTGCGGACGATCATGCTATTCTGTCGGACTCTGAAAACGGATTGCAGATGGGTATATATTTGTTAAATGGAATCTGCAAAGACTCTGGATTGCAGATATCCACAATTAAAACCAAGGTGATGGCTTTTTGTGGAACTGATCCCGTATGGGCAAAAATTGTTATAGATGGTACTGTCCTGGATCAAGTTAGCAGTTTTGAATACCTGGGGCTACAGTGTGTCTTATAATGGAAGCAACGACGTGGTGCATAAGTTGCATAATTTCAATCTTATGTCCGGAACCATCAGGCGAACCCTTAAGTCAGCAAGTAAAGAAACACGCCTAAAATTCTACAAGGTGATTGGCTCTTCCCACTCTTCTTTATGGGTCTGACAATTGGACTTTAACGGAAGGTCAGCCCAGTCGCATCCAAGCGGCTGAAATGAGATTTCTCAGGCACTTGGCAGGGTATACTCTTCATTATCGTAGAAGAAACACAGATATACGGCAGGGACTGAATATTCTGAGTATATTCGACAGGATCGCCCAGTATCGGCTGAATTGGTGGGAACATCTTTACTGAATGGATGACTGCCGCATCCCCAAACAAATATGGAACTATAAGCCGAGGGGACGGAGAGGTGTGGGACGTCCGAGGAAGCGCTGGAGTGACGAGCTGTAATCTTTGCCTATTTGAGACCGGAACAAACCATTCTTAGTTTAAACCTTGAGAATGAAGAAGAAGAAGAAGAAGAAGAAGAAGAAGAAGAAGAAGAAGAAGAAGAAGAAGAAGAAGAAGAAGAAGAAGAAGAAGAAAACTATTTTACGCTTAATCAGATTTGCAAACAATACAATATGAAAAATCTATGCTAAAAAAACAAAGGTAATGGCAGTTCGAAGAAAGGAGTCAATAAGAACAAAAATAATGATTAATGATCAAAATCTAGAACAGGTGAGTCACTTTAATTATTTGGAAATGATACTGGCATGACAGGAATTATGATACTGATGTTAAGTTAGGTAAGTTCCAGACGATGAACAGAATTTTTAGAAACAAGACACGACGGGATACACAATTACACAACTTCTGCAAAGTTATGGCAGTCCCTGTAGTGCCCTATTGTCATTGTAAAAACAAAATTATATCTTAGCTACAAAAATAATGTACAGTATCTTTTGCAACTTAAATTAGCAATTATAGAACAGTTGAGTCACTTTTATTTTTTGGGAAATGATATTGGCTATGATAGAAATCCAGATATTGATGTTGTGACGATCGCTGCAACAATCAACAGTATTTTTAGAAACAAAATCCGACGAAATACAAAATTTAAGTTTTATAAAGTTGGCAGTACCTGTATTGTCCTGTGGGTGTGAAGTATAAGAAACAACCAAAAAACAAGGCAGTACAATACAGGCCTCGGAAATGGCGTTTTTAAGAGGAGTTAAAAGCTGCTTATAAGAATCATTTTAACCATACGGCCATTGTTTGACCGTATGAAGAATTAGGCCACAAGAGAAGAATTACAAATTTTTAACTTAAATGAAAAACTAAAATATTACAAACAATGGTAAAAAAACACTTAGAAAGAATGTCAAATTTAAGACTCGGTAAACAAGTCTGAAAATATAAACAGGTATGTGGGTAGACCCAGGAAGAGATGGCTGGAGGATTTTTGAAGGCCGAACGGGCAGCACCTTGCCTGTGCCGTGTTGTGAGATGATGATGATGATGGTGATGACGTTTCAGGATGCATTGGAGACTAGAAACGCTACAAGACTCTCTCCACAACTCAATTTACATTGCTTGGAGCCTATAAAAATTTTTAAATTTATCTCACAAGTTTCAGAAACCTTATATATGGCAGCTTATCAAGGGTAACGACAAAGGCACTAGAAAATCGAATTCAAGCACAGGAAATGAGATTCTTGAGACGAGTTGAGGGGTGTAGTCGAATAGACAGAATAAGAAATGAAACGATTAGACAAAACTTCAAGTATTCGTCTTAAATGAAAAGATAAAATTTAATAGAAACAAGTGACAAGAACATTTAGAAAGAATGCAACAATACAGGATTCCGGTAAAAGCTAGAAAATACAAAGCCAGAGGAAGAAGAAATTTAGGTAGACCAAGGAAAAGGTGGGAACCGTAAAAGGCAGAATGGCTAAAACATGAAGAAGAAGAAGAAGAAGAAGAAGAAGAAGAAGAAGAAGAAGAAGAAGAAGAAGAAGAAGAAGAAGAAGAAGAAGAAGAAGAAGAAGAAGAAGAAGAAGAAGAAGAAGAAGAAGAAGAAGAAGAAGAAGAAGAAGTTTTAGAAACATACATGACTATCTTAAAGTGGATTTTTTGAAGTCCAGTTCTCAGACCATAGAACTGTGGAGAGGGCCATCACGCTATAGAACTAGAGGGGCGTTTCTTTACTTGTTAATTTCTTTTTTGTTTATTGTTTCCCTTTTGTTCCTTTTTCCTGAAAGATACTTGTTTCTTTACTTCTGTTGATGGGCCCACACTTATGGTTGAACTTGTGCTGCTTTTTCACCATATCATTCTTTGTAGTATAAGACACATTATAGCTTTGATGTTTAAAATTTCTGACCTCCTTCAGAACATTATCATCTACAACAATTTTTGCTCGTATGCGATCAGTTTCATGAAAATCAGACCTCCTTGATGTTGAATGTGGCGATCTGTAATGCAAAATCCTTGAAGGTCAACTTAATGAGTGAACAGCCATCTGCAAGGCGCTTCCGAGTTCGACAGGACAGCCTGTCATGAGCATATAACAAAGTGTCAGCTACACTGCTACCAATCATAAGACGTCGTGGAAGGTTCATCTGTCAGTTGTGAATGGCATCGTCATCATCATCATCTTCTTAAAGGTTTTAGGCTTTAGCGCCCTGTTCCTATTCTACAGTCCTCCTTTTCTTAGGTCTACCAACTTTTCGCCTGTCTCTAGGCTTGTAATCTTTCTCCATCTTCGGTATTCTACTTTCTTCCATTCTATTGATGTGTTGAATCCATTTTCTTCTGTATTCTTTAATCATTTCATTAACTACGAATTAATTTAAATCATTTCATATGTCTTCATTTCTTATATGATCTTGTCTATTACACCTTTTAAATGATCTCAGAAATTTTATTTCTCTTGTTTGTATTTTCTGTTCATCTTTTTTCTTTATGACCCAAGTTTCAGAACCATACAGCAGTGTAGGTATTGCCATTGTTTTATAAAATTTTATTTGGGCTTCTTTTCAACATTTATTTCCTAACGTTCTCCAAATCATTTCACACATTCTTGTGAAATTCGTAACTTTATTTTATATATCTCCATCTTGATCATTAGTAATGTCTCGTCCAAGACAGATGAAATGTCTTACTTGTTCTAAGCATGTGTTGTCCATGCATATTTTTGTCCGAACTGGTTCATCTCCTATAAAGACCATTACAAAGGTCTATAAAGCAGTTTGATTCAGATATATTACAGTTATATTTTTTTTATATTTTATATAAGATGTATACTGCTCGCTGGAGATTGTCTTCAGAAGTGGCGAATATAGTTTGGTCATCCGCTAAGAGAATGGTTATCAACTTTTATTTCGGTGGATTTTAATACCGTCAGAGGATTGTTCTCTCCATTTTTTGAGGTCACTCTAGATAAAGGTTAGAAAGTAATGGTGACAGACAATAACCTTGTCTTACGCCTTGGTTTGTTTCAATCGGAATAGATTCTTCTCCATCGTCTACGATTATCGCGGTGTGTCTATTTAAACACTTGATGGCCTGAAATAAGTGTTGTGGTGTACCTTTATTTTCATCTATGTCCCATAACTTCAGTCTGATCAGTCTATCAAAACCTTCGTCTATATATATAAATTAATAAAAAAAATGGGCATCCCTGTCGTACTCCACAACTGATTACTAGCAGTTGTGCTCCATCTCCCTGTGCCCATTAAGATTTTGTTTTCCACATAAATACTTTGCATGGGAGTAATGAAATAACGCGGGATCCCTTTATTTACCATTTTTGCTCACAGACTGACCCTACTTCTCGGCAGGGCACACTTTTTATACAGATATTAAAATTACAACTGTATACTTTTTATTTGGTGTTCTGCCCTAAGGCAGGTCTTTAAATGGTAAACGGTCTCCAAGCTGTCATATCGCATGCCAGTCTTTTCGTTTCTTCATGACACCCTTTGATTTTAATGCTATCTATTAACTTCATTCTTCTACGTCCTCTTCTTTTTTTCCTTCTATGATACTCTCCATGGCAGTTGTAAGCCTCCCTTCCCCTATTCATCTTAAAACTTCATCATTCCTTACTTTATCAACCCACCTCACTTTTTCCATTGCTCGCCAAACCGACATCTCAAATGCTTCTAAGCTTTTCTCATCCTCCTTCCTCAATGTCCATGTCTCTGTACCATATAAAGCAACGCTCCACACATAACATTGGGGCAACTGTATAAAGTACTCTTAAATGAGGAAGTTAGTGCAGCAAAGCAATAAACCAGTAAATTACCAAAACCTATAAAACAAGAAAGTCATTACACGTAACCGTTTGTTGCTCAGCCATAAACCAACAACAACAACAACAACAACAGTATTGTGAAACGTTTTCTTACAAGAAGACTTCATTAAGAGATACAGGCGCTGTAAACATCAACTATTATTGCTGAGTAAGACGTGCCATTAAATATAATGTGACAGTAATTCTGGAAAATTGTATTTTATTACAGCTTTAAAGCTGCTTCTTCTTGAATTGTTTTTAATTTCTCTACACAGAGAAAACGACTTTATTTTACTGTTTCTTTTCCATTTTTGTTTCTAATTAAAATTGTTTTCATCCATCAAGCACACTGAACATGATACATGATCCAGTTGTCAAAAGTTATGATTGATGCATGTTCTATGAACCAGAGGCCCTCGTATAAAATGATGCTCAATTATCCGTGATGAACCTACTTTCGAGCATAGAAGGTAGACCTAGGACAACGAAAAAGGTGCTGTTCTCTTCGTCTCAACGTCCGCTACAAGATTCAATGGTCAAAAGTTATGATTGATCCATGTACTATGAACCAGAGTCCCTCGTCTAAGATATCCATCGAAAATCTGTTACTGAACCTATTTTCGTGCATAGAAGATCTACGGGTAGACCTAGAACCACAAAAAAGGTGCTGTTCTCTTCGTCTCAACGTTCGCTCCATGATTCAGTGGTCAAAAGTTAGAATTAATGCACGCGGCATGATCCAGAAAACCTCGTATAAAATCATGCTCAATTATCCAGTGATAAACCTACTTTCGAGCATAGATAGTCTATGGGTAGACCTGTGACAACGAAAAAGGTACTGTTCTCTTCGTCTGTAGGGATAAAACCAACGGTCCTACCAGAACGTACCAGTTGTTAGTCAAGTCGTTGCACCACAGGTGCCCTCCAACGGTGGAGCCGAAGTGACAGTAGTGTTTTATGCGGCAGTAGTCGACCACTGTCTGACAGTAGTGTTTTATGCGGCAGTAGTCGACCACTGTCTGACAGTAGTGTTTTATGCGGCAGTAGTCGACCACTGTCTGACAGTAGTGTTTTATGCGGCAGTAGTCGACCACTGTCTGACAGTAGTGTTTTATGCGGCAGTAGTCGACCACTGTCTGACAGTAGTGTTTTATGCGGCAGTAGTCGACCACTGTCTGACAGTAGTGTTTTATGCGGCAGTAGTCGACCACTGTCTGACAGTAGTGTTTTATGCGGCAGTAGTCGACCACTGTCTGACAGTAGTGTTTTATGCGGCAGTAGTCGACCACTGTCTGACAGTAGTGTTTCATGCGGCAGTAGTCGACCACTGTCTGACAGTAGTGTTTTATGCGCCAGTAGTCGACCACTGTCTGACAGTAGGGTTTTATGCGGCAGTATTCGACCACTGTCTGACAGTAGTGTTTTGTGCGGCAGTAGTCGACCACTGTCTGACAGTAGTGTTTTATGCGGCAGTAGTCGACCACTGTCTGACAGTAGTGTTTTATGCGGCAGTAGTCGACCACTGTCTGACAGTAGTGTTTTATGCGGCAGTAGTCGACCACTGTCTGACAGTAGGGTTTTATGCGGCCGTAGTCGACCACTGTCTGACAGTAGGGTTTTATGCGGCAGTAGTCGACCACTGTCCAATAGGCCGGAGAATTTTCAAACGAATATTAACAGAGTTGATGCCGGCGGCTGTAAAAGCCTAAAATACAAGTCTAGGTGTAACGTTATTTGAAATGAGTTCAAACACGACTCAATTACGACACAGACTTTGTTCATCATTATCTTCATCTGAAAGGATTAAACCAAGGGTAGTTTGTTCCGGTCTCAAATAGGCAAATATAAGAGCTGGTCACTTCCTCGATAGTTCCACACCTCTCAAATTTAATTAATTACAATTAAAAATTTGTAATTCTTCTCTTATGGTCTAATTCTTTATACGATCAAGTATAAGCACTTTTTAACTCCTCTTAAGAACACCATTTCCAAGATATGTATTTTACTATCTTGTTTTTTACTTATTGCTCATACTTAACATGCATAGGGCACTACAGGGACTGCCATAACTTTGTAGAAGTTTTATTATGTATCCGTCGTACCTTGTTTCTAAAAATTCGGTTCATCGTCTGGAAATTACCTAACTTAACATCAGTATCATAATTCCTGTCATGCCCAATTCCCAAATAATTAAAGTGACTTACCTGTTCTATATTTTGATCATTAATCGTTATTTTTGTTCTTATTGACTCCTTTCCTCGAACTGCCATTACCTTTGTTTCTTTAGTATAAATTTTCATATTGTATTGTTTGCAAATCTGATTAAGCTTAAAACAGATTTTTCTTCTTCTTCTTCTTCTTCTTCTTCTTCTTCTTCTTCTTCTTCTTCTTCTTCTTCTTCTTCTTCTTCTTCTTCATCCTCAAGGTTTAAACTAAGAATGGTTTGTTCCGGTCTCAAATAGGCAAATATTACAGCTGGTCACTCCAGCGCTTCCTCGGACGTCCCACACCCATCTGTCCCTTCGGCTAATAGTTCAATAGTTGTTTGGGGATGCGGTAGTCATCCATTCGGCAAAGATGTTACCACCAATTCAGCCGATACTGGGCACTCCTGTCGAGTTTACTCATAATATTCAGTTCCTGCCGTATATCTGTGTTTCTTCTACGATAATGAAGAGTATACCTTGTCAAGTGCCTGAGAAATCTTATTTCAGCCAATTGGATACGACTGGGCTGGCTTTTCGTTAAAGTCCAATTTGTAGACCCATAAAAAAGTGTGGGAAGGCCATCACCTTGTAGTATTTTAGGCGTGTTCCTTTACTTGCTGACTTAAGGGTTCGCCTGATGGTCCCGCACGTAAGTTTGAACTTATCCAACTTATTCACAACGTCGTTCCTTGTATTATAAGACACACTGTATCTCGGTATTTAAAATTGCTGACTTGTTCCAGGACAGTACCGTCTATAACAATTTTTGCCCGTACGGGATCAGTTCCATGAAAAGTCATTACCTTGGTCTTAATTGTAGATATTTGTAATCTAGAAAATTTTCAGATTCGATTTAACAAATGTATACCCGTCTGCAACCTGTTTTCCGAGTCCGCTCTAAACGTTACACACTTTTTCATTGTTTGACTTTTCAGGAAACAAAGGAACACTAATGCCTTTTACAGTAAACAAAAAAAGGTGTCAAAATCAATGCATAGCAGATCGATAGTCTGAGAGTTCGAAAATACCAATTTTGAACTGGCAATTAAATAAATGATGAAGAGTTTTTAAAAGTTTAATGATTAAAGTCGTGTTGGTTATGTATGGGGATTCATACCACACTATAATAAAACTCATACCACACAAAGGCATCATAATGAACATATGGGAAAATTTACAAATATACAAACACAAACTAAAACCTGAACAAATACAAACCAGCACAAAACGTGACACAATTTTCAAAGCACTCAACATCGAAAATATTCAAAAATAATATGTACATCACAGTCACATACAATAATACCAGTTTAAAACACTAAAAACCAACAGGAAACCATAACAACAACCAACCTACACACAAGTGCTCAACAAGATACAAAATTAAGGTGGCTGAGGATGGAACGAATAAGATTCCCAATACATGTTCCAGATAAGGGAAAAAATATCTTGAGGTAAAAAAATTGTAAATATTAAATAAATTATACATTTAATATTTACAATGAATTTACCTCAAGATATTTTTTTCCTTATTAGGAACATGTTTCGGGTACCATCTTGTACCCATCCTCAGCCTTCCGGTTTTTGTGTCTCACATCCATCCGGAAGGCTGAGGATGGGTATACAAGATGGTACCCGAAACATGTTTCTAATAAGGAAAAAAATATCTTGAGGTAAATTCATTATAAATATTAAATGTATTATATACATCAAGGAACGGACTGTAGCAGAAAGTGAGTGAATAAATAAATTATATATGCATTAAGAAATAGACTGTAGCAATAATTGTTTGATGTTTGAATATATATAAAATACACATAAATACACAAGCGCGCGCGCGCACACACACACACACACACACACACACAATAATGCGGTAAGGTAAGGAAATCTTGCTTACATTAGCGAGTAGTGATTTAATAACATGGTCTGGTTGTACAGTACAGACATGCACAGGAAACGGATGTACAGCGAGCGCACTGCACACTGTCAGCTCTGTACTCTACACTTCTTATGTATACATGTATACATTTCTGCGCGCTCACACACACACACACACACACACACACACACACACACACACACACACACACACACACACACACACACACACACACACACACACACACACACACAGTCCAACGTTTAACCTTTCTATAGACGCTGAGTTCATCGCAACTTCATCACAGCCCGTACGATGAATCTTCAATACTGCTAACAAAAGTAAACAGAATATTACTCTCTACTTTCGTTGCAACGTTTGGACCAGTGTCAGATTTGACATACTTAATAATTTTTGCATATTACAATATTTCCGACACAAGCCATCGTTTGTACAAACAATTCCAATAGCAACGTTTCGTTCTCTGAGGCGTCAACGTTATCCGGACTGGTAGACCTTAGGCGGTTGCTAATATAGTACGACATTAGTCGGCTAACGTTTCGATTCCAGCCACCGGGAAACTTCTTGAGAGCCGCTGCCAAGCGACAGAGAACACGTGCGCTATATGTAAGCTGGACAATACCCGAGTCTTTCCCGGGTATAAGCAACCATGGTTAAATTATTAAATCGGTCTTCCTACATACGTTTTTCAACTCACTTATTTATAGATAAATCACAGCGAGTTTGTATGTATTAATTTTATTACATCAAGATGTACAAACATTTACAGTTCGTTGCGGGAATGTTACAACACTGAAAACGCTCATCTTGGGGTAACAACGCACAAATCCGAACTTTACCAACGATACTCCACATAGTGTCATGTTTATTATTGTCCGTTTTAAATATTTAATTTGGTTACATTTTCACTTCAATAATATGTTTATACTAGTACGGTATGGTAGTACGGCTGGGGGATCTTAACGGGTTTAGTATTCCCGAGGGAAATTTGACATCTGGTTACAGTCCCATAGTGGTGACCTGTTTGTCGCGGCGTCGCGGGGACAAGGTTCACGCCTACTGGATTGCTGGCAACGTAATGTGGCTCAGTAGGGCAAACTAAGCGACGCCTATCTATTGGGACAATGAGCACAAATACACTAGTAGCGAGAATTGTGGAAACCTTTTAGAAAAGCGTATTTCTGATGTTTGGTGGCTCATAACATCACTTTATTTTGGAGCAATATCATAAACGTATATATCAATGGAAAGATAATTTAATCCAGAATGTAGTTCTTCTTTAGTCTGGTAAGACATGCCGTTTATTGGGAGAACACCGAGACAGAAAACCGGGCTGGACGTTAAACCTGAATGTGGCAGCCCCTCATACTTCTTACCCTGCGATATGCTAGTAACATATCCAGTTTATATATTCACTATTCAATTGTTTCAAATTTCCCAGTATCGGCTGAATTGGTAAGAACATCTTTGCCGCATCCCCAAACAACTATGGAGCTATAACCCGAGCGGACGGAGAGGTTTGGGATATCCGATGAAGCGTTGGAGTGACCAGCTGTAATCTTTGCTTATTTTAGACTGGAACAAACCATCCTTGGTTTAATTTTTGAAGATGATGATGATAATGATGAAGATGAATGTAGTGCAACAAAGTTTTTGTCTGTATACTTTCAAACGTTGCAGCCAAATAACCAGAAAAAGGAAGCACAATTTGCTTAGATGCCATCAGCATTTGTCAATTGTTACAACGGTAACAACAGAGATTGCGACTTTTTAACTGCGGAAACATAACCGGACAACAGACGAATCGTTAATGAAGTAGCTTTTCTCTATTTGAATTTAGCCAAGGAGCTTGAGTGTTTGGAGCCAAACAAACAAAGTCTCTAAGAATTTGTTTAGTGTTATCTCTCAAAAAAAGGTTGAAAAGAATAAACTGTTTCAAAACCAATGTTAACGTCTTCTTCTTCTTCAACGGCGCGACAACCCATTACTGAGTCAAGGCCTCCTTTAATAGCTTCCGCCAGTTGTCCCGGTCAAGTGCAGCTGCTCTCCAGTTCCGGGTCCCAAGGATACGGCGTTCATCCATAGTTCACACCGTCTTCCCAACGTAGTTTGGATCTACCAACTCTTGTAGTGCCATAGATCTGTTCTGTGAGTGCCTTTCTGGGTATTTCATTCTCCCCCATTCTGATCACATGTTGTCCAGCCCACCTGAGTCTACCAAGTTTTATAACTTTCACAATATCTGGTTCGTTCTAAAGAGTGTTCAGTTCTTGGTTGGTACTTTTCTTTCATTCACCTCCTACACATATTGGACCAAAATACTACGGACGATTTTGCGTTCATGAACCAGCAAGCTTGACTCAGACTTTCTAGAAATGGTCCAGGTCTCGGATCCATAGGTGAGAACTGGGCGGATCAGTGTTTTATACAAAAGCAGCTTGATGCTCCTGGCAATTGTTCTGCTCTGGAACAGGGGTCTGAGACCAAAGAAGCACCAATGAGCTGAGGTAATTGTTTGTTTTATTTCTTATGTTGTTTCCCCATCGGAGTTAACTCGGCATCCTAAATAAACAAAGTTTTTGACATTTTTTTTAAGGAATAGATGCCAATTTGGACGTGCTCTCCTTCTCTAGCTTACTGTTCTGTGACCATGTATTTTTTCTTGCTTTTGTTTATTATGAGACCCAGCCTCCTTGCGGGACCCATGTTAAATAGATAGCGGAACAATGGAACTGTGTTATCTGGAGTGATGTGACCAAAATCTCTCTGTTTGGCAGTGATGGCATAAGAATCGGAGAGTCGGAGAAGATTTGCATCCTGACTGCATTACTTACCGTGAAGCACCCAGTTAGAGTTATGATCTGGGGTGTATGACATCCTGACTGCATTGCACTTACCGTGAAGCACCCAGTTAGAGTTATGATCTGGGGTGTATGACATCCTGACTGCATTGCACTTACCGTGAAGCACCCAGTTAAAGTTATGATCTGGGGTGTCGTGTGGGCAGGATCTGCACGAGTAATGAGCCCAAAAATACATAAATGAAATACCTGAGGCGAAACTGAAGCTTTCCGCACATGATCGTTTCCAAGATAATGAAGCATTTATATTTCAACAGAAATCAGCTCTCTGCCTGTTCTCAGGCACATGGCAGGGTATACTCTCCATGGTCATAGAAGAAACACATATATACGGCAGGAACTGAATATTATGAGTATACTCGACAGGATCGCCCAGTATCGGTTGAATTGGTAGGAACATCTTTGCCAAATGCATGACTGCCTCATAAGGGCAGTTATAGTTGAAAAACTGGCCGTGGTAAGAAGGGATGAGGTAAGAAAAAGAATATGGTGGAACACAGATAGGTTGGAGAATTTGGAGGTGGTGCAGGACTACCGGATGGAATTAGAGAACAAACTGAGAGAAGATGAGGTACAGGGGGGAATTGATGACAGATGGGCACGAGTGGAGAGAGTGATAATGGAGACAGCGGAGAAATCCATTGGAGTGAAGAAAGATCAGAGGAATGAATGGTTCGATGATGACTGCAGATTAGCAATAGAAGAAAAGAACACTGCGAGGAATAAAATGCTCCAAAGGGAGACGCGAAGTAATTTTGAAAGTTATGTTGAACTACGAACGAGGGCACACAAAGTATGTAAGAAGAAGAAGAGGGACTAGATTCAAACGCAATTTCAAGAAATAGAAGAGTTAAACCAGAAAAATGAAGCCAAGAAGTTCTATCGTGCCATTGATAAGATTAAGAAAAATTTTCATCCAAAAATATTTGCCTGCAAGAACAAAGAAGGAAATATGATAACAGAAGAGCAGATGGTATTACAAAGATGGCATAAATATTTTGAGGTGATGTTGAATAATGACATGAGACGAGAAAGGAGAGAGCTTACAAGAGAAAACCCAGGCAGAGAGGAGGACTTTGAAGTACCAACAGTAGAGGGTGTGTGGAGGATGTGGTGTGTAAAATGAAAAATAATCGTGCTCCGGGGGAAGACAATATTGTTGCTGAGCTATTCAAATATGGAGGACACTCTGTAATAGTGGAAATACATAAACTAATAACAGAAATATGGGAAACTGAAAGCATGCCGGAGAAATGGAAAACAGGAATAATGTGCCCTCTCTACAAAACAAGAGATAAAATGAGGTGTGAAAATTATAGAGGAATAACATTACTCAACGTTGGCTACAAGATATTTTCGGGTGTACTGAATGAGAGATTACAGAGATGTGCTGAAGAGATTATTGGAGAGTATCAGTGCGGATTTAGACGAAAGAGAAGTACAGTGGACCAATTGTTTGCTATCAGGCAGATGATGGAAAGGTTTTATGAACATGACACGGACCTGCATTTCTTATTTGTCGATTTCAAGCAGGCGTTCGGATACGTGAATAGGCAAGAATTATATAGAGTAATGAGGGAATTCGGCATAGTTAACAAACTAATAAGATTAGTCAAAATGACAATGAAGGATACAAGGGCAAAGGTTAAAGTGATTAATAGTTTGACTAAAAGCTTCAGTTTCAGTAATGGACTAAAACAGGGTGATGGTCTTTCTGCGGTACCGGTACTGTTTAATTTGGCGTTACACAGTGTTATAAAGATAGTCGATCAAAAAGGGACAATATTTACAAAATCTAGCCAAATATTCGGCTATGCGGATGATATTGCAATTGTTGCAAGAAATGCAAACAAAGTTAGGGAGGTATACGAAGTGATGGAAGTAGAAACAACCAAAATTGGGCTAAATGTGAATGAGAGCAAAACAAAGTGTATGATAATGTCGAAGTCTGCGGATAGAAGACAACCTCGTGACCTGGAAATAAATGGGAAGCGCTTTGGAGGCGTGTCAGGCTTTGAATATTTGGGCACTACAATATCGAATGATAATGACATAAAAAAAATGCATTAAAGAGAGGATAAGGTATGCAAACAGAGCATATTTTGCAAATATAAATATCTTTAGAAATAAAAATATGAGGAGAGAAACCAAGCTAAAAATATATCATTCACTCATAAGACCTATTGTTGCCTATGGCTCAGAGGTGTGGACGATGACAGTGGAGGATGAAAAAAGTTTAAGAATTTTTGAACGCAATATCCTACGAAAAATATATGGCCCAGTGAGGGAAGGCGAGAATTGGAGAATACGAAGTAATGCAGAATTGCAACACCTGATACATGAGAGGGACCTTGTAAAATTTATCAAGTCACAGAGGATAAGACGGTTGGGGCATGTGGAGAGAATGGAAGAGGATAGAATGAATAAGAGAATGATGCAGGGAAGACTCTATTGCGGAAGACGAAGGGGACGGCCAAGGATGAGATGGTTGGATGAGGTGTTGAAGGATCTGATGACGTTGGGAGTTCGAGGATGGAGAGAGAGAGTGGCGGATAGAGATGACTGGAGGCGGATTGTTGAGAAGGCCAAGGCCCACCAAGGGCTGTAGAGCCGGAGAAGAAGAAGAAGAAGGATGACTGCCTCATCCCCAAACAGTTATGGAACTATAAGCCGAGGGTACGGAGAGGTGTGGGACGTCCGAGGAAGCGCTGGAGTGACCAGCTCTAATCTTTGCCTATTTGAGACCGGAACAAAGCATCCTTGGTTTAATCCATGAAGATGATAATGATGATGATGATGATGATGGATGTAGTGCAAACAAGTTTTATCTGTATTCTTTCAAAAGTTGTAGCCAAATAACCAGAAAAAAGAAGCACAATTTGCTTACATTGTTACGAAGTAGCTTTCCTTCATTTGAATGTAGCCAATAAGCGTGAGTGTGTATAGACAAACAACAAAGTCTCTAAGAGTTACCTTAGTGTTGTCTCTCAAACAAAGGCTGAAAAGGCTAAACTGGTCTAAAAGCCATGTTAACTAGACAGCGGAACAATGTGACAATGTTATTTGGAGTGATGTGACCAAAATCTTCCTGTTTGGTAGTGATGGCATAAGAATCTGAGAATCGGAGAATATTTCCATCCACTGGATTTGCATCGGAGAAGACTGCATTACACCTACCGTGAAGCACCCAGTTAGTGTTATGATCTGGGTTGTTGACATCAAAACGCGTGGGCAGAATTTGCATGATTAATGGGAATATAAATACATACGAGGGGGGACCCAATGTAATGTGACTATTTTTGTAAGCGCTGTTTCACGTTTTCGGCGATTTGTCAATGGCAGACATTAAATACTAACGTGCTAACATCAGGTTCTGTTTCCTGTTATGGAAATCAGCAGCAGAAACTGTCGCAAAGCTTCGGACGGCTTATGGGGAGGAAGCTTTGAGCCAGGCAAGGATTTTGAGCCGACAAGAAAGCACACGCGGAACGAATTTTGCTGCAACACGTTTCATCTTCAGATCTTCAGTCAAAATTCGTTGGCATGGACTCCAGGATATTCCAGTCATTTCCTCCAATTCATCGATTGTTCTACGACGATCAAACATGATCGCAACATGGATTTTTTCAATTTTTTCGTCCGTTTTGGAAGTCGAGGGACGTCCCGGTCGTGATTCGTCTTCAATTGACATTTGACCACTTTTAAAACGAGAAAACCACTCGTGAATCCTTGCCTCGCTCAAAGCTTCCTCCCTATAAGCCGTCCGAAGCATTGCGACAGTTTCTGCTGCTGATTTCCCTAACAGGAAACAGAACCTGATGTTAGCACGTTAGTATTTAATGTCTGCCATTGACAAATCGCCGAAAACGTGAAACAGCGCTTACAAAAATAGTCACACTGACCGCGCTAATGTTTTCACAACAATGCCGCTAGGGCAACTGATAGAAAATGGTGTCTAGTGAAGGCACCTAGCGGGAGAAGTCGGAACTAGCGTTCTACCAACTGCCAGAGAAAAATTCTCGTTACTTTTGGGTTCTCCTATGTATAAATGCCCAAAAATGCATAAATGAAATACTGAGGCCAAACTGAAGATTTTCGCGCATGATGTTTCCAGGATAATGAAGCGTTTATATTTCAACGCTCTATGTTGTGCTACTACTGTTTGTCATTATTGGCTCCTTAGCCCGGAATGCAATAACCTTCTTCATATAGTAGAGATGTTCATATTGTTACGACGGTCTACTGATCGTCGTATGGTACAGTGGAAACAAAATATATAAGACACTAATTACGTCACTAATCACCAGATTTGATTATCACAATTAAACAGATTGTAATTGACAAGATAGTCTCTCACAACTTACTTACTTCTTAATACGAGCATCCGAGGCTGGCTGCTTCGATGGCTCAATGTCTCCTGTAAGTGTCTGCTGCTAGCGGCCGCCAACAACTCTCGGATAGTATTTTATCCAGAGTTTTTTTCTCCGGCCATTTTGCGTTTAAGATTTTCCCTCGCTGGTAGCGTTGCCGGGCAATCCAAGAGAATGTGATTTAGGGTTTCGTCCTGCTCCTTGCACATTCCACAAAGAGGATCTTTTAGGTGAAACCTATGCAGGTACCTGTTCGTCACGATGTGACCCATTCGTGCTCTTGCCGCAAATGACGCCACAGATCGAGGCATCCCTTTATAGTTTTTTGGGCGGTTTGGGGAGCTTTGGATGGCGAAGTACTCGCGTCCGGTGCTACAATTCTCCCATCTCCGTTTCCAGGAGTCAATGAAGAACTTCCTGGCTGCTTCTTTACACTGTGTCAGAGAATAACGCTGCGCCTGTACCAGGGCCCATGCAGCAAGCTTTACTGGCAAGAGTATCTGCTACTTCATTTCCATGAATCCCGCAGTGACTTGGAATCCATTGAAAAACAACATTCTTACCTTTTAAACTATTAAGTTGTGGCAGGATCTCTTACAACAAATCAAACAGAAATCGTTCACACGCAATAAAATGTCAACTAATATAAAACACAATTGTATTAGTATTGTCCCGCCCGATTGTGAAACACAACACTTCACTAATAACCACTTGAGCGCACAGAGTAATCGTCGACAATAACTGTGAACTTTGTTCTAATAAATCGCAACTAAAACTGACTGAACATCGCTGAGTACTTGTATTTACACCCGCCGAAAATCCACAACGTTCCACGTGCGGCCTAGACACATTCCGCGCGGCTGGCGGCGTCTAGAAAGGTCTCGCGAATACACGTTGAAATCACGTACGCACACAGCATTACAGCCGGATTCTTCTGGAACATTCGAGAAACACGTAGATTGTTCTGTATTGTTGTAACATTATTGTGTTGTTTGCAAATCTGATGAAACAAATTTTTGTCAAATGAGTTTTCATCAGATTTGCAAAAGTTATAATAAATTGTAGTAAATAACAGTTTTTTGTTATCCAAAGATTTTAAATCTAAGTAGATGTGAATTATGTAAATGGATGATTTAATTCTACAGCAGTAGCAAATGCAATGGCACACTTAAAGTTACATTAAAAGTTAGTTATCTATTCAGGGAAGTTTGTTAGTGCTGCGGGGGCGGGGGGGCTAACTGCCTTAAACAGATTCCACGACGAGATTTCAATTGCAAATTTATAAGAGGAGCATTTCTGCATTGGTAATTAAGAGGTTCAGTCTGTCTGTCTGCAAGTATCCCAGCAGTATAAAACTTTATCGTCAGAGTAACGATATGCAGCTGATTAACCACGGCAATTAGATTGTTAATTTTATGATAAAGCCAAATTGTGTGATCATTAAAAGTATATGACAGGAATAAAATTATCGTTTTCTGTATACGTAACTCAAATTTTCTTTCCTCAATTATATGATATTATAATTTAATCACTTTTTGCTACAGTCCGTTTCTTGATGTATAGTATATATTTAATATTTATAATGTATTTACCTCAAGATATTTTTTTCCTTATTAGGAACATGTTTCGGGTACCATCTTGTACCCATCCTCAGCCTTCCGGTTTTTGTGTCTGGTGAAGTACATATGTGTTGGTTGACTATTATTATTGTGGCTTCCTGCTGTCTTCTGGTACTTCAAATTGGTTTTATTGTGTGTGATTGTGGTGTATGTGTTAGTTTTTTGTGTATTTTCGATGTTGAGTGCTTTGAATATTGTGTCATGTTTTGTATTGATTTGTATTTGTTCAGTTATTAGTTTGTTTTGTGTTTGTACATTTGTAAATTTTCCCAAATGTTCATTATGGTGCCTTTGTGTGGTATATGTTTTATTAGTGTCACATTGGTTATATCTGGGAATTCGTGTCCTGTGTTTATTGCATGTGTGGCTAAATTGGATTTATATATTTCTAGTTTTTTGTATGCGTTTAGGTGCTCAAAATAACGTTTTTTCAGCTGTTGTTTTGTTTGTCCTATATAACATTTATTGCAACCTTGGCATTCAATTTTGTATATGCCGTTAGTTGTTGTATTATCTTTGTTGTGTGGCAGACAAATAAGTCATTAGAGGCAAATTACAATTTTTTAATTGAATAAAAGATCAAAAGATTATAAACAACGGTGGAAAGAACTCTTAGGAAGAATGTCAGATTCAAGACTGGACCAAACAAGTCTGAGGACGTAACTCTGTATGACTTGGATATGTGGGTAGACCCAGGAAAAAGAGACGGCGTTGGTCAGTGGCGACGAAACGAACTTTTTACCTCTTCTTACCCGGTAAATTGCGCTCCGCACTTCCTCTTGGTTGCAGCAGGCCGACAATGGTGGGATCATCTGCAAATTGTTGGGATCATCTGCAAACGATGACAGAGGATCGATTGCGAAAGCGGCACTGAACTGTAAAGCCATTGGTAGAAGAGACGTGGGTCTCGTCCGAGGATGAGATGGGTGCCGGAACAGGTTTATATAACCTAATCCTTTGAGGAGGAGGAGGAGGAGGAGGAGGAGGAGGAGGAGGAGGAGGAGGAGGAGGAGGAGGAGGAGGAGGAGGAGGAGGAGGAGGAGAAGAAGAAGAAGAAGAAGAAGAAGAAGAAGAAGAAGAAGAAGAAGAAGAAGAAGAAGAAGAAATGAACAACGATCATTACATACTGTGTAACTCTGCAAACGAAGGAAACACAATTGTGTTCTTTTTGAATCTTATGAATTAATGAAAACGCTGCTCTCTCAATTAACCCAATTGTTTGGAAAAATTACTTGGATTGTGTTCAACGTTGGGATTACGTACGTACTTTGCTTAGTTGAGAGAATTTTGTAAATGGGTTGTGCTGAGTTGTGTAATAGCTGTAAAATGTAGCGAACAGCAGCAGCAGCGTTCTTACCAGAATACATTATTATGGTTAGATTTAACGTAATACCATTTACAATAATAATAGTAGAGGTTGTCCTACATTTACGGAAATTATTTTTATGGTAATAGAGCTGTTATACTGTGTTGTACGTTTTGCTTATCTTGTAACTCTATAGAGACATCATTACACGAGTCCTTGCAAGTATATGTAGAGCAAGACAATAAACAAGCATTATGAGATATTTAGAAAACATCTTGGAACGACAATCGGTTTACAATACAAAATTAAAGTGCAGATGGTCTGTACACTCCAATCGTCGTGGAGTTCCCTGCTCGTGCGGCCAGGTGTACATTGGAACCTCGAAGCGCAGCGTCCGCACACGCGTGGCTGAACATAGCCGTTACTGTAGATTGGGACCGTAGTCGAACACGCGCTCGCCAATGCCGACCCTCGGATCCTCTTCGATGAGATGAAGCTCTTGTCGACGGTGAGTGCGTACTTACCTCGCCTTCATATAGAATCCGTCTTCATTCAGAAGCATGCTGTGATCACTATGAATCGGCGTGACGAAAGCATTTCTTTCACTACTTTATGGCAGAACGCGATGCGAGCCTCACATAGGCTACACATTCTATCTTCTGATTGGCTGTTGGTGCAATTTTTACCTCTTCGTGAGACTTAATGAATTAATAAAGTACAGGTAGCATCGCGGGACATCTTTAGCCTTCAGCACAGTACTGTGAGCCTGGCGACGACTCCCCGCGTTAGGTTTGACTGAATACATCCACTGAAGATGGCAGCCAGTGGTGTTACTGAAACATTTGGTTTTAATGAAAACCTTGAACCACGGCCAAAAAAGGCCCGGGAGATAATTTAAATACAACTGATACCGGCCGTGAAAGCCTTCGAACAATGGCAATTTAATATAGTGACAATAGTGAAATAATACTATGGCAAATAGTCATTCCAAACTAATATTGTATTAGATATTAGATATATAGAGCACGTGTCACACTATTTTGGTTGTGACATCACTTATGGCGTAGACCATCATGGTCATTATCATAATCATGCTCTACCATTCTTGCTATATCAAATTACGTTCAGTCTTTCAACCGCAATTCTCCAGCGCTGTATTCTCCTCTTGACCTCTTTCGTGTCCTTTACCATCTACGTCTATTGTCACGCCGAGACAGTGGTACTCATTAAAAGGTAATATTTTTTGTCTCAATTCTTCAGCTTTATTGTACTCCCGTCTCATATCAGTGGCTTTAGGTTTAAATATTTAGTAATCTTTATGTTTTATAAAGATCGGATTACTAGTCCTGGGCTTTACCCACCAGTCTGTAGGACCAGGTGTACAGTGGAACCTCACTAATTCGTCACACTCTGTAATTCGTCAACCAATGAAGCTTCTTTTTCTTTAATAACAAACGAGTAGCATATACGCTCTAATTATAGCCGGGGTAAACCAAAAACTTGCTTATTGAGGCTGAGGTTCTAATAATAGTGAGAAGAACGGATTGCGGAAGGTATTTGTTCCGAGAATGGGTATTTCGTACTTGTGTACACGGCACAATAAGTGTTGTGTTGTGTTGTGTTGTTACAGCGTTAAACGTTTCCGAAAATTCAGTCGAATTGCTGATGCCTGGCAAAGTATTCCGGAAAACACTCTAAATATTGCCTGGAATAAGTTACGGCCATCTGAATTACGACAGGCGTCTACAGAACGAGTAGATCTTGAACCCACATCGGAATTGCTAGATATTTGCCAACCCCTACCAGCATTTAATAGTTTGAATGAAGACGACGTCAAAAATTGGTGTGAAATAGATTTACCCGATGTAGGTTACGAAACGTTTAGTGATGATGAAATTGTTACATAAATGTCCACAAATGAAGAAGATGACCAGCCAATAAAACCTGAAATCTCTTATAAAGACGCCATACAATCCCTGACTACAACAATCAAGTAGTACAAAGGCCAATTACGAAGCAGAACTGCCTGAAATAATTTCACTTCACCGAATACGCAATTTCGTTTGTGGAAAGTACGGTTGACAGAAAAAGCAACAGAAGAAAATTACTGATTTTTTTTTTCACTATCATTGAACAAATTTTTGTTTGTAATTACAGTGCATAACTTGTGTGAGTTTGAAAATTTTCAGCAATAAATATGTTCGAGCATAACATTAGTACTGTACATTGCTAGTGTTGTAATAAAACATTTAGTATTCTCTTTAATGAATTTGTTTCTTTCTCCCTCACTAATTCTTCTATTTCACTAATTATCACCTCTTCGGTCCCGTAGGTGACGAAATAGTGAGGTTCTACTGTACTTGAATTCACTTCCCAGTTAAAAATCACAACTAAAATATCTTTTATATTAAAAAAAGCTTATTATTCTTTAAAAGGATGTCTGGAGGGGGTAGAAGCCTATCCAGTCTCTAGCAAATAATAACAATTCTATTTTCGCTTAGTTAGTTATTTCGCCGGAAAGCTACTTCAGTCATTTTAACTGAAGCAAAGACAAAATGTATTTTCCATTATTACTTTGTAATGCTGTTATTAATTGTAAAAATTAAAAGTTTTCCTCCATCTCTACAAAACATTTCTTGATTTCTATTTTAACAAAATAATTTTTGCTATTTCTCTTAGTTGCTTATAAATTCAACAGAACAGAGTAGTAAAAATGAAGATAACACAAAAGTATTTTAATAATTTAAAACTATAAACAAAGCGTACAAATGTAGAATTTCTAAGAAGAAACAATTATAGTCGGAATACAAACATTATTATTACGGCAGTTGCCTCAAAGGAAGAAGGAAACCCAACTGAAATATTAATTCTGCAGGCATTTCCCTTGTGTTCAAGGTGACTCGACGAGGTAAGAAGCCCCGGTAAGTAAATTACCGTCCATGACAATGGGAAGCAAAGTCAAGTGGGTTTGGTGCTTCAGGAATATTCGTCGGCATCGACACTGCGAACGAGATATTGTTTGGGCAAAAATATTCTTTTTAATTTGCCATTTGTATTATAAGATTTTTTTTTGTATCGGCCATGTGAGGACCATATAGCAATTTCAATTCTTTATTCCTTGTTCTTTTCTTTTTCTCCAATATTCTTTAATTTTTTCAGTATGTTTCTTCTTCCTGTCTTCAGTCTACTTTGAACCTGCGTTTTTCTCTCTCCTACCGTGGACTCCTTCCATTTTTAACACTTTTGCCCGAAAAATTTCTCTTTCAATTGCTTCTTCTGCGTTTATATTATTTTTTTTCTAAACTCTTTTTTACTTCTTTAATCTAACCTGATGTTGACTTCTTTCCCCACAGATGTTTGGAGATCTGCTTTGTTAACCTATTGTCGTCCAATAGGTCGTCCAATACTTAACCTACTGTTAAGTATATAAATGTCCAAAAATACTAGTCTTCTTTTCCTCACTGTTCCTGTTATATTTTCTATACTTTGATGTATTTCATCATTACTTCTTAATTTCCAACCTTCTGAAGTTTTTTGTAGGCCTAATATTTTCCGAATAATTCGTCTTTCCAATATTTTTAGTCTGTCTAAATTATAATTCAATGCTAGACATTCATTTGCATATAGGCATACTGGCTTTACTACTGTACTGTAATGCCTTATTTTCAGATTTTTAGATATGGATTTTTTATTGTAAATATCTTCAGTTATACCATATTGTCTTTCCGTTTTATGAATCATTTGTTCTATAGCAGATTTTCTAAACCATTCTCTTGAATTATTTCTTTTAGTTACTTAAATTTTCTAACCCTCTCTATTCGACCAATATCAGGTAGCAGGTATTTTGACGCATTTTTAATGTTCGTGAGGAATTTGGTTTTTTCTACAGAAATTCTTAAGCCTGTTCTACTGGCAATGTCCTCTAAAAATTAACTTGTGTTACTATAGATGTCAGATGTTTAGAAAGTCAAACAGTTTATTTCAGAACGTTTGTTCCTTCCTCCCAACATGATTAGTAATATTTCGCATTCCTTTAATTTTTCAGTCCACTACTTTTTCTAGAACACAGTTGAAAAGAATTGGGGATAAACCATCACCTGTCTTACACCTGTATTTGTTTGAACGTCTGAGATATTCTTCCCATGAATTTTATTTTTAAGTCTGTGTCCGCAAGGGTTTAACGGATTAGATTTGCCAATTTAGATTTAACACCAAATTCCTGGATTATTTTATCTATACGATCTCTTTATTATAAACATTTTTTAATCATACATAAAGTTTCTAGTTGATATCACGTTCCGGTCGTCATAAAAACGCAATTTCTATACGTCGTTTTAAGATTTAAAGAGCACACGCCAAAACGTCACCTAAATAATCTCACTTTGTTAAATAATATCAAGTCCAACTTTGCCCGCCACTTAATCTTACACAATCATAATTATACTGATTTTATATCTAATTTAATACCCCACATGTGTGCAACAAAGGCCGTTACATAGACGCAATAGAAGAGTTCGAAATATACAAAGCATATAATAACATAAACAGCCGAGACTTCATATTGAATGACCACTTAAATTTTAAATCCAACCCGCTATACGATACAGCTTTGAACCTGCTTAGGCGTAATCACTCAGATAATAGTTCAGTGTCCGATCGGCTTCGTCGTGGTGCGCACCATTTAGGAAGCGAGTGAATTACATAGTGGACAATTATGTGTAACATGTGTTTTTAACTATTAACGACCTCAATAGAGCGATTTTATCTGATGATGGAGCAGATGTTCCGAAACGCGTCATTTTAATCGACGTAACGAAGTCACACGACGTATATAAGGTGATTTATTTATAATAATTTACTGTTCATACGTGACTTGGATACCAAGAACTAATATGCATTTAAATTTCCTAAATTGGTCAGACTAATTCATCCACTCAATCCTGTTGTTATTATATACGATAAAATCTTAGGTACGTGGGATGGTACCAAAACACAAAACAAATGGATTTCATAATTATGGAACTACAACCACTTCTGAGGAGTGTAGCTGTACGTATGTTTTTATCCATATTGTGTATATAAGTTTGGTATATTAAGACATTCAGAGATAGAGTCGAATCTGCAAGGTTTTCAGATTACAGATGTGTACACCGAGGTAATGCCTTTTCATGGAGCGGATCCTATACGAGCAAATATTGTTGTGAATGGTACTCTTATGGAGCATATCAGTAATTTTGGATATCTGGGCTGTAATGTTTCTTACATTACAAAAGGAGAACCAGCGAGTAAACTATATAAAAGTCTATACAGTTATACATAAAATATAAGTAACACTTACACAACAGTACATAAAATAAAAAATAAAAAAAAAATTAAAAAAATGCATACATATAAATACCTACAAATAAATACACATAAATGTGCGCATACATAAAATCTAAGTAAGTATAAGTAAAATATAAGTAAGTGTAAGTACAAGTAAGTACAGTAATATAAGTTATAATATGTAAGGAAACATGAGGAGAACTCTAAAATCAACGAGTAAAGAAGCACGCCTGAAATCCTACAACACGATGGTATTACCACGCTTCTCCATGAGCCTGAGAATTAGGCTTAACGAAATTTCAGGTTAGTCTTATTCAAGCGGCTGAAATGACATTGCTCAGGCATGTGGCAGGATATACGATTTAAGTTTGCAAAAGGAATGTCGATGTCGACAGGAACTGAATATTATGAGTGCACCCCACAGGATTTCTCAGTATCGGACAAATGTGTTTCGAACAACTTAACTGGATGAATAACTATCCCCGAATGAATGCCGCATCCCCAAACAACTATTAAATTATAGGGTGGGGCGTCCAAAGAAGGTTGGAGTGACCAGCTGTAGTCTAACTGCTTGGGACAGGAACAAACCATTTTTAGTTTAATCCTTCCTGAAAAAAATAAAAAAAATAAGATGATTATGTGATGATTAAGACATTTATTTAAGTAAACTACAGTCTTTAATCTGGAGGTATACATAAGTACTACAGAGCATATTCTTAGCAACTTATAAATATTGAAAGACTCTGCCAGTTTCAGTTTTATATTTTATAAACCACAAACTATACGCGCCTTATCTTGTTTTCAGTAGAAATTTTACACCCGCCGACAATGGGTAGACTACATAAAAGAAAACGCATTAAAGTGCATAAAACTTTGATACCGACTTGTATGGAATTTTATAGATGCTGCAGTAGGAGAATGGTTGTAAAACGTTATGATGGTAAAAAGCAACTCTACATTCTGTACAATATTCTGTACTTTGATGTGTTTACAAAATGGCGTTCAGACATTGACTGGAGTTATGGATCGGGGAATGCACACGATGTGTGCTGCATTCGTAACCGTGTGATGCAGTTGTAGTTTATTTTGTATTTTTTTTTCGACAATAATGAGGCCGCTGGAAAAACAATGTTTCTGGATTTTGTTGTTCATAACATGTCCGAATAACTATGTACTACATACTACAGACTTGGATCAGACATTACAAACTAGTATTAATAAAAATGGTACATTTTTACCTTGAGGGTGATTTCTTACGGGTAAATCCTCCATTTGGACTGCTTCCACTGTAATATTTTTGTTGCTTGACGTTTCGATCCTGGAATCTGCGATCGCCCTCAGAAGCTAAACATAAAACCGCTAGGGAACCACAAACTATAACCGCTAGTTTCGAAGTGTGATCAACATGGTCCGTAAATCTAAAGATTGGTCATCGGATAGGCCTACCAGTTATAATTAATTCATTACCAATTCCTTACGCTAATACAGCTAAATATGACATTAGAAATTAGACATGATATATGACATAATACAGGAATTACAAAGGTTTTGTAAAATATATAAGAACACTTGGTAAGTTTCACAAAATTTTTTTTTAATTAACTCTGACAGCTGTTTCGACTAACTAAGCCATTGTCAAAGAGGCAATCCACTGTCAGAGATAATTAAAAAAAAAAATTGTGAAACTTACCAAGTGTTTTTATATATTTTACAAAACGTTTGTATAAATATGTTTCACCAAGTGCCCAAAGAGTCATCAATTAATATACAGGAATTACATTAGACGCAAAACTTAAATGGAATGAGCACGTCAAAAAGAAAAAAACAGGAGTTGAATCTAAAGTTCAGGAAAATGTATTGGCTGTTGGGAAGACAATCCCAGCTGTCAATCCATAATAAATTGCTGTTGTATAAGCAAGTGCTAAAGCCTATCTGGACCTATGGGATACAGCTCTGAGGCTGTGCAAAGAAATCAAACATAAATATAATTCAAACATTTCAAATCAAGGTGCTTCGGTGCATTGTTGATGCACCATGGTATGTAAGAAACGACAGCTTACACAGGGATTTAAAAATTGAACTTGTCATTGAGGAAATAAAAAAGCAGGCAGTGAAGCATGGGCAACGCGTCTTGCAGCATGTACACCCTGGGATACGGTGACTGATGGATACAACTAATGCAGCTAGAAGACGACCTAAACCACTTGATCTGATGGATATTAGTTAAATGGGGAGATTATAGCCAATGGGTTATGTCTCTTGATTAGTGTCTTTAATTATGAAATGTAAATTACTAGATGGGTAGTACTCAGTTGTAATAAAAATTAATAAAAAAACATGGTCCGCTACAACAAAAAACTGTAAGAGAAAAGTAACTTAATAGGGTTTTAACTTAGATTTCTAAATGGGTTACTCTTATGTAAAATTAAAATTCTAAATTATTGTGCCATTATATTGCAACAAAACACAGGATGATGAGCTGTATTAAGCGTATCTCAGGGTGTCCCAAGACTTAAGGGAAATTTGTTTTCGCGAAATCAAATACGCGTACCCTCTATTTTTTTTCTGTTTGACCTTAATAACTCACATAATAAATATTATTGCGATTGAATTATGATAACACGTGCCGACCCGATGACAAACATGAGAAATGAAAATTTGTACTGAGTTAGTATGGAAGGATTCTAGAACTTAATGTTTATTTGGTAAATAAAACACCAATATGCCCAAAATCGTGTTTATTTACTGTTTAACATGTAAAAAACATTATTCTTTAAATTTTCTTTTCAAAGTTTGCTTTTTGCAGTCAGGATAAATCTTCCGGTGTTCTTGTACGCAACGTTACAAAAATTGCTTTTGTTCCTCCCCAACCGTGATTAAACCATGAAAGTCTTGCATCAACTTGACCGCTCTTTCAGCTGTATCGTTCACTGCCCTCAGCGTTGAAACCTTCTTTCTGGCTTCTTGAAACGAAGCATTATTTGACCACATAGTAGGACATTCGTGGAGAAAACAAACTTCATCAATTTTAAGACGATCGAACAGTGACTTGCTTCTGACTGAAATGAAGTCGTAGATGTTTTTCTCTGAAATAAAAAAAGAAAAAGTCAGTTAACAAAATTGTGATCTAAACAGAAAACTAAAGAAACAACTTCTATATTTACTTATTTAACTTACCATACAATGGACCGCAAAGTTCTTCCTTCGATGGGATGTAACGTTTACCATGAGTTGATAAATTCTCTTTGGTTAAATTTTCAACCATTTTTACTTTAGTTTCTTGATCCACATCATCGTCAAACAGTGACAAGACAGAAACTTCATCAGTCAAATACCATAAATGCTGGCTTATCTTCTGTAAAGCTGCTTTTGAGATGCTTTTATCAATTTTTTCGTAAGCCTTCATCGACTTCAAAAAGCACAAATCTTGGTAAGGTGCTTTTACTGCAAAAATACATTGGAGCCATGGCTTGACGTAGGATGTCACGATGAACAGGCAAACGTCTAACAGCGCTGCCTTATCCTTGCTCGTAATTTTGAATTGAGCACTAAGTAATGATATTTTTAGGGAATAAATTGCTCTCGCCATCCATCGAGCTTGGTGCATGGCACCTGGAGGTCGAATTTTAAATTTTCTCTGTGTATCTCCGCCTAAAAATATCACAGAAAGCTCTATCAACTCCCGATATTCATCTCTGACTATTTCTTTGGTCAGTTCAGTTCGGTACAACTCAAGCAGATTGTCAATTTCGGAAACAGTCAGGTGCAATGAGAGCTTTTCTTTATAGCACTGTATTTTATCTGGATCGACACTTTTCCAGTTATCTCGGAACTTTTTGAAGAGTGGAATATCAGGATTTGTTGTCACTCGACTGAATTTTACTTCGAACACGCTTTTTAACACCAATTCATACACGTGATGGCGGCAAGCAAAAATAAGCATATCTCTATTAAGTTTTTGTTCAAGAAGCACACAGGCACCATTGATATGACCTGTATTTGAAGCCGTAGTATCACAACAAAGAATTTGCATTTTATCTTCGAGATTCCAGTCTACAATCGCGTTCCAAACAGCCTGCGCCTGTCCGCTTCCTGAAGAGCTTTCCAACCTTGGCACAGCAATAAGTTGTTCTTTATTCCCATATGAAATAACTATCGGAAGACGTTCTTCTTTTGATTTCCGAGCATCTAAAGCAGGCAACAGTTTCCTATCCCAGTGAACAGTCACAACATCTGGTACCTCGTTTTGAAAATTAGCTTTTATGGCTTCCGCACGCTCTTTCCGTTTTTCCGTACGAATTCTTTGAATCGAGGACTTACTTATAGGAAATTCATCAGTATTATATCCAAGTGCCTCAATGGTAGCTTCAAGAATAAACACTGAATCTCTCATACTTAACTGACACCTATCTAGGGCTGCTACTAATTTTGGAGTAACGAAATTTTTCCGCATAGTTGTTTTACTGGTTCCGGGTTGTATGTCCTCGATCAGAGTTGGAAACTCTTCTTTTAAATGCATGTGATTTTCATTAGAATCAGAAGATGAGTCGTTTTGTAACGGTTCATAAGATGATGTCGAAGGAGTTGGCGTGGAAAAATATGTAGCACGTCGCTTTTCTTCTTCAATAGTTCTGAGGCGCGCCCTTTCCTCTTTATTAGCCAGTTTTTTGTCCACTCCAGCTAAGTGACCAGGCCGACCTGGCTCTCTCTGTCGCTGTAAGAAGATTCTGTCTTCATTTATTTTCATTAATTGAAGCGCATCGGCGTGTGCAATGTCAAACAAATTATCTAAGTTGTTGACAAACTCTTGTCGGCGCTGCTCAAATACGTTTTGGGTTTTTTGTGCATTTTTTGTAACTCCCTCCAAACTTGATATAGGTTCACTAGTTTCTTCACACAATTAGGCAAAGATTTGGTAGGTATACGCGCCTTTTCCCAAAAGATAATACATTCGCGAATAGTGAGATTTGCACTTTCATTGACAGTTAAATTCACTTCACGGATATTATAAAATAAAACTGCCAGAACTTGTCCATTAGAGGGCAGTTTTGAACCTTTTATTTGATGTATTACGCCCCCTATTAAAAATATACCCTTTTTAGAACTACGTAATTCCACTGAATGTTCATTGTTCACTGATTGAAAACAATACGTTTACTAACAAAATAACAAGTGATTGCAAACACATCGACGCGTTAGCACATTGTCACAACGCACAAGCAAAACCTGCTTCACTAAACAATCGCTACGGACAACCAACATGACTCTAGTGAGTTCCAGCTCGCACTGATGGCGTATCACATGTTCCCCTGCCTCCCCTCCAAGTCCCGCGTCACCAGTGTTGCCTGATCGAACACTAAGCTATCAGTCTCATTACTTTATTAATGTACAATGTACATTGTACATTTTTCGCTAAATTCGCATTAACATATGGAAGGTTTTCAGTGACGCCTTACTTAGCAAGTACTGACATGTTTCAATACAAGTCGGCACGGGTTGCCGAGGTCCTATGTTTATGAAATTTTATTTACAATTGTTTTGACATCGTATAAGTTACATAAATTAAGAGGGCATGCGTTCAAAAAAAAACGACTTCGATTTTTTTTGGGACACATGAATGACGAACATTAACATGTTTAAAATGGATTTATTCAAAGTATTGTCAATTAGCTGTAAGTTTTGTATTTAGTGATGGGTAAGGACTTAGGTTATATCAAATTCTTTATAAAATTTTGTGCTTTTATGTCATGTACTGTATGTGTGAATTTGTGCGCGCGTGCGCGTGTGATAAACCTTTTCGCTATATCTTCCATGTAAATTAACCCATCGACTTGAATCTTTAACAGTGAATTAGTTAGTGAAATAGATACATTTTCTATATACTCTGTGATTCGCAACTATTTTATAAATATGTTTTTTTAAGATTGAAAAACTCAACTTTTACTCTTATCTATTGTAGAGTACTAAAATTTATAGATAAAATCTGTACAGGCTCTAGCTAATTTATACAAAGATTTGCCTGTAACCCAACTATCTTTTGTTTCTATCAAACATGTGACCGCTGACTGACCAATCAGAAACCCCCAATTTCATTAAGATTAGTACTCTGTATGCCACGCATCGTGGCAGTTCATCGATAGGATTCGCCGTGTGAATGTGTGTCCGTCGACGAGAGTTTTTCTCGTGTGGACTTGTAGAAATAAAAAATTACAATAAAACTTGGAACTCTTTGCGAGCTATTCGTAAAGAACCAAGCTGGTGCACAACCACAGTATAATTATTATTATTATATTAAAGTCCTTTTCGCGTTAGTGCAAGATATCCTCGTAGGGAGTTACTGAACACTGAAGCTTTGCCGAAAGGTGTAAGCTCAATACACCGCTGTTTAAATAATTACCCATATCACCCTGAGATCGAATAACCAATAACATTTTAAATTAATTATAACCTTTTGCGAGCGAGAACGCTAATATTTGTGAAAGTTACTATTGGTGTGTGAGATCTACTTGGTGTTAGCAGTTCGACGGGATAGTCAGCGAGACGCAAAGAGGAATCGCCGCTGGAGCAACCCGCCAACCGGTAGGACGCCAGGAGGAGGACACGCACGCCAGGAAGACGTCTCACCAAGTGTAAAGGATATCATCTAACAAGTAAACTCGAGCTAAATCGAACAATTTAAACGTTATTCAACCTATATAAAATGCATGACATTTATGTAATTTAATATACCTCATATAAACTATTATTTCTTGTGTTAATAAATAATTCTTCATTACATCTAATAAAGACTTGTAATTTCTTCACACACACATCATCCTATGCGAAAATTACAAATCTGTATTGTTGCAATATACAAGTAATAAAAATATTGAGAAAATAGAAATAAATAAATGTTAAATAAAAATAAATAATGGTGGAAATTAGTATTAATCGCCTGAGTCTGTCGCAGGAGACTGTAGGCTGCTTCGCGGTCTTGGCTTACATCCTTGGGGCGACGGACCGCCTGCTGAATCGGCGGGGCGTGAAGACTATCCACAAGCAAGCCGACCACAGGAAGATACAACAGTTCCTGAGGCCGGTGAAGGACGGAAGGGATCCGCTCTCGTTGGGAGACGTATACACTGTGGCTTGCTCGTACATCGGCACCACGCGGCGCAGCGCCCGCACCCGCGTTGGTGAACACAGGCAGCCGGAGAAGTCTGCGCGGTGGCCGACCATGCACTCTCCAACGCTGATCGTCGCGTTCTCTTTGACGAGACCAAGACCTTGTCGTGGGAGAGGCAGCACATGGAGTCTTTGGAAATCTGCAAACACGGTTCCGTCACGGTGAATAGAAGAGAAGAAATCTTCCTTGTTAAACAGGATTTGACATGACGTGCTCCCAAACCAATCAAATAGCACTTGACGCTGACTCGTTGATACTATTTTTTCAGCTTAGATCGTGCTGATAAGAAAGTCTATATAAGTGAGCCTCCTTAATAAAAATACTTAGTCCCTACCTCATCACTGGGGTTAATCGGCGTTCACCGCGCCAATTGTTATCGACACTGATGATGACCTCCGGTGGTGTCGCCGAAACGTCTGTCAGCATAAACTCTAGACCACGGCCTAACAGCCCAGCCTATAATGTTTCCAACTATGCGGACCCCGCCGTGAAAACCTTAACTAGGAATTTTATAATATTTTTTTAAAAAGGTATTAATAATTATATAATTCTATTTTTTCTAAATAAATAATAAAAATGATTAATGTTAATTACTAAGTTTAGGTTTAATTAATAATTACAATAAATCCTTCAGAAAACCAAGCAAAGTTATTTTTCAACCCCGTTCCCCAAACCACCACCTTCTTACACTTGAAACAACTGCTTATTCTGTTACTGCTTACTCTATTATTCGTAGAGTCTTTCTTCAGATTCAATATTGTAAGCTTCAAAATGTGTAGTTATACCATAATTTAAAAACTGATTAGGTAATACATTTAATTTACGCGCCATTAAGGGAGAACAAAACAAGACGCAAAGCGATAATCACCTTATGTAGGAGACAAAAGTTACAATCAAAGCTCTGTCCCGCAGACTAGTTTTGTTTGTACTGTTAGCCAGGTATTGTACTGTGACTGTACTGTGGCACAGAGCCAAGACCCCGCAGTTAATTCTCCTCCACTGCTGCTGTTGCAGTGCCTCTTTAATTATCGCTGATACTGCTACATTCTTACCGCTGAAACCATATTGTTTGTCATCCATTGTTGTACACGTAGAGGGAACTTAATTACGGGACATTTTAATAAAATGGGAATATAACTTACCGAAGCTGAACAAGGGCAAACTTTAATTAAATTTTACTTTCAGTTTACGTTGTAAGAAGAAAAACTGGAATTTTAATCAATAATTTTACCGGACTAGTTCAAATATTGTGTTACAAAATAATTGACTGACCTCCGGGCTAATAGGCCGTGGTCCATTCCTGCCACTACGAACAGACGTTTTGGCCTCTGCTCTCACCTCCAGTTTGGGAACTATTCCGTAAGCGACACGGTCTTCGCTAGTTAACCACAGTACTGTAGCAAAAGGTTTTACTGTGACACGGTCTATTCGCCACGGTGCTGTGTTGCCACAGTATTCGCCACACTTTGAATACACACGCCAAACTCACATGAATTCACACGATTCAAGGTCAACCGCAAGTGTGTGTGTGTGTGTATGTTGTATTAAATATTCCATAGTTGTTATTACAATTTCAATTCTTTATGTTTTGTTTTTTCTTTTTTCCAATATGCTTTTATATGTTCACTATGTCTCATCCTCTGACTTCAGTCCAGTTTGAATCTGCGTTTTTCTCTCTTCTACCCTGGACTCCTTTCATTTTTAACACTTTCCTGCCCGAAAAACGTCTCTTTCAATTGCTTCTTCTGAGATTATATTATTTTTTTTAAATCCTTTTGGACTTCTTTAATCCAACTTGATGTTGACTTCTTCCCCCAACAGATATTTGAAGATCTGTTTTCTTAACCTGTTGTCGTCCATTCTATATAAATGTCCAAAAAATAATAGTCTTTTTTCTCATTGTTTTTGTTATATTTTCTATTATCTGATATATTTCATTATTACATCTTAATTTCCAACATTCTGAAGTTTTTCGTGGGCCTAATAATTTAAGTTGTTAAGTTTTATTTATTTTAATTTTTTTTTTTTTGGTTATGTATACACTTTATTATGTTTTGACTCCCTGTCGGTTGTGAGGCAGAGTATTTTTTATTCGTGATGTTTCAGTGCTTGTTTTAGCCTGAAGACGGCTACAGATTTTCTGCGTATCCGGAACATTGCTATATACGGAAAAAGGCAGCGATGGAAGAAGCCCGTCCCTTAGTGTCAATAAAGCATCACTGACATCTTTTAAAGAAATTATAAACAACGGAGTAAGTTAACGCATTAAATAAAGTTGAAATCGGTAAAAGAAATAAGGAATCAGTTGTATGCAAAAAGATAAAAATAGATTTACATTAAAGTAACAATGTATATTTAGATTGTTACGTAAACTATTGTTATGTTGCACCCAAAAATAAAATATCGGTATGGAGAACCATACATGACTTCCACGTCCTAAGATTTACATTTAAAATAATTTACTTGAATTCGGTTTGATAATTTATAAGAAATATTCCCCACCTTGTAAGTAGAGTTTTATGTTTGACAAATTAAAATTAAATATTTCCACAGACGAATAACGTGTGTTATTCGACGTTAAATATATTCTTTGTTGCCGATAACGTAGTACACATATAAAAATTATCAACTATCATATATAAAAACCCACTTCAACTATCATTTCATTTATAGATATTCAATCTACCTTTCTACAATGGATTATTATAACCTTTTTTTCAGGATACTTTATTTATCAAAATTACTTTTATTAAAAATAAAAGTAAATAAAAAATGTATTTATCAAAAGTACTTTACTCTTATTAAGACGTAAAACGTTGCAGGTAAACTACCCCTTCCCCTTAACCAATCTTCTCCAAAATCAGTAAGCCTTGATCCTCTACAATTCGAGGACATATGCAAAAAATTACTTGATTCTGTTTGAATTTGCGGCAGTTATCGTTCGCCATAGAAAACATTCTACACACACACACACACACACACACACACACACACACACACACACACACACACACACACACACACACACACACACACACACACACACACACACACACACACACACACACACACACACACACACACACACACACACACACACACACACACACACACACACACACATTTTTGGAAATATGACTTTTCTTCATGTTTTGACGGTAGTACAATCAGAATCAGCCCTTTATCTCGAACACGATTTTTTTTCGCCGTAGGTACTTCCATTTCCTTACGGAACATGGAAGCAAAAAATCACGTTTATTCTTTATTACTTAAAATTTTACGAAATTTTTGGTTTTTGTTGTTGTTGTTGTTGTTGTTGTTGTTCTTCTTCTTCTTCTTCTCTTCTTCATCATCATCATCATCATCATCATCATCATCTTCCTTTTCTCTTCCTCTTTATCTTCTTAGCGAATCGTCTATTCTGATCACGAATCAATTGCATCCACTTTACCAGCGCTTTCTGCTTCCACTTTACTTCCACTTTTCCTACGCGTATTTATTTTTTCCAGGGATTAAAACAAGTTTTATGTCGTTTCTGATTTGTCTGTTTCATCCTTCTCGTATACCCTTTGACACACCATACATACACTTCTTATCTTTGATCTTTTATCAGTTTAACATGGTTTACCAAGTAACAGACGGGACTTTAAATTATTATAATTGGGTCCTTCAGTCTTTCGACTGATCTATAACCTTCCCGCATATACCCGTGGTGCGTGTGTTACGGAGTCTCTCACATGTATATGGGACCTAGAGTTTAACACTGGATCCGAACGGCATTGTTGGAGAGGGTTTATACTAGGCAGGATATCTCTCGCTGCTTTGGCATCGCCTTGCGAAAGGGGAACGGTCGTATCTAAATGAGATGGCCTTGGCGGGACAGCGTAGCAGGGCCACACGCTAGCCACTACGCCACGACCGCAAATCATGCTGTAAAAATAAAAATTATGCTGTGGACTTCAAATAATGCTGTAAAATTACATACAACAACCACATGTGCTTGGTTGTAAGCTCTTGTTCTCAGGCACGATTGAGGAGATGTGTCTTGTCCATAAAGTTGTCAGTAACTCTGTCTGCACGTCACGTTTTTATCTGTTCACGTAAAGGAAGACTTTTCAATCAGTTGAAGTACCAACTGACAACGAGTAGACGGATTTGGTGGCGTAACTTTAAAGAGAAACTGCAGCAAAGTTTGAAACCGTATCAGTATTTGCAAAGTTGCCGATGTCTGTTTTGCAGACCACTAGCTCTTGCAGTTGTTTTAGTAAATCTATAATTCTGCGTTGCAAGTGTATGCAGTTGGTAGATTGGAGGACAAATGTCACTAAATAAGTTGAACCCGATTGTGTTAACGGAGCAATAATGTGTTTAATCTGGAGTTAATGCTACGGTGTGTATAGCCAAGTGTGTGTTTTCATCATCATCATAACCATCACTCCAAGGACTAGACCTTAGACCTGTTCCGGAACCCAGCTTCTCCTCGGTCTACCGACATCTCTCTTCCCAGTAGGGTGATAACCCAAGGCAGCCACAGGTCCTAGGCCTCAGCCACAGGTTGAGGCCCTAGTGCCCGGCGATGCAGCATACCCTAGAGTTATGGATAATCCGCCACTGTCCAAGATCCTATTTGCAGAAAACAATGAGAGATAGACTGCTCATACAAATAATCCCCTCTCCCCAAAAACAAGTTGCCCAAGGAAGTTTGGTAGTACAAGCTTTATGAACAAAGAAGTACAGGAAGACCTAGGAACCGTTGGAAGAAGTGGATGTATTCTCAATCTTCTATTGTAGTGTATTCATTGCTAATAACCTAAAGATACCATACATATGTCGTTATATGTATCGTATATATCGTTATATGTATGGTAACTTTAGGCTATGAACAATGAATACAGCACAACAGAAGATAGAGATTATAGGTACCATTAGTAAGCAATAAGTGTGTGTATATTATAATACATCACATTATCATTAGTTGGATGTACTCCTTTCGGACCGGAACAGGTGATTCGCTGGTTCCCTTTGGAAAGAAGATAAATAATTTAATCATCTTAAACAGAGCTGTAGTTCTAATGTGAAAGGCGATAAATACATTGTTTTAGGGAAATGTTTTTTAAAGAATAGGTTGTAGAGTTATAATCGTACAACGGTAATGTGTTTTTCATCATCATCACCACACCAAGGACTAGGCCTTAGACCTGTTTCGGAACCCAGCTCCTCCTCGGTCTACCGACATCTCTCTTTGCAGTAGGGTGATAACCCAAGGCAGCCACAAGTAGACGGATATCACGCATGCGATTCAAGTGTTCACACCATCTCCTTCTGTGGTCTTCAATCCTCTAGTACAACGATGCAATGTTTAAATCGCGTCTAATATCCTCGTTTCTTCTCCGATCCAAGAGAGAACAACCGTGCGTCCCTCTTAGAAATTTCATTTCGGCTGCTTGATCCCCTGCACGTCCCTTTTACCAAGAGTCCATGTCTCACTAGCATACAGGAATGTGGGGGACAGCCACAGTTTTATTAAAACTTCATTCGGGTATCCTGCCGTGTTTTACTTTTCAGATACCTATGAATTGTTCTAAAGATGCGTCTAAATTTTGTTAGCTTACAGTACTATCCCAAACAATGTCAGTTAGCTTACTACCCCAAACAATGTCTGTTAGCTTACTATCCCAAACAATGTCTGTTAGCTTACTATCCCAAACAGTCTCAGTTCTACATGAGATATTAAAAACCAGCTAACTAAAATGACTAACCTGATCCAGAATCTGATTATTCACAACTATCTTAGTTCTTATTGGATCCCTGCCCTGAAATGCCATCGTTTTAGATTTTGTCGCTGAGATCTGTAGCCCATAGTCTTGTACGATGAACGTAAAGATCGCCAGCTGTAATTGGTCTTCTATTGTCTGTATCGTTACCTTGTCATCTGCATAAAACAATGCATTGACGTGAATGTTTCGCTGAAATGATATTCACGAGTCAACCTTAGCTGTGGGAAATTAAACAACGTCCTGGATAGAGTACATCCCAGGACGTACTCTATATGAAGTCCCGCCGAGCAGTTGAGTTGTTCCAGTTTACAACAAAGAAAACCAAACCCGATAAATCTAAGCTGGCTGGTTACCGCTTAGTTGCAGAGCAAACTGAGAAGCAGTAGATCGATATCTTGTATTGTGACGATAGCTACAAATTCTTCTTCTTCTATGGCGTCACAGTTCGGAGTCGAACCTTAACCTCCATAATCATCCGCCTCCATTTTTCCCTGTCCTTAGCGATAAATGTCCGTTGTTTTATTTTAAGAAAAGTACCAGCATCACTCTCGCCATTGCGTCAGTCCAGGGATGCTTGGGTCTTCCGACAGGCCTTCTACCCTCGATTTGACTAAACAGTACCTTTCTAGTTATTCGGTTGCCTTCCATCCTAATGATGTGTCCTGCCCATTGCAATCTATGCGGTCGGATGGTGGTGGCCAGATCATTGTCTTTATACAGCTTGTACAATTCCTCATTGTGACGCATTCTACATATCTCATTGACTTGGATTGGTCCATATGTTCTCGTTAGCGGCTTGTTTGTTCAGAGTCCAAATCTGGCTGCCATATGCTATCACCGGTCTAATCATAACTTTATATAACGTGACCTTAGACGGATGGTGGATATTCCTTGTCTTGAATATAGATGTCAAAGAAGCATAAATGCTCTTTGTCGTATTTTGTTGCTTCTCTGCTATGTACAATTTTCCCTGGAACGAGGCCTTTCGGTTTCGCAACCATTATCAAGTTCTTCCTACAACAACTAGACTTGATATTGGTTGCGAAACCGAAAGGCCTTGTTCGATGGAAAATTGTACATAGCAGAGAAGCAACAAAATACAACAAAGTTGTTATGAAGACTGCTAACACCGATAAAATAGCTGACATAAATGCTCTATTTGCGGCCTCTATCCTTTTTCTTATTTAATTTATTTCTCTATTGTATTTTGTCATCCATTGTGATTTTACAGTTTATCACAGACTAATGAGACAGAAGATTCCAATGTTTATGATGTTACTTTATTAAAATGCAACCTAAAGTAAACCACGATACTCGTAAATCTGTCTTATGCAGTTCGCGTATACAGTCTAAATAAAATTAGTCGAGCGCTTGGTAAGGTCATAATTTGTTCAGTGTGCAACAGCGGGAGACGGTAAATTGACGGTAAAAGACAAGAGTAATTAGCGATAATCAACGGAACAAACCCGTCCTTGTGGTGACATTAATTTTCTACAACTTTTTGTTTTGCTTATGGCACTTAATGACTTCACTCTCGTAATGTATTCAGCAGTACATTTCCAACGAATCAGAAATATTGATAACACTATTGTTAACGGCGTACTGGTCTATTGTCACACAATTTCAAGAATAAATAAATTACACACACGCGCGCGCGCGCGTATATATGTGTGTGTGTGTGTGTGTGTGTTATGCCATTACACAACACTATACGTGTTTATCGGCTATTCCAGCGGATCCCGGCTGTAATGTCTGTGTGCGTACATATTGCTGCTACTTTGAGATGAAGGATAATTACATGGCACATGTCACGCGTCAGTAGCCGAGGCTGATTCAGATTTCACCGGTCCGCGCACACTGTTCAAGGCGGCAAGCAATTACGATCTAGTGTTTTCTAGTAGCGTTGACGCGTAGTATGGATTATTCTGGAATCTCAGCGGGGTATAAATATAAGCATTAAGCGACGCTTAGTTTCAGTTTAAGTGGCGAGATTTATTCCAGTGAGGTTCGGAGTATTGTGGCGAAGTGTTATGTGTTCTATAATTAATAGTGCAGGACTCTATTAGTTGAAATTATTATTATTGTGTGTAGACAATTTGATTTGATTTGTTGTGAGATACTATCTTGTTGATTACAAATTGTTAATGCTGTTAATAAAAGTTGGTTTTTAGTGACTTATATTAATGATTTTTCAACAAAAAGACGTTACTTTAAACTAATACAGTTTATGTTAAAAATAACAAAACGAATGACTCTGTTTCTGTTGACCTGGACATAAATAAAAATAAATCCTTAAGATCTAAATAAATTAAATATTTTTTCAAAGTTTTCGTCTCTTCCAATTATAAATATTTTAATTTATTACTTATCCTACTGTCTTTGTTTGATAAGTTTTTATTAGAGTTTATACAAAAAAGTCCATTTCCCTTTTATGAAAAATGTAGGTCGCCGAGATCTAGTCTGAATAGTGACGTGAGTTGTTCAATATGGATACAGGTGTGGGTTGCTTCAATCTGGATGCATATGTGTTGATTCCATCTGGATACCGATGTGAGTTCTTTCTGGTTTCCGGCGTTCAGGGTCGTTCTCGGTAGATTGTTTTGTGATTGGATCGCTTTAAACACCAAAACAAAATTCTGCTTTGTGATTGGCTCTTTGGGTCGTTGATCGTAATTTGTAAAGGGAACTCCGCTACCTCTTAAACTTATCGCTTATATAACTCAGCATGGAGGCCGTTCGACCTGCCATCCCGTGTCGAACAATTTTTGCACCGAAAAAGTTTGACGGTTGGTGGCCAAAACATTTAGAGAGATAAACATGTATCAATCGATAACCAATTGGCCACGCCCTAAAACTCTTTAATTCTGTCTCTTAAAAACTCACGACCCGTGGCTCTACAATATTTGGTGGATCTTGGCCTGCTCCAAGAATCGATTCCGTTCTTCCCTATTGCGCGCCCTTGTTTTCCAGTTTCTTATGTTCAGCTTTCTGAGGTCATCCTTTATCTGATCTTTGAATCTACTTCGGGATCTTCCCATTGCTCTATGGTAATATCGGTTTCTGGTATAAAATATGTTTTGTAGGCTGTCTTTCCTCCATTCTCTCTGTGTGTCCAACCCACCTCAGTCCGTATATTTTCATTATCCTGCCAATGTAAATATGGTATAGTTCATAATTATAGCGCCAGCGCCACATTCCACATTTTCTTGTACTCCTCTACATATTGTTCTTAGAATCCGTCTCTTGCAAAGCAACCTAGAAGACTCTCCCTACTTTTTGTCGTCGTTCAGATTCCTGAAGACGGTTAGAGAGAACATTTATCAGCACTGACCTGATAAGAGTTTTGTAGATTTTGCATTTCGTGCTTCTTGAGACAAAGCTAGATACCAGGTGCTTTTTTTTTAATCCATAATATGTTTTATTTGCGAGATATATTCTTCTTCTTATTTCAGTGTTGGTGTTGTTAGTACTGTTTACGTTGGAGACAAGATGCCTCTATATTTTTGTGTGCTTATTTCAAGGTTTTGAAGGATTAGGTCTAGTGGTAGTTTGTTAGTTTGTTGGTAGCATACATATATTTTGTTTTCTTCAAGTTTACCTTCAGTCCAATTTTATTTGTGGCTTCCTCTAATGCTGTAGTGGCACTTATGAGATCTCGTTTTGTCCTGGCAATTAGATCAATGTCATCTGCGCATGCTAAATGTTGTATACTTTTGTTTAGCTCTTAAAAACTACAATTGTTTTAATCAGTATTTACAAAGTACCCAAAGTGTGTGTGCGCGTTGTTGTTCCTGGCAATTTCCAATTGTATTCATTAACCGAGTGGTTTAAACAAAAAAACTGTATATTGTACTTGTATTACTTGAACTTGTATAATTGTACTACTACTACTACTACTACTCTCCAGCACTACAGACCTTGGTGAGCCCTGGCTTCCGCTACGTCCCGTCTCCATTCATCTCTGTCCATTGCCCTCAGTCTCCAGTTCCTAATGCCCATTTTTCTCAGATCTTCTTCCACATCCTGCTGCCATCTTCTTCGAGGCCTGCCTCATCTTCTTTTGCCCAATATCGTTCCACTTAATATAGTTTCGGGCATCCTCGTAACATTCATACGGGATACGTGTCCCAGCCACCTAATTCTAGCTGATTTTATGTGCCTCACCAGGTCTTGTCCACCAATCAACTCATTTATCTCACTGCTATTTCGGATCCTATACATATTCCCTTCCTTCACCGGTCCAAATATCTGTCTCAATATTCTTCTTTCAAAACTTCTTAGAGCGCTTATATCCTTATTTACGAGATGACAAGTCGTTGGGTTTCTCTACAGTTATATTTTATGGTGTGGGTCGTAAGCTCCACGACCAACCCCCATCCTGGAGGACCAGGGACACTTCTGTCGGTGTATTATTGTACTTGTGGTAAAGAACTGTATTTTGCTACTAAAACAGAATATATGAAAATAGGAGACATGCAAGAAGAAGACGCAGATCTCCACATCCATAGAATCCGAAAGTGTAGCGAATTCAAATATTTGGGAAACATTATTTCAGAAGATGGGACAACAAAAAATGACATCAAAAATAGGATACAACAGGGAAAAAAGGCTATTCGTTTGCTAAACTCGTTGCTTTGGTCAAACAAAATGAAACTCTAAACTAAACTGACAATATACACAACTATTGTGGAACCCATTTTAACTTATAGCTGCGAATGCTGGTAACTTTCAGATAAAGAGAAAAAGATGGTAGAAACTGTAGAAATTGGAGTTCTTAAGAAGAGCGTGTAATATTTCTAGAATGCATCATGTTAGAAACGAAGATATAAGAAGGAAAGCACAGCGCGTACTTACAACAACAGAATGAATAGAATTCAGACAGTTGCTATGGTATGGTCACGTAATGAAGGTGGAGGAGAATTGACGGCCTAAGAAAACATTGACTTACACACCACAAAACAGGAGAAGAAAAGGAAGACTGACAACACAATGGAGAACAGGAATTAGGAAAAGCATGAGATATTGAGCTATTGAAGATGATGACTGGAAGGATAGGGAGAAATGGCGATGGAAATGCGGGATGCGGCATAGAGTGTAGGGTCCCCGCTAATAAAGAAAATATATTTTACTTGTACAAGTTGTGAGGGGGGGCTGATGGCAAATGTAAGTAACTAATTGTCATGACGGCGTTAAAATTGGGACAAAATATATATAATATATATTTAGTCTGCAGTTAATGTGGTCTGTTACTAGTTGTCTATACCTGTGGGAAACCAAATAACGTCTGCTTGGAGACTGTCCCATTTGCCTGACCTCTCTCTCCGTCAAACATTCGAGGCGTTCCAGTTTACGACAATGAAAAACGAACAAGCAAATTTGAGGTGTTTCTTACTTAGGAGAGAAAACTGAAAAGTTGTCAATCGATCGATCGACCCGTCGTGCCAATTGACGTAAAGTAGCCTTATGTCTGCAAGATATTGGGCGATTGTTCTTATCATTACAAGTCAAAATTACTGAATTTAAAGAGACCGTGTTTGTAATATTATTTTAATGGAATATGGGAAATGGATATGAAACATGAAGTATTCTTCTTCTTCTTCTTCTTCTTCTTCTTCTTCTTCTTCTTCTTCTTCTTCTTCTTCTTCTTCTTCTTCTTCTTCTTCTTCTTCTTCTTCTTCTTTTTCACTACAACGACTAGGTCATATAAAAATGTTCCGCCGCCCCATTTCATCCTAGGACGACCCCCGCCTCTTCTACCAATGCCTGTATATTTCAGCACCGCTTTTGGCAATCGACCTTCCGTCATCCTTTTCAAAATGACCACGCCATTGTCTTCTATATATGCTGAAGTCATTGTCTTTTACTTATCATTCTGCTCTGATATCCTCATTCCTTCTTCTATCTTGCAATGTCTATTTTAAATATTTCCGAGAAAATGCATTTCAGCACTCTGAATCTTGCCGCATTCTTTATTCGTCACTCGCCTATATCAATGTGGGTATTGCAGTCGTCTTATAAAATTTAATTTATGTGCTGTATCTTGTATTATTTCTTAGATTTCTATGAATAGTTTGATAAATATTCCTAAATTTATTTATCTTGTCTTTTATACCAGATTCAGACTCATAGCTTACTTTACATCTGGGATATCTGATACGGCTTACTTGGTCTGAGGTACTGATGTTTATAAGTATCTTAGTCCTTAGTGGATATTTATCTTTAAAATCGGCTCTGGCGGGTAGCAGCCGCTAGGTATGCTGTCCCTTCTCTACTTGTCACCAAGAAGAGATTATAGCAACATCTTGCTCTTGGCGTAAGAAATCGCCCCTAAAAGTGATGAAACTTTTTTGGAGTAGGATGCTGGAAATAAGAAGAAACCACCACATTAAAGGTCCTTATGGATATCTCAAATAAAGAAAACTGGTTTATTTAGACCTAGTATAACAACCAGTTTATGGGTAACAACCCAAACCGAAAATCGGGCTGGACGCTAGGTGGCAGCCCCACCCTTCGCTTTACCCTCTCATAACTTCTTCTTATCCGGCTTTACAGCCTTGGTAGACTTTAGCCTATTCAACAATACTCCTCCATGCTTCTCTGTTCTCCGCCCTTCCTCTTCATCACCTCATTCCCATGCTAGCAAGATCTTCTGTTACACCATCCAACCATCTCATCCTTGGTCTGCCTCTACGTCTGGTAGTATATAATCTTCCCTATAACATTCTTTTAGACATTCTTTTCTCAGACATTCTTTCCACATGTCCCAGCCAACGCAACATTTATGATTTGATGAATTTCATTATGTCTTTTCCATGTATGAGAGCCTGTAGTTCATTGTTATTGCGTATTCTCCAACTGCCGTCTTCTCTTACTGGGCCATGAATTTTAGGCAATATTTTACGCTAAAATGATTTTAAAGCAGTTTTGTCACGCTCTGCCAACGTCCACACCTCATATCCATATCTAACAACTGGTCGCACAAGACAATAATATACGTTTAAGTTTTATACCTCTTGTAGCAAGATTGTTTTTAAAGATGTTAATATTTTGAAAGTAGTCTCTATTTTTTGCTTGTGTCCTTACTCTAATACTCATCTTAATGTTATTATCATTTGATACCAAGACACCTAGATAACTACAGCAGGATGCTCCTTTAAAACACTTCCCATTCACATTGAAATCTCTAGGAGCCCTTCCGGTCTCTGCGATGGACATTACCATGTATTTTGTCTTGTTTTCATTTACCGCAAGACCAATTTTCATTGATGCTGCTTCCATTAATGGATACATGTCTTACCCTGTCATATGCTAGGAACATATCCAGAGGACATACTAGTTAATAAACTCTCTGAAGCAAGATTTGTATGGACGGATCAAACGTTGCCTACTATAGCTATGAATAAAAACAATAAAGACTTGCCTTTGCGGAAAAAATTTAAAACTGGCGTGCGGTATGTAAGGGGACTCGCACATAAAGTGGTGGAACTTAACGGGAACTTAAACTAACGAGTATAGATATTACCATCATTGCTACTGCTGTGCAGGATGAGAGATGGCAGTAACCTCTATAAGTGTTCACACGTGGATGACTCGATCTCATATAATTATAATCAGACGTGTATAAATTAGGAAGGCGCATCCATAGTATCCGCTTTCCATATGATATAATAATAATCGCACACTCGGTAAACGAAATGAAGAGAATGTTAGAAATCTTGTCTGAAACCCTAGGGAAACTTACATTAAAGATTAACAAGAAAAAAGCAAAAACAATTGTGATAGGAAAGAAGAAAGAAAACGTAAAACTTGATAGTAAATTGGTAATACAATTTTAGAACAGGTTGAAAATTTTTGCTGCCTGGGCAGCACCATGACTTGTGAAAATAGATATGGGACAGAGATTAAGAGAAGAATAGCTCTAGCAAAGCAGGCAGTTTAGAATAAAAGGAATTTACTTACAAATAATCACTTAAGTATGTTGGTAAGGAAAAGGTTCGCAAAAACATTTGTGTGGAGTGTCTTACCTTACGGGTGTGAGGCGTGGAACCTTGGCAAAATAGAAAGGAGGAAGCTGGAAGAAATGGAAATGTGGGTCTGGACGAGAACGACGAGGACGAGCTGGATGGATAAGAAAAGTAATGAGGAAGTCCTCGGAGAAGTGAACGAAGATGGATCACTTTTAAAAAAGTACTTACAATCGTACAGTAGAAAAATTCATATAAGCGAAAATATTAATTAGTGAAGTGAGTAGAGATGACTTAAGTTATAACTAAGATAAGTTAAGTAAAATGACAGGCTTGTGTAACAAGCCATAATGGCTTGTTACTCAAGTTTAATCATATGAACAGCACTTTGTATCAAATATTTTATAAAATTAAGTGATATCAGGCAGAACATAACGAAGAACAGTTCTGTGGACAACACCCCCCTAAAACACGTAAGATTTTATAAAAACTAAAAAAAGTCCGAAATACTGTAAACGTTGAGATAAACAGTGATCGTATAAAAGGTTCTATTAGTTACTCAATCGTTTTTATTGCGTACTTGTATTCCTACACATTTTTACAAAAACACTTAGTACAGAGTATGTAATAAATCGACGATATCCGAATCACGCCTCAACTTACAAACTAGGCATTAAAAGAATTTCGACGAAACCGAAACATCAAAGCATGGTAATGTTTTTAGGCTTTTGAAACGTATAATGTGGATTACGTTTGGTGGATTACGTAAATCATTTCCAAACCACAGACGATCACAAACAGAGCATGTAAAACCAAATTTTATTCTCACTAAAACGTTTGCTAACCTCAATGTCAGCAGCGATTATTTCTGTCTTGGTGCGTTTACATATAAAATTTCTAGACCGTGGGGAATCGAAAGTGTGGCAGCGTTACGTTTTTCGATGACGTTTTTGTGGATTGACCCCCCCCCAGCCTAAAAACATTATCATGTTAAAATGATTGGAAGAAGAAGGGAAAAATTGGTCGGACACATGATACGACAGTCAATTCTTAAGTAACATTTTTGAAGGAAAGGTGTTGATCAAGAGGACGACCGAGAGCAGCGTTCTTCAAAGACATGGGAAAGGAGATGAATTTTCCATCGTACTTCGATTTAAAGAGGATAATGACGGAGAGAAAGTGTGTGAGAGAGAGAGAGAGAGAGAGACGAGGTTAACTCGACAAGTGATGGCTTTTAGATGATAATGATGGTAGGCAATGTTTGATCAGTCCATACTAATCTTGCTTGAGAGAGTTTAGTAACTAATATGTCAATTTACAGATATGTTAATAGCTTAGGGTAGGGCAAGGCGACGGTAGAGTTATGACAGAAAGAGGCAAAGCAAAGATTCAGGTAGCGGTGATAAAGTTTATGAGAAGTACTCTGGGCTGTATCATTCTCGATAGAAAAAAAATTTAAAGAAATTTCGACGAAACCGAAACATCGAAGCATGATAATGTTTTTAGGCTTTTGAAACGTATAATGTGCATATAACAAATATTTACTATATAACAAATATATTTACTATATAACAAACATTATCATGTTAAAACGACAGAGACCGAAGATTTCCAGACTGTGGGGAATCGAAAGTGTGGAAGCGTTACATTTTTCAATGACGTTACATTTTTGTGGAATGGCCCCCAGCCTAAAATGATGACGTCATACAGCGTGACGGTAAATAAAATGTTACAGAAAGTTTCAAACGATGTCCAGCTAAAAGACATTACCATGTTAAAATAGTGTGGTTATAAGGAAGGAACTGGGGATCAACCCATTGTTGGAACAGCTAAGGAGCAAGAAAAGAAGGCGGTGTGAACATTTGAGAAGCATGGCGGGTGACAGGATTCCAGTGTTAGGAATGGAATATAGACCGGTGGGGAAGAGAGATGTAGGGCGGCTGAGAGCGAAGTGGGTCCCGGAACTGGTTCAGGATAAGCCTAATCCTTAAGGTTCATGATGATGATGATGATGACGTATTTAGTGGAAAAGTCTAAAGTAAGTATATTACAACAGAATTGAACACAAGATTACAATTATACAGTGATGTGGTTTAAAGTGTTTCCTCTTATCGGTAAAGGAGACTGCATCAAAGTCTCGTTTATACTCGAGTGTTTGTTTAGTAATGAAGCGTTACTGTTGCTTGCTTATCAGCAGAACAGCTTCAGCTGTAATTAGCTTCTTTACGGAAAAGATTAAACTGTGAGACTAATTTCCTTAGTACCGGCGCTTCCTTCCGTTCCCTCGGGAACTGCATACGACAGGTTTACGACCTCCTTCTCTCTCTCTCACTGGCTAATTACAAACTATTTGCATATTATAATATGTAACAAGGTGGCTGACCGCTTACTGCTGTAATAATGGCATCCTACGAACGGCGAGAGCTGTGACTCGATTCATCATCATCATAATCATCATTGGCTCGACAGGCATTTGTGGGCCCAGGCCATCTTCAGAAGATTTCGCCATTCTTCTCTACTCATAGTCATATTTTCCAGTGTCTCAATCCAAGAGTACTGATGTTCTGACTCACCCCGTTACTCTATCTCAGTTTTTGCTTTCCAACGTTCCTTTTACCTTCTCGCTTTGCATTAAATATCTCCTTAATAACTCTGCTTTCACAAGCACGTATAATGTGTCCACGCCCATTCTAATATTTTTAAATTTAATAAATCATACAAATTATAGTGGTCTAAATTATATCTTTTCCTCCAGGCTCTCCCTTCTTCCAGTGGACCAAAAACTTGCCTGATGATCCTTGTTTCAGATATATTTAGTTGCCTCTCATCTGATCTAGGTAGCGACTAAGTTTCTGATCCATAAGTCAGTACTGGGCGCACTAGAAACTTGTACATCAATACCTTGGTGTTATTTTGTATTAACTGAGACTTTGGGTGTTTACTGAGGCTCTGCACACACCTATGTTTTTGACAAAAACGCTTTCGGATTTCCACACTAATATTATTGTAAAACAGAGGTTCTACTGTAGAATCATTTTCCGAGGTCTGGCACCACCTTTTGGATACAACCTGTATATTGAGACTTTACAGTTATCAAAACGCTAATATAAAAACATCAAGTTATTCTTAATTAACAGCTATGAGAAAACGTTTAGCAGTATAAAGTAAGCCTTAAAAGTAAATAAAGAATAAGTTAATAAAATTTGAAAAAGAAATAGATAGTTAGGCAAATAGACGTGAAGTCAAATGCCATATGTGAAGTTAAAGCTGAGAAATCGATTGGCTTGTTAAATATTGATTTTAAATAATAAAAATTTGTTTGTGCACTATAAATGAAAGCTGGAAGTGGCTTTACATCCCAACATAATTTGGGATGTATCTGGACAGGAGACTAACGTGGAAAAAACACTTAACCTCTAAGAAGATTGAACTTAATCTCAAGGTCAGAAAGATCTACTGGCTGATAGGCAGAAAATCGCGGTTAAGTCTCGTCAACAAACTTTCAATATACAAAGCAGTTCTTAAGCCGGTATGGACTTATGGTATTCAACTTTAGGGTACTGCTAGTACGAGTAATATCGAGGTTATACAGCGTTTCCAGTCCAAAACTTTAAGATCAATAGTGGACGCTCCATGGTTCGTCTCCAACAATTCTAAGCAACGAGTCCTCAAAGTTCCAGCTGTGAGAGAAGAAATTATGCGCCTCTGCAGGACTCACATCTCTAAATTAGAAAAGCATCAAAGCCCACTAGCAATTAATTTTGTAGATAATAGTTAAGATATTTATAGACTAAAAAGGCACAAACTCTTAGACTTACCATACAGGTGTATTACCTGTATTGTAATGTTTGTGATATCTGTTCAGTAATATCCGTATCTTTTGTATTCGTGTCAACATTAAGTGTTAATGTCAACCAGTATATGTGCCTTATAGGCCCAGTGTTTAAAATTTTGAACTTATTGTATCATGCCAGCAGCAAGTGGAAGTGATATTTGTTCTTTGGTTACACGTTTTTGTCATTTAGTCTTGTAATTTGTGTATCTGTTTAATCTTTGTAACAAAAACAAGACGAGCTCTTTATAATCATGTATGTGTTTTGTTAGAAAATTTATTCAATGTCGAGCAGATTACAAATCTGCAGTACATTGAAAAAAAAAACTATAAATTAAAAGAACAGTGTTCGTTGATGTAATCAATACGCGCCGCTCAGTTTGCCCTAGTGAACCAAATTACGTTGCCAACATTGCCGTGCGCGCCGCGGTGTTGTATTCGTTTTTCTGTGTGCTGTAAATTGCAGCATCGCGACAAAGAAAACAAACACAACTGAACTGTACTGTAACCAGACGTTAAATTTCCCTCGGGAACACCAACTAGTTAAGATCTCCCCCCCCCCCCACTTACGGTAGTTTGAACGTATTATTGACGTGTAAAATTGCGGTCAAGTTGAATATTTAAAATCGGATACGAAGAAAACTTATTATACAGCGGTGTGTTAGTCGCAAATAGATGATTTGAGTGTTGTCATCAAGAAGTTTTGGACTCTGAGGGTTGAGAAACAAGTGAAGCAAATTTGTTGCGATTATTCGGTTCGACCGAATGCAACGATCGACGAATCGTACTTTGCCCGACGCCTGACGTCACGTTGTTCCCTTTACTAACGGAGCCGTTTGTCCGGTTAAATCTCGTCAGTCGAACACCAGACCGCCTTTGTGAACAGAGCCGTTTTTTCAACACACTATGTAAGAAGCCTCGTTTACCAAGGTAAATATGAATTTTTGTTATCATAAATCAATGCTGGGAGACGAATAATTTTCTTTCGTTCATTACGTCTGTAAAAAAAAAATTGTTATTTATAACTAATCAAGACGTAGCCTGTTTGTAATAGTCAGCCTCGACTAAATAATTTTCAGTCAGTCAATTTAATAAATAAAAAAAAAAGGAGAAAGGGGAACTAAGATATGTAAAGCTTATTGTCAGTATTTGTTGTATATATAATTTGAAGTTGTAATTTTATAATGTAATTTTGTGAATTTGTAAATTTGGGACTGCGCACTGTATGAATGAATGTGACAGTACTAATTAAGCTGTGCGGGTGCATAAAGCAAACTAAAAGATGTGAAATTTTCATTTAAAAACTTGGTCCGACGTACGGGAGCGAGAATACGAGTACATAGACTCGACGTAGCCTTCTACCAACGACCTTCCAGCATGGTCCAGAGCACGAGCTGAGAAACGTGCACCCGTTGCGACCAGCCACGGCAGGCCGTGAGTGAACCTCGCTGGAGTGTCAAGTAATATTTAACAGTTAACAGCTTCCAGTAAAAGTCATACTGCAATCAATAATGAAAAGAGTGCTGAACTAGTTTCCTCACTTTAAGTGACATAAACCAGAACCTTTTGCGAATATTTTGTGAAACAACACAGTGTCAGAATTTTCATAAACCGATCACTGCTTGTATGGTAAACACCATTTAATGTAAACCAGTATTGATCTATGCAACCGTTTCATATCCAGTAATTCGTTTATCCAAATTGTAAATAGTACAATTATTGAATTTTAGTATTTATTTTACTATTTATTCAGTATTTAGTCTTTTCGACATTTAGTTTTTGGGAGTTGGGTTAACTCAGTGCTGATTGATTAACTTGGATTAACTTTGGCTGACTGTTTTGTAATTTCGCAAGGTTTCGGGGCTCGTATCATTTGAAAATAAACCGGTCGGGTTCGACTCTGTTCACTAACTGGCGTTTCAAATTTTTTACTCAGACCCACCCCCCATTTTATGAATTATGTTAAGCTTTAATTATATTTGTATAGTATGTTATTAGGTGTAGAGAGATATAAATAGTAATAAGTGTTTAGGTTGGTTTTGTGATATACTATGTTATTTTGGGTATATTCTGTGTGTTGCGCTTCTGGGCCCCAGCGAACGCAGAGGAAGCGTGCAACAAATTGTTTATGCTTCATCTTGAGGGGGAACAATACTGTTGTATGTCCTTGTTGTTAAAGCCTATAATAATATGCTGTCACATAGGACACCAGAAAATGTACAGCCATACAAAGAAAAAAGGAACATGGCAAAAACAATAACACGCAAGGCACATACCGACAGCTGGGAACAATACATCTCTAATATTGAAAATGATGTACATGGTAGACAAGAACAAGCATGTAAAATTATGAAACATCTTAACAAAGAAGAAAAGGATGCATCTAGATTGAATATTATTGGGAAAGAAGAGTGGATTGAACGTTGCAATAAACTTTAGTTCGACTCCAACATCGAAGAGGAAGAAGAAGAGGAAATGGAAATACAAAACATTACAATGGACCAGATTACATTGGAAGAATTAAGAAACGCTATCGAGTGGGTTAAAAAGAGATAAGCAAACGGCCCAGATAATATAAACTCAGAACTTATTAAATATGGTGATATTTTGTTTTTAAGGATCCTGCATTTGCTTAATAAGTGCTGGCAGTAGACACGCATACCAAAAGAATGGACAATGTCGAAAGTGATCTCCCTTTTTAAGAACGCAAACAGAAGAGACACCAACAATTACAGAGGTGTTAGTCTCCTAAATTCGTGTTATAAATTATACGCACGTATTATAACAACGAGACTACAAAACATAGCAGAAACCTTTTAAAGGAAGAACAACATGGTTTTATGATAGGACGCTATACTTACTGCATACTTACTGCATAGGACATAGACTCCATACTTACTATACAACAAGTGATAGAAAAATTATGTGAAAAGAATTTAGAAACACATATTGCCTTTATCGATTTCAACAAAGCTTTGATAGAGTAATCAGACCGACGTTAAGGGACATACTTGAAAATAAAAGAATACCACAAGATCTAGTTCAGGCCATAAAGAGATTATATGGACACACCGCGGTAATCATAAACGACGGAGAAGAATCTATCCCGATTGAAACAAACCAAGGCGTAACCCAAAGTGATAACAACAAACTCAACACAACTGAACAATACGAAATATATAAACACCACACAACACAACCGAACAACATACTCAACGATCAATTACAATATAAATCACATACACTTTTTGACACAATTTTACAAAAAACAAACATCAAGTTGAATCCCTGCACCAATCCCCTTCCTCCACACACCACCCCCACTACACCTTCCACACAAAAACCGTTACGAAATGATGGCAGTCTGACTAAAAGCTGAAGAAGGCGGATACTTAAGCCGAAACGCGTCCGACGAAAAAAGTAAGTTTTTCACAAGATAAAGTTCATTTTTAGTAAAGTGATAGTGCTGTGAAAGAAGAGATGAACAATCAAGACAACCAAAGTTTGTTGTCTGTCACCATTACTTTTTAACCTTTACCTAGATGATCTATTCAAAAAATGGAAAAAACAATCCCCTAACGGCATTAAAATTTACCGAAATAAAAGATTGATAACCATTCTCTTAGCGGATGACAGCTATATTCACTACTTTAGAAAACGATCTCGAGCGAGGAATATACGTCTTACATAAAATAGGAAAAGAATATTTAGTGTAACATATCCGAATCAAAGACAAAAGTAATGGACTTTATAGTAGATAAACCGTTCGGACCAAAATATGCATAGACAACACATGCATGGAAAAAGTAAGACATTTCAACTGTCTTGGACGTGGCGTTACTCATGATCAAGATAGAGAGATATAGAAAATAAAGTGACGAATTTCACAAGAATGTATGGAACGATTTGGAGAACGTTGGGAAATAAATTTGTGAAAAGAAACCCAAATAAAATTTTATAAAACAATGGCAGTACCTACACTACTGTATGGTTCTGAAACTGAATGGGTGGGGTCATAAAGAAAAAAGATGAACAGAATTACTTTTTGACATGATAATGTCTTATGGCTGGGGGTCATTTGAAAATTTCTGTAACGCATCACGCTGCATGACGTCATCATTTACCAGCCGGGAATCGTTAACTAAAACCGCGACCGCTAACGTGCTAACGTCCGTCGCAGATTAAAGACCTAACAAGCAAACAACACTGCATAGCTGTAGATAGGTATGTAACCAATCAGTCAGTCAGTAACCATAATAATGTTGCGTTTAGCTGGCGGCTGAAAGACATTATCATGCTCTTAAGCTTTTACCATTTGGTAAACGGTACTTTACATTTTTTATTTTATTTACTTTAGAAATTCATTTCGTTTTCTAACGTCTTCAGATAACCACTGTTTAGACTATCACGTTTCTACCGCATACAGTGTGTGTGTGTGTGGGGGGGGGAAGAGACAGATATACCGACAGACAGAGTAAGTAGAGAAAGTCAAGGGATAGACAGAGGTGAGAAAGAGTGGGAGAGTGGGGAGAGAGCGCGAAATTGAAGATATAGACAGACAGACAGAGTAGGGAAAAAGAGCCGGAGGAACAGACAGGCACAGCCAAAGTGGAGATAGAAAATGAGGAGAGAGAGCGAGAGGGAAGAGACAGACATACAGACGGAGTAGGAAGACAGAGGCGGAGGGACAGTCTGAGGGCCGAAAAGAGAGAGAGAGAGAGAGAGAGAGAGAGAGAGAGAGAGAGAGAGGGAGAGAGAGAGAGATACAGACAGAGTAGGGAAAGAGAAATGGAGAGACAGACAGTTAGACAGACAGATGGGAGGGGGGAGAGAGAGAGAGAGAGAGAGTCTTATTTGTTCATAGAAATAGAAGATAAAAATAAACTGAAATATGTAAAATATTAACAATGACCTACGTTTTCATCTCTATAAAAAATATGAAAAATTTTAATCAAAATAATGGCACTAAAAGAAATGGTGTTTCATAAGAAAAAGAGTTGTTTTTTTGCAAAACAAGTGAATACACAAGTCCATTATCCCAAGCTTTTAATGACAGCACAACCTTCCTTAGTAATTACAGGAATCTTAAAGCAACATTTCATGTCTATTATTGTTGTTATTTGCAATGTAACAGACAAGAACATTGCGTGTATGTGACTGTAATTGTATGGGAAAGTGAATATCTTCTTGTATGTTGAAAGCATATTAAAAATTTATATTGTAATTAATGAAATTATAATGTCCATTTGGTCCAGGTATTGATTAACGTTGATAATGATTTGTACGAAATATGTTATGATCACAAAGTATTACCCCCTTGTTAAAAAACGAAACAAGTTCATAGTCTTAACTCGACCGCTTAGGATTTGTCTGCCTGTCCATATGGTCTATTTGTCTGTTTTGGGTATGTCTAACAAAACCGTTTGAATGCATGGACCGATTTTTGAAAACCCTAGCACGCGTGTCAGTACCTGTACCCTGTAGAACCGTATAGTTTTTGGGATTTAACCTCATAAAAATTGGGGGGGGGGCAAGAGACAAAATTATGAAAGGGTTACAATTTGTTTTAAAAACTGTTAAAGTTTACGTGGGGTATCAAATTAAAGGCAATTTTAACTAGAATCTGTATATAGTGTTCATTTATCAAAAAGTCAAACTTTTATACATGAGGGCCCAAACAAATTGGTGAACATTTTGATAAAGTCGCAGGAATACGTGTGGGTACCAAATTAAAGAGACTTTTAACTAACATGCGAAGGTACCAATAGTTGTGCGAAGGCTTACACGGCCGGTGCCATTTAGATTAAAATTAACTCCCGCGCTGTTTGGCCGTGGTCCAAAGTTTCTGACAAAACCAGACGTTTCGGCAGCAACACTGGCTGCCATCTTCAGTGCAAGAAACGAGTCAACGCTAATGTGGCTGTAGTATGTTAGGACCGCAGTACTGTGGTTAAGGCCTGAAAATGGGGTGAGGCGAGAGGCAAAATTATGAAAGGATTAAAATTTGTTTTAAGAATCGTAAAAGCCTACGTGGGGTATCAAATTAAAGGCAATTTTAACCACAATCTACATATATTGTTTATTTACCAAAATGTCAAACTTTTGGACGTGAGGGCCCAAAAAAATGGGTGAAACGTTTGACAGAATCGCAGGAATTCGTGTGGGTATCAAATTAAAGGGAGTTTTAACTAACATCCGAAGCTAATGTTTAGTTTTATAAATTTCAAATTTCCACAGTAAAAAAAAAGTTTAAAAATTGGAAAATATCATGACAATCTAGCAGAGTGCCAGACTAAAACGAATTGTATCCCATATCCAAATGTTTCGAATTTATAAAGTTTATTGTATATTTGTGTGCTCTGCAATTGTTATATTACTAAAGAAATAGTAGAGAAATCAAAATTTTCGTAATTTTTCCTATAATTAAAAATTTGATATAGAAATAACATTGTTGCACATCACTATAGAAACAATTTCCTATTAGCGATTTCAAGATCAGATCGGAAATATGATCTACTGAGATATTTCCAATCCGACGATCAACTGTGAAGCTTGAAAGCACTAACAATAGGGAATTCTTTCTATAACGGTGTGCAACATTGTTATTTCTGTTTGTGATTATAACCACTTACACAACTTTATTAATTAAAAAATCGGTATGTAGAACCATACATGACTTCCATGTTCTAAGATTTATATTTAAAATCATATTCGAAATGAAATATTTCCATAGAAACTACTTCTTTCTACTTATTGCTTCAGCCTTAACCACAGTACTGTGGTCACTAACGTGTACCACCTCACGTTTTCGCACTCGATTTTCACTGATGATGGCAGTCGATGGACTGCCGAAAAGTCTGGTCTTGCAGAAAACATTGGACTACGGTTAAACAGCCCGGGAAGGAATTTTAACAAAGAACTACTTCTTTGTTGCCGATAACGTAGTACACATATAAAAAATTCTCCCCTCCCCCTTCAACTATAATTTTCATTAATAGAAAATTACCCCCACCCCGTTCACCTAACCTCTTCATTTATAGATATTTCATCTACGTTTCCACAGTAGATTATTATGAGGTTCTTATCAGGATACATTATTTCTCAAAATTAAGTACTTTAATCTTGTTAAAACATAAAACGTTGCAGGTAAATTACCCATTTCACTTAAACGATCTTCACCAAAAACAATAGGTCATGAGAACTCTACAATTTAGGGCTATATGCAAATAATCATTTGATTCTGTTTGAATTTACGGCAGTTATCTTTCGTCATAGAAAAAATTACCCTTGTTAAAACATAAAACGTTGCTGGTAAACTACCCTATTCCCTGAACCAATCTTCACCAAAACCAACAGGTCTTGAGAACTCTACAATTCAGGGCTGTATTCAAAACATTATTTGATTCTGTTTGAATTTGCGACTGTTATTGTTTGCCATAGAAAATACCCTTGTTAAAACATAAAACGTTGCAGGTAAACTACCCCTTTCACTTAAACGATCTTCACCAAAAACAATAGGAACTGAGAACTTTACAATTTAGGGCTGTATGCAAATAATCATTTGATTCTGTTTGAAATTGCGGCTGTTATCGTTTGCCATATAAAATACCCTTGTTAAAACATAAAACGATGCTGGTAAACTACCCCTTTCCCTTAACCGATCTTCACTAAAAACAATGGACCTTGAGAACTCTACAATTCAGTGATGTATGCAAAAAATTATTTGATTATGTTTGAATTTGCGGCTGTTATCGTTTGCCATAGAAAATAATTACCCTTGATTAAAAAAAAAGTCGCCGGTAAACTACCCCTTTCCCTTAACCGATCTTCACCAAAAACAATAGGGTTTGAGTACTCTACATATTAGGGCTGTATGCAAAACATTATTTGATTCTGCTTGAATTTGCGGCTGTTATCGTTTGCCATAGAAAAATATCTACAGACACACAGACAGACAGACACACAGACACATACACAGACACTTTTCGAAATCGACTTTTCTTCATGTTTTGAGTGTAGTACAATCAGAATCTGCAATAATCTCGAACACGATTTTTTTTGCCATCACCATACTTCCATTTCCTTCAGGAACATGGAAGTAAAATCAGATATTTATCTAAGATCGAAAGGGAGTTAGGCAGGGAAGCTGTGTTTCCCCAACCTTGTTTAATATATACATTGACGACATGTTGAGAGCAAGGAAATCCAGAGTGACTTCGGGAATACAGCTTAACAAATCAATTTGTATGGGATCCCTGCTATATGCGGATGACATAGGTCTTATTCAAGAAAATTAGGATGATTTACAAAGAGCTATGCTTCAATTACAAAAAGTCGCAAGAGAGTACTCACTGACAATTTCAGTAAGAAAAACGCCACAATAATATAATCTGTACACACGTGTTAAAATAATTACAGACGTAATTAGAAAAAGAAGAATTACTTTCTACAAACATATTTAATGAATGAATCCTGACAGACTAACAGGGAAAGTTTTTAACCACTTCAAAAAGCTCAAAATGCCTAATACGTGGTTAAAAAAAATAAAAAAAAAGACATACATGAACGCTATATCAATCAAGAAGACATTCAAGAACGCTTACCATTTAAAAATGAAATAAAGAAATTAAAAAGTGCCAAAGGTTTTCAGGAAAAAACCCAAGAAGAGGACAGGTGTCATCTGGACTGACGAAGAGAGGGAGAGACATCGATCGAGAATGAACGAGATTTGGGAGAGGAGGAAGAGAGAAAAGAAGAAGGGAGGAGCCAGTTGAACCAAAACGTAGTCCGGTGGCTCATACAAAAAAAAATAATAAATACTAATATGTTTACGGATACCTTGATTACAAAAAAGGCTTTTTTAAGCCAAACGCTATACAGAACCACCTTTAAAGGTAAATATCCGTCGAGGACTAAGATAGTTATAAACAACAGGACTTTAGAAAAAGTGAGCAGTTTTAAACATCTCGGCTGTGCATTAAGCTATAAATGTGAATATGATGTGAGAGAGAAATTAACTAAATTTTGGAATATTTGTGGTACTATTCATATAAATAAAACAAGACACAGAACAAGAATTAAATTTTTTAAGACAATTGCAATGCCCACGTTGATTTATGCAAGTGAGGCGTGGGTCATGACAAAAAAGGAATGCGGCAAGATTCACAGTAGTGAAATGCAGTTTCTTCGAAATAGTTTAAATTATACATTGTAAGATAGAATAATTAATGATGATATCAGAGCGGATCTTGAAGTAAAGGACATAAATGAAATTATTACAATTTACAGAAGACAATGTCATCTGCAAAGGGTGACAGAGGATCGATTGCCGAAAGCGGCACTGAACTATAAAGCCACTGGTAGAAGGGACCGTGGGTCGTCCGAGGATGAGATGGGTGCCAGAACACGTTTATATAACCTAATCCTTGAAGAGGAGGAGAACAAGAAGAAGATCTAAGATAGATATTTGTGTAATAATAAATATATTTTGTTTAAGGTAGTCAGCAATTTTTGCAGCAAAGTGAACCGCTCTGTTCGTTATACTTTATGTGATATTATCCTACTTATAATGTTACAGAGGGTTTAGAAAAATTTGAAATTATGAATATTAGTCTGTACTTTTATGGTGTAATTTGCATAATTGCTCATCGCGCAGTTCTAATCTTCTAATTACCCCCCGCCACACTTATGTGTTACAGACACTTTAATTAAAATAAGTGCTCTGTGCAGAGAAGGTGGTTGCTAGCGGAGTTTTTATGGCAGCAGCGTTTGTCTTTTCTTTTTGTTTTTTTAAAGAAAAGTAGAAACACAAGACCAAGATTTATAAAAATGTTAGTTACTCGGCGGGCGCGAAGTCATTAAGATAAGTATACATTGCGCGTGACTATAAACTGGGATTAATGTAATGCAGCGCACCTCTTCTGTTAATGCATTAGTTGCAGCCACAACGGACGTGCAGACACGAGGAAATAGAGGCTACACTGTATGAAACCAAGATACTGTATTAATAATAACCAGAGGAAGAGGGTAAAATAGAAAATTTATGGAGGGCCTCCTCAAGCAGGACCGGATTAGAAGCGCGTGGTGCCCTATGCTGCCATGAGACTGGTGCCCACCACCTAAGTCAAAAAAATCGGTATGGAGAACCATACATGACTTCCATGTTTTAAGAATTATATATTTAAAATCATTTTCGAAATGAAATATTACCATAGAAACTACTTCTTTCTACTTACTGCTTCAGCCTTAACCACAGTACTGTGGTCACTAACGTATACCACCTCACGTTATCGCACTCGATTTTCACTGATGGTGGAAGTCGATGGCGTTGCCGAAACGTCAGGTTTTGTACAAAACATTGGACTACGGCCAAACATCCCGGGAAGGAATTTTAACAAAAACTACTTCTTTGTTGCCTATTACGTTGCACACATATATATAAAAAATATGCATAAAATTAATGGCTTTTATAAGTTAATGTTTGATCTCCATTAAGTAGTGCTCAAGTTTCCAAAGTTTTAATATTATGATGTCCGTAATTAAAACATCAGAGCAGGTTTAGTGTGTATGAGGGTACACCGTGGACAAAAATTTTCAACATTTCCTATTGAGCGTTGCATAGAGTAAAGCTGCGAATCTACAGTGTACGTTTCACAGAACAAACACCCGGAAAAGAAGGAGCGCTCCGAAGTCACTCATGGACCCTCAGCATCTTGCAGAGGGTTCATTCCCTAAAGACAAAAAGTCTGTCTATGAATCGTTCCTCTGTAAACACGTTCAGTTACACTGCCCAGCGATCCACAGGAAGCAAATCGCTATCCACGCTGGACACTTTTTCGGCTTGCACGCGTTATGTTGGTGTGGATGTCGGCACTTTCCATTTAAAAAGCGTGCAAATGTAAGAAAATAAACATGAGTGAAGCCAGAAATAACGCGAATTGTGTGAGTGTGTGTGTGTCTTCCCTTCCTTTTTATTGCAGTAATCATAGTAATAAAATGGAAACGTAAACATTACATAATTGAGATATACTTGCCTGCCACGAACGATATATTTTCTCTCATACATGATTTACATTAAAATGAAAAAATTATAATTTTATTGCCTTGCAACAAAATTATTTTATTTTTAACAATTACCATTGTTTAAAAAAGTTTAAAGGAATTTTCAAGTACTTTACTGTTGTTAAAACGTAAAAGGTTGCAGGTTACCCCTTCCCCTTAACCGATCTTCACCAAAATCAAAAGGCCTTGAGATCTCTACAATTTAGGGATGTACGAAAAAAATTATTTGATTCTGTTCGAATATGCGGCAGTTATCGTTCGTCATAGAAAAATTACCCTTGTTAAAACATAAAACGTTGCAAGTAAACTACCCCTTTCCCTTAACCGATCTTCACCAAAAACAATAGGTCTTGAAAACTCTATAATTTAGAGTTGTATGCGAAACATTATTTGATTCTGTTTGAATTTGCGGCTATTATCGTTTGACATAGAAAAATATCGGTATGGAGAACCATACATGACTTCCATATTCTAAGATTTATATTTAAAATCATTTTCGAAATGAAATATTACCATAGAAACTACTTCTTTCTACTTACTGCTTCAGCCTTAACCACAGTACTGTGGTCACTAACGTATACCACCTCACGTTATCGCACTCGATTTTCACTGATGATGGAAGTCGATGGCATTGCCGAAATGTCTGGTTTTGTAGAAAACATTGGACTACGGCCAAATATCCCGGGAAGGAATTTTAACAAAAACTACTTCTTTGTTGCCGATAACGTTGTACACATATACATCAGTGGCGAAGTTACATGGAGGCAATTGAGGCAATGCCTACCCTAACAAATTCTGTAGAATAAAAATTATAAATACGTATGAACTACATAACGTAAAGATTATACATTGTTACTGTGACTGTCAAATTTATTAAACCGAAACGTGCTTTATTGAGCGACCGCTAGATGGTGACAGGTGAGATTCGGCATAGTTCGTTTAAAGCGAATGAGGCAACCTGAACTTGCCTCAGCGTTTTTTGTATACATCGTATGTAAGCAATGTAGTGGTGTGATAGGGAAGTGTAGGGAGGGGGGATTGTCCCGCGCTGTACACATAGAGCGTTGAGGCATGCCTCACTTCTGTGGTCCAAACAGTTAAGTTAAAGCGCCTGTGTTGTTTCTAAGTGTTTATTTTATGCGGTTATTAAAAGTGTCACTGTTATTCCGCTGAACTAACAGATGATCAAGATTGTTATTTGAATTATTTGTAACATTAAACATATATCTAGAAACTAACCAAGTTTAAAAATTTGAAGTTTAATCAGTTGTATTATTGTGTATGACTAATACAAGGATTGTTCAATAGACACACGTATAGAGCTGTAAAGCATTTTTTATTCAACGATTTTAAAAGAAGTCTCCAATAACATTAAGACATGAGTTCCACTGTTGCGCTAACCTGTAGATTCCCTGCTAGTAAAATTCTTACGGCTGTTTGTGGAACCATTCGGTTACAGCAAACTCTACCTCAGCGTCCGATTTGACCCACCGTCGTTTTAGTGATTCCTTAAAAAAAATTTAAGATAAGATTTTTGCCTACCCATTCATTAACTACTAGCTTCGCCAGTAAGCAAATTGATGTCCATTTTTTCGGCTTGCACGCGTTATGTTGGTGTGGGTTTCGGCACTTTCCATTTAAAAAGCGTGCAAACGTAAGAAAATAAACATGAGTGAGGCCAAAAATAACGTGAATTGTGTGTTTGTGTCTTACCTGCCTTTTTATTGCCGTATTAAATGAAAAATATTATATTACATTAAAATTAAAAATTTTAATTTTATTGCCTGGCAACAAAATTATTTTATTTTTAACAATTACCATTGTTTCAAAAAGTTTAAATAAATTTGCAAGTACTTTACTCTTGTTAAAACGTAAAAGGATGCAGGTAAACTACCTCTTCCCCTTAACCGATCTTCACCAAAATCGAACGTCCTTGAGACCTCTACAATTCAGGGATGTATGCAAAAAATTATTTGATTCTGTTCGAATTTGCGGCTGTTATCGTTTGCCATAGAAAATACGCTTGATAAAAAAATGGTGCAGGTAAACTACCCCTTCCCCTTAACCGATCTTCACCAAAAACAACAGATCTTGAGTACTCTACAAATCAGGGCTGTATGCAAAACATTATTTGATTCTGTTTGAATTTGCGGCTGTTATCGTTTGCCATAGAAAATACCCTTGTTAAAAAAACGTTGCAAGTAAACTACTCCTTTCCCTCAACCGATCTTCACCAAAAACAATAGGTCTTGAGAACTCTACAATTTAGGGCTGTATGCAAATAATCGTTTGATTCTGTTTGAATTTGCGGCTGTTATCGTTTGCCAAAAAAAAATTTCCCTTGATAAAAAAAACCGTGCAGGTAAACTACCCCTTCCCCTCAACCGATCTTTACCAAAAACAATAGGTCGCGAGTACTCTACAAATCAGGGCTGTATGCAAAAAATTATTTGATTCTGTTTGAATTTGCGGCAGTTATCGTTTGCCAAAAAATACGCTTGATAAAAAACGTTGCTGGTAAACTACCCCTTCCCCTCAACTGATCTTCACCAAAAACAATAGATCTTGAGTACTCCACAAATCAGGGCTGTATGCAGAAAATTATTTGATTCTGTTTGCATTTGCGGCTGTTATCGTTTGCCATAGAAAATACCCTTGTTAAAAAAACGTTGTAGGTAAACTACCCCTTTCCCTTAACCGATCTTCACCAAAAACAATAGGTCTTGAGAACTCTACAATTTAGTGCTGTATGCAAATAATCTTTTGATTCTGTTTGAATTTGCGGCTGTTATCGTTTGCCATAAGAAATACCCTTGTTAAAACATAAAACGTTACAAGTAAACTACCCCTTTCCCTTAACCGATCTTCACCAAAAACAAAAGGTCTTGAGAACTCTACAATTCAGGGCTGTATACGAAACATTATTTGATTCTGTTTGAATTTGCGGCTGTTATCGTTTGCCAAAAAAAAAAAATTTCCCTTGATAAAAAAAAACCGTTGCAGGTAAACTACCCCTTTCCCTCAACCGATCTTCACCAAAAACAATAGGTCGCGAGTCCTCTACAAATCAGGGCTGTATGCAAAAAATTATTTGATTCTGTTTGAATTTGCGGCAGTTATCGTTTGCCATAGAAAAAAATCTACAGACACACAGACACACAGACACACAGACACACACACACACACACACACACACACACACACACTTTTCGGAAAACGACTTTTTTTCATGTTTTGAGTGTAGTAGAATCAGAATCTGCAATAATCTCGAACACGATTTTTTTTGCCATCACCATACTTCCATTCCTTAAGGAAATATGGAAGTAAAAAAGTTACCCTTGATAAAAAAAAAACCTTGCAGATAAACTACCCCTTTCCCTCAACCGATCTTCACCAAAAACAATAGGTCATGAGTACTCTACAAATCAGGTCTGTATGCAAACAATTATTTGATTCTGTTTGAATTTGCGGCTGTTATCGTTTACCATAGAAAAAAAATCTACAGACACACAGACACTTTTCGAAAAACGACTTTTTTTCATGTTTTGAGTTTAGTACAATCAGAATCTGCAATAACCTCGAACACGATATTTTTTTGCCATTACCATACTCCCATTTCCTTAAGGAACATGGAAGTAATTCAACCTATTATCCATTATTTACACTGATAATTGGCATATAAAACTTCAAAGATAACAATTATCTTATTGAACTCTCAAGTTACAACATATATTCAGCTAAATAGCGATTACAATGAACACAGTTGTACTTAAGCTTAGAAAATAGTAATCGATCGATTTTTTTCTTGATTTTGTCTTAACGAAGTCTTGTATAATTTCTTATAAATTCACCCATTCTAGTCTAAATGTTTTTCAACCTTCCTAACAAAGATAATCTCTCATCTCTCATAATTGAAATCAACATTAATCTTTAATACAGAAAATGATCTTTCAGATTCGCAATTAGATATTGGAATTGTCAAAAGCAGATAATAAACAATGTATATATTCGGAAATACATCAATCATTTTACAATCAATGATCCAGTTTAATACTTTGAGCGGACAAACTGTTGTATCACGGAATCTATCATCTTCATTCGAACGATTAAAAAAAAAAGAACCTCTTTCTTGCAGTTTTACTCGTGGCACAAAGAGCTTCAATTCTTAAGAAGATAGAATTCAAATAGTTCGTGTAAACTCTATAAGAGCTTTTGCTTGATTTTCCAAATCGACACTCTCCATAGTGCGTAACAAAACCAAACAATTGCGTAATGTGATCATAAGCTTTGCGTTGCTTAGTCTGTTCAGTTGGATGGTGCCCGGTGCTGCACCATTCCCTAGCGTTATGGCTAATCCGACGCTGTCCTCAAGACAATAAAAATAAAAGTTGTGCATTCTTCTTTTTAGGCGCAACAGACGCATGTAGAGCTGTCCTTAGGCTTTCAACCTCTATCGTCCATCCATATTAGTCCTGAGCAAGGAAGACGTTTATCCTCTTCTGCTTGGCATCACTCAGGACACCGTCCTCTAGGTCGCCCTTGTCCGGTTTCTAGCCTGACATGCAGTCATTCATTCTCAGGACATGTCCCATCCATTTGAGGATTGGGTGACAAACGTTCCAATTCGAAAGTTCCAATTCTTATTTTTCCAATTGCACGAAGTTCCATTAGTATAAAGTTTCAAAAGTACAAAATTTCCAAATAAATTTTCTTTCTCAGTAGGGACAAAAGCTAAAGCACACACCATTTGAGTTACTTCTTTAATTGTCCTGTCATTCTCATCGTTATATTGTTCCTGCAAAACTTCGGATTGTACTCGACGAAAAACGCTTTGACACAGATGAAATAAACACGCGCGAACATTTCCAAAGTGAGTTTGAGCCACATTAATGATGGCCAATTCGAAATCGGACATTACAGTTCGTGGCAAAGAAACTTGGATTCCAAACTGGCGTGCTGCAAACATATTAACCTGAAATACTTTTGATTATGCTATTTCTTCTTTGGTTTCCAGAAGAACGTGTACGGAAGGAAGTGCTATTGTTCGTTCTACTCCTTGATGTACTTGCAAAAGAGAACTATAATACGATTATGTTCACCACCTTTACGAACAATAATTTCGTGTCCATTACTTTTCGTTGAAACTCAAGCAGGGCACTCATTTTTCCTTCTACAACGCCAATAGACAGTTTCCTTATTCGATGAATGTTTGTAACACAGGAAACCCCAGAAATGTAAATAAACTGTCTTGTCCTACTGAATTAGTTCGGCCATATCGGATCAAAATTCAATTTTTAATGAAGTTACGGTAAATTTTGAAGCTCTAAATTTGTAGTTTAGGTAGGGTATGAAAAAAATTATAATAACACTAACCTTCTGTTGCTCGGAAACAAAATAGTAATGAAAAACTATTATTTGAAATTGGAACTTGAACTTTTGGAACTTTTGTCTTGGCACTTCTGGATCGGAACTTATGTCCTATTTCCCCATTTGAGTCTTTGTATTTTAACTAATGATAATGTGATGTATTTTTATATACTTACACTTATTGTTTTATTAATGGTACCTATAATTCAATTATAATTATTATAATGACCAAAATCGATCGCTTTATAATAACGTCATATAGTGCCTTTAGGCTGTGTAAAAAAAGAATACAATAAAAAATATAAAAAATTTGTATTTTAATTAAGGAAGTAATTTTCATTTTTGGGTTTGGTCTCCAAGTTGCGTATTTTAATAAATTATATAGACTGCTAAATTACCTTTAAGTAATTCCTTCCTTCCAACTTTTGATTGATTGCGTAACGACGCGTTTCAGGAACACAGTCCCATCATCAGGTTATACATAAATGAAATCATGAACTAATCACTCGTCGTTAAGTTTAAAATAAAACCACTGCACAGCATTCGAATTCACGCGAACACATAGTTATGTGCATTCACACACGTGCGCGTCGTCGTAAAGTTAAAAGTGAATGCACAAAGCTATGTGTTCGCGTGAATTCGAATGTTGGGCAGTGGTTTTATTTTAAACTTAACGACGAGTGATTAGTTCATGATTTCATTTTTATAACCTGATGATGGGACTGTGTTCCTGAAATGCGTCGTTACGCAAACAATCAAAATTTGCAAGGAAGGAATTAGGTAAAGGTAATTGTGACGATTATAATTGTAATTGTTAAAAATTATAGCAGTTAGCAAATTCATAAAAGAAATAGTAAGGATGGCTGCTAATTTAAACAATACGAAGAACAAAAATTTTTTTGTTCAAAATAACCCATGATAAAATAATCCACCCTTCCCTTTGTAGCAAATAACCGGTACAAACATGTGAAAAACTAGTACTGACACGCAAATTATCCAGTTGTTACGCTAATTAATATAATCATTGTAATTATCTCTAAAAGACGTGATAATCACAAATAAAATACAGACGAAAATAAAGAAGCTGTAGTATAATTAATAGTAGCTAATTAAAGGAAAAATAATAATAATCAGAAAGAACTACTTTTCTCTCGATGTGTAAACTACGCTAAATCACTACTCACCCTAAACCCACCCCATTCGCCTCTGAATCGCGGCCGAGGCAACTGCTTAGCCATGTGTGGCGAGAAGAAATAAGTGTTATATTACCAAACTATGTAGAACTAAATAGGTACTTTTGTAAAAAGAGAAATAGGTAGAGGAGAGCGTAAATATGTAGTGAAAGGAAGTAAAAATATAAATAGATAAACAGTGTAGCCATGACATCTCTTTAAGAAAGTGTATAACAATTACAGTATGTACAATACTCAATCATAATGTAACAGTAGTGCAGTCAAACATAAATGTGAATAGTGAAAATGACCTTCTGAAATAAATCAACAACAACTCACTGCGAGCACCATGTATCCAGAGACCGAGCATCATGAATAAACGACACACTTAGAGTCAACAGATTTAATGAAGGACCACTACTACTGCAACTAAGATCATCCAGAAAACCCCGCCGTAGAGGATCTAGAAGAGGACCAGCTATGGATATACCCAATACCCAGGTGACACGGAAGGATAACTTCTGTGGTTGTACTTCTTTTAAAAACCCAGAGCAAAGACAGTAAATTTATCGTAAAGACTCATATCAATCCTGTAAATTGTAACGTAGTGATAAAGATAGTTAATATTCCTAAATAATAGTAGCCTGAAACTGCAAACAGGTATAACTAAGTAAAAAGTAAATGAACCTATTCTTCAAATGGTTTACATAATGTTCTAAATAATCTGTAATATCATAGAAATTAAAGCCCGGATCCGTGGTATCTAATTAAATATGCAGCTGCATGATTTTGAGCTCATCAGAAGAATGTTTTAAGCAGAATGAAAGCGTTTAGTTCAGAATTTAATCACTAAGTAAGAATCATGAATGTTGTAGCTAACATCTTAGTAACATCCTAATATATCAGAAACCTTGCATTGAAATTTGTAATTAAGAGATGTCTTTGCTAAACCCAAGAGAGTGAGTAAATTTACGAAACCTTAATCTAACTCCTAAACTTTACAGGTTCCTCATTTGTGTGTAAGCAATCAGTACATACAATGGCAGCCGGTTTAATTGTCAAGGGCCAATTAAACTGGTTCCCAGTGTTATAATGTCGAAAAGACGAGACGTTATATAATTACCAGTCTATATAATTTATTAAGGAAGTAATGCTGAGACCGTATGCTGCATACTATTCTCTATTTTTTCTCCCCCGCCATATCCCATTATTACAAAATGGAGGGCTTGCAATCCTCCAAAGCAATTTTTTTTACAAACTTTCCAGCAGTTCTATTAATTAGCATTCCGCTCGTGTATGAGCATGACGAATTACAAAAAGAACGTCGTATTTAGCAGATATTATGACGTTTTGAAATTTTATCATTTCCATAAAGTAAAAACACAACAAGAAGTAATAAAAGAGTTGGAAACAAACTGACCAAACCCTGGGCCGTGGTCTACTCATGTTGTTACTGATAAACGTTTCGGCCTCTCCTGTGCAGACCATCTTCAGCGTGCAAAGCAATCAACTGACTGACACGGTCTTCATCAGTTAACCACACAGTACTGTGGCAAAAGAAAATTATTTACCACAATTTTGGCCTTGCTTTAGTTGTAGTAAATTTGAAATAATACGAGGCGCGTCCGGAAAGTAAAGATACAAAGGTCGTAATTGGTCTAAAAATATTTATTTACAAATCATTAACTGACAATTACGTAAATACCTATATCCTTATTTCTCTACATAATTTCCGCCATTACCCAAGCACCTATTAAGTCTGGAAACCAGCTTTTGTATCGCCGTGTCATAGAAGTCTGTCCCCAACTATTTGAACCATGTCATGACCTCTTCTTTTACCTCGTCATCGTCATCGAAATTTTTTCCGGCCAGATATTGTTTCAGGTGAAGGAACAAGTGAAAATCACTCGGCGCGAGGTCCGGGCTATGCGGCGGGTAATCCAAAACATCCCATTTCCAACTGCCGAGCAGCGCAGAGGTCACGCGTGCAGTATGGGGCCGAGCATTGTCGTGAAGCAAGCAGATGCCACGTGTCAGCATTCCTCTCCTTTTGTTTTGAACAGCCCGTCGAAGACGTCTCAGTGTCTCACAATTTGCATCTGTGTGACGAGGTAAAAGAAGAGGTCATGACATGGTTCAAAGGGTTGGAGGCAGACTTCTATGAGACGGGGATACAAAAGCTGGTTCCCAGACTTAATAGGTGCTTGGATAATGGCGGAAATTATGTAGAGAAATAAAGATGTATGTATTTACGTAATTATCAGTTAATGATTTGTAAATAAATATTTTTAGACCAATTACGACCTTTGTATCTTTACTTTCCGGGCACGCCTCGTATATAGAATGAATTAGCGAAGGGAGTCTAAAAGACGTCATTAAGATGAGTGTACATCGCGCGAGACTATAAACTGGGATTAATGTACTCGTAATACGGCACCTCTTTTGTTAATACATTAGTTGCAGCCAGAAGGAAACAGAGGCAATACTGTATCAACCCGAGACATTGTAACAATGATAATAATAATAATAATAACGGATAGAGGACAAAGTAAAAAATGTATAGATTGCCTCCTAAAGACATAAAATTAAATAGCGGAGTCTTCTTTTTTGGAGAAACAAACACATGCAACTGCCCTTAGGCTGACCGCACACTGGAGCGACATTTTGTTTTGTGGCACACCCGTGTTTTGGCGTATTGTATCGCACAGCGTCGCAGCTGACTCTACTGCCATTAGAATCTATAAAGCGCCGCGCACTGGCTGCGGCATTGTCTAGGTGTGCCGGGAGGCCCCTCGCTACCGAAGACTAAGCTCCTTCTTAACAGTTTACTAGAAGCTTCCACGTAATAATAGTTTGTTTTTAATACAGTATAAAACAAAACAAGTTGCATCAATTTAGACATAAATCTCGCTAGCACTACCTCCTACTCTTTCACTCTGTCTTTCACTCTGTCTCTCTCCCCTCCACACACACACACACACACACACACACACACACACACACACACACACACACACACACACACACACACACACACACACACACACATATATATATATATATTTTCAATCACTTGAAGCCACAATAATAATAGTCAACCAACACATATGTACTTCACCAGATACAAAAACCGGAAGGCTGAGGATGGGTACAAGATGGTACCCGAAACATGTTCCTAATAAGGAGAACAAAAATATCTTGAGGTAAATTCATTATAAATATTAAATGTAAAGTGTATATATATATATTTTTTTTACAGATTACATTATTATTGGCGCCCCTTCAATTATTTGTTTAGTCAATTCAGCTACATGTGTGCAATGAATAGTGTGGACCAATTTCAGGAGAGTGTTAGAATGCAACGCAGTCGTACTTGTGTGTCTAGAAAATGCAGCATTCACAGTCAGTCTCGTCGTCGTGTCCTGCTGACCTCTTTGTCGTGGAGACGTTCTACTTTACGTGTGAGAGAGAGAGAGAGAGAGAGAGAGAGAGAGAGAGAGAGAGAGAGAATAACAATGTTGGCAGAGCGTAGTAACCGTAACGGCGGCGGTTAGTGGGGCAAACTGAATATATTGATTCATAAAGCGGTGTCAGCGTCGGCGGTGTGCAGTACACTTTAATCAAAGGTATCGTAACATCTCCTCACAGCGTTTGCTTATCTCCCCCGTTACGTTCTCGCCTCGAATGCCCCATACAAGCAGTTTCCGTCTGTATACTGTATACCAGTACACTTTAATCAAAGGTATCGTGACATCTCCTCACAGCGTTTGCTTATCTCCCCCGTTACGTTCTCGCCTCGAATGCCCCATACAGTCAGTTTCCGTCTGTACACTGTATACCAGTACACTTTAATCAAAGGTATCGTGACATCTCCTCACAGCGTTTGCTTATCTCCCCCGTTACGTTCTCGCCTCGAATGCCCCATACAAGCAGTTTCCGTCTGTATACTGTATACCAGTGGTTCCCAAACTTTTCAGTCCGCGGACCACTCCCGAACAATTTAAAAATTCACAGAACCCGTATCAGTTCTCTGAAATAGAACAAACAGTAGATGTGATAGAAACCCTTATATTTTAACGAAAACATATTAAAATCAAAATTCTCTTAACTTAAAATTATAATATTAATGATATCAAATATAGTTTAATGTGGACATTGAAGCTGATTTTGAACCATTAGCTCTGCAATATTGTGTTTAATGTCTGATAATTTCAATATTACGTCACTCTCGACAACAAGTTTATTTCTTAACTTTGACTTCAAATACGTGAGCAAGGAGAGTGCGGTTTCACACTAATAAGTAGAGTGATACACAGTTAAACGCTTCACAGCTTTTTTTGGAAATTCAGGATAGTCAGTCACTACATATAACCAGAAGTCGGCTAAGGGGTGTAATTGCAAAAACTGTAATTTTAATGAACTCAGTAATTTTACTGACTGTTTGTCAGTTGGAAGTTCTGCCAATGAATCTTCTTCTTCTACTGAGAGAGAGAGGTCTAATAAGTTTGGCTGACAAACAGATCTGCTACACGACATGATTTAAAGACATTATTAAAGCCATTAGTTTGAAATTGCTTTTACAATTACAACTAGTATGAACCAAGAAAAAAAAAATACTGGGATCTTCTACTAATTGTTTTAAGATTCTAAAATTTAGATTTTAGAGTTTAAAAAATAGGAGAAAATTACGGTATATTCTAATTTTTCCTAAGAGTGTCTGCGGACCCCCTGAATCATTGTCGCGGGCCCCCAGGGGTCCACGGATCCCACTTTGGGAACCACTGCTGCATACGTTGACTTACGATGAGAGAATTGTAACAAACCTCTAAGCCTAGACGGACTGCTAAAATCGAATAAATAATTAAGAATTTTTTTTTACAACTTACAATTTACAATTAGGAATGTGGCTTTACCGTAAAATACTGAGCGTTTCACGGCTGTTAGGATTTCCCATGCTGTGCTCCCAAGCCAATCAGATAGCACTTGATGCTGATTGGTTGATTCTGCTTGCTGGCACAATAGTTTATAAAAGTGGGCCTTCTCACGCAAAATACAGTCTCTACTTCATCTTTAAAGTGAATTGACGGACACCGTGCCAATCTAGATACTGATGATGGTCTCCGATGGTGAGGTGGTCCGAAACGTTTGTCAATAACTACAACTGTGGAGCAGGGTCAAACAGCCCGGCTGATGACAATAACTACAACTGTGGAGCACGGTCAAACAGCCCGGCTGATGACAATAACTACAACCGTGGAGCACGGTCAAACAGCCCGGCTGATGACAATAACTACAATTGTGGAGCACGGCCAAACAGCCCGGCTGATGACAATAACTACAACTGTGGAGCACGGCCAAACAGCCCGGCTGATGACAATAACTACAACTGTGGAGCACGGTCAAACAGCCTGGCTGATGACAATAACTACAACTGTGGAGCACGGCCAAACAGCCCGGCTGATGATAATAACTACAACTGTGGAGCACGGTCAAACAGCCTGGCTGATAACAATAACTACAACTGTGGAGCACGGTCAAACAGCCCGGCTGATGACAATAAGTACAACCGTGGAGCACGGTCAAACTGCCCGGCTGATAACAATAACTACAACCGTGAAGCATGGTCAAACAGCCCGGCTGATGACAATAACTACAACTGTGGAGCACGGTCAAACAGCCCGGCTGATGACAATAACTACAACTGTGGAGCACGGTCAAACAGCCCGGCTGATGACAATAACTACAACTGTGGAGCACGGTCAAACAGCCCGGCTGATAACAATAACTACAACTGTGGAGCACGGTCAAACAGCCCGGCTGATAACAATAACTTCAACAAACTATTTTTGGTTTACGAGGATGTGTACTATCTTCGCTTTTATCCGACATCTACTCGGAAGGTACTTTTAGAGAAGTTTTAGATGAATGTGGTACGGAAATCTCTCTGAACGATAAAAGAATAAATAACATACGTTATGAGGGTGATACAGTCATATTCGCAGATAGCTTAGAGGGGCTGCAACAACTAATGCATAGAGTAACAGAATGCAGCCGTAGATATGGCCTAGACATCAATGTTAATAAAACGAAGCTAATGATTGTATCTATGAACAAGTTCACAAACTGCGCCCTTAATATAAACCAAAGGCCAGTTGAACGTGAAAGCAAATTTGCATATCTTGGTACTATAGTCAATGAACAATGAGACCACTCTTAAGAAATAAAGAGCAGAATTGAAAAGGCAAGAGCAGTGTACAGTGGAATGAGCAGTTTATTCAAAAGTCACGATTTAACAATAAACACAAAGATGAGACTTTTACGCTGCTATGTATTTTCGATCCTCTTCTACGGTGTAGAATCTTGGAGTTTGGCTGAAGCGAAAAGTAAAAAATTGGAATCGTTCGAAATGTGGCTTTACCTTAGAATACTGAGGATTTCATGGACAGCACATATAACTAATGTTGAAGTATTCTTAGAAAGGTAAAGAAAGAAAGAGAAATTATTAACACAGTGAAGTTAAGAAAGCTTCCAGTATATCTGGGACATCTCATGAGAAGTGAACAGAGATTTTACTTATTGCAGTCCATACTACAGAGAAAAGTACTTGGAAAGAGAGGAGTTGGGCGACCGAGAATCTCATGGCTGAGAAATTTAAGGACCTGGTTTGGCTTGAATACAACTGACTTATTCCTTACGGCAGTGCAGAAAGTTAACATAGCCTGTATGATATCCAACATCCGAAACGGGTAGTAACTATAAGAACAAGAAATAGGATTGCCCCAATATTGGCTAAAATGTTGTACGAAGGCTTACACAGCCGGTACCATTTTTGATTAAAATTATTTCCCGCACGGGGAGTAATTTTAAACAAAATTAGCTAAACTGTTTGGAATATCTTAAACGAACGGTTGGCTGGCGCATCCCTAAACAACTACTGAATTGTTAGTCGAAATGGCAGATAGATGTGGGGCGTCCGACGAATGGTTGAAGTGAGCAGGTCTAGTCTATCTCTTTGACAACGGAACAAACTATTTTTCTATGCAAGTTCTTAAGCTTTCTCGGACGGATTCAACATTGTCGGCATTATTATTATCAGCCGGGGGCTGTTAGGCTGATAGGATCTGTCACGCTGTGCTACCAAGACAATAAGATAGCACTTGATGCTGCTTGCCAGTTTAGAACATGTTGGTACAGAAGTTTATAAAAGTGGATCTTCTCAGTCAAAACAACACATAGTCTCTACTTCGTGTTTAAGATGAATTGGCGGACACCGTGCCAATCTGAACCCTGATGATGGCCTGCGATGGCGGGGCTGAAACGTTTGTCAATAACAACAACAACTGTGGACCACGGCTGATGATTTCATCAAACTATTATTATTATTATTATTATTTCTTTTATGAATTTGCTAACTGCTATAATTTTTATTGTTCCACTAAGCTTTTCGTCATCACTGACATCTTCAGGTCTTAAACAACGTCTATCAACTGTACGTTGTAGGCTTTTATACTTTAAGCCCCTCTCCTTATGTCATCGCCCCTCCTATTGGTTCTAGCTGCTACCGCTCTTCACGGGAACTTTGTCTACATTTTTCCGTTAGGCATTTTTCTAACGTCCGTCAAATTGTTTTAAGAATCTCCCGTTAATTTCTTCATTCTTGACTTATATATATATATATATATATATATATATATATATATATATTTTGTAACCTTTTACATTTCGTCATTTTCAGTGTGTTATTCTTATTATTTTAATTTATTTTTGTTTATTGTTTAATATATAATAAAATATTTCTTCATTTGTAAAATCCAGTTTTATATTCATTAATTTATTTTTATATTCTTTTTTAACTTTAAGTATTTCTAGTTCTTCTATTAATTTTCTTTTTTGCGGATTGTTTTCTATTTTGATTATTTCCATATTTTCATTTGGATTTATGAATTTATGGCCTGATTCATTGAAATGTCTTGCATATAGTGAGTTCGTTACTCTAACCCCTTCTCCTTTTGCGTGTTCATTCATTCTAATTTTAAATTTTCTTTCAGTTTTGCCCAGATATATCTTATTACATTCCCCACATTTTAATTTGTATACGCCGCTTTTTTTCTGTTAATGGAATTTCTTCTGTTTTAGCATTTTTTATATATTCGAATACATTTTTCGTTTTCTTTATTCCTATCTGTATTTCATATTTTTCGAAGCATTTTTGTAGGAGGGGAGGGGCGACGATAGGACGGGCGATGACATAAGGGGAGGGGCTTAAAGTATAAAAGCCTACAACGTACAGTTGATAGACGTTGTTTAAGACCTGAAGATGTCAGTGATGACGAAAACCTTAGTCGAACAATAAAAATTATAGCAGTTAGCAAATTCATAAAAGAAATAGTAAGGATGGCTGCTAATTTAAACAATACGAAGTATTATTATTATTATTATTATTATTATTATTATTCCGGCTGTAGAATGTTTATTATACATTTTCCGGAACCAAATATTACAGAAGTGATTGAATTCTCATATTCCACACCTGCTTGTCCATGTAAAGAACTTCTTCAACTTTCCGTTCCCTCGGTATAGTCTGATTTGTTTCTATCCAGCTGTTTTTATTCAGGTCTTCCTCTTTTCCTTCTTCAGGGTGGAGTCCATTCCATAACTATCCTTGGCAATCTTTCCTGTGCCGTTCTTTTCGTGTGTCCATACCGCTGAAATTTTCTTGTTGGATAAAATCAACAATTGAATTTTTTAAATTCATTCTGACCTTAATAACTTCACTTCTAATTTGTTCACGTCTGGCTACTCTTGTCGAACGCCTTCAAAAGTCCATCTCTTCTGTCATTAATTTTGTTCTTGTATGTTTATTAGTATTCCAAAGTTCTGAGCCGTACGTCACGATACTTCTAACAATGGTTTTAAATATTTCGGTTTTAGTTTCTGCTGTAATTTACTTATCCCACAGGATTCCATTTAATGTAGATACAGCCATTTTTTCCAAAATAATTCTGAATTGTATTTCTTTGTCATGCTTCCCGCTGGCCGTAATTTTCACCCCTAAATACTTGTATTCCTCTGTATATGAAATCTTGCCCATGTCTTCGTCCAATATCAAGTCTTTTTCAAGAAACTATTTTTTGGTTTAATTCTTGTTTAAAATAATGATGATGATGACCTTAACGTCTTGTCTAACAAAATTTTTCACGCTCGAGAATATCAAGGACACACACACACACACACACACACACACACACACACACACACACACACACACACACACACACACACACACACACACACACACACACACACACACACACACACACACACACACACACACACACACACACACACACACACACACACACACACACACAATTGCGTGTAAGTAGTCTTTAATTACCATTTGTCTGCGTCACTGAACAATGAAATTGCAAGATAGCGATTTGTTTTCTTCTTCTCCGCCAGCTGTTTTTTTTTGTTTCTATTTCAGGAGTGAAACTGACTCGAAAGAATGATGGCGCGCCGTAAATTTTTTTGACCTCCCCCACTCGCTCACTCTCTTTCCCTCTCTTTCTTCTCTGTCACGTTCTGTGCCCTTCCGTCCGCCCGCCCGCGCACACACGCTCACAGACACAGTCTCTGCTCCTCCTCGCGCACTATGTTATCTTGATTTAGACGTAGCAATCTGTTTTTCACACTAGCCCAGCAGCTTATGTTTGCCAGCGTCTTTTAATTTACTGCAATATTGTTAAAACCATTACTACTGGCTTGTATCCAGCGGCACTTGTAAAAACAATGTCAAGACGATATATCATTATAATAAACAGCATGGGGTTGCAAAATGTGTGTGTGTGTGTGTGTGTGTGTGTGTGTGTGTGTGTGTGTGTGTGTGTGTGTATGAAATACGTTATGCTCTACATCACATTTCATAAAATTATTTATTTCGTCGTTGTACTACTGCCGGGCGGCGACTGTGTCAGGAATTAATCTGAGAGGAGTTTACGAATGTTTTTATGTAAGGAACGACACCCACAATCTTGCTAACAGAATTTAATTTAGAAAATGGGTTAGTAATTTTAATATTTACTGACAATAAACATCGAAACAACACAATATGAAAATCCTTACCACAAAAACAAAAGTCATGGCATTTTGAGACCGGGAAATGATAAGAACAAAAAATAATAACTTTGTCGAATTTTGTTGCTTCTCTGCTATATACAATTTTCCCTCGAACGAGGCCTTTCGGTTTCGCAACCATTAGCAAGTTCTTACTACAACAACAATGGTTGCGAAACCGAAAGGCCTCGTTCGAGGGAAAATTGTATATAGCAGAGAAGCAACAAAATTCGAAATATTTGTTATGAAGACTGCTAACATAGAGAAAATAACTGACAAAAATAATAACTAACGATCAAATTGTAGAAGGGGTAAAGATTTAGACTATTTGGGGAAATGATATTGGCTACAACACGAATCATGATACTGACGTTAAGTCAACCGTTTTGATTTGTTAAGCTTCCACGGCCGGCGTCGCAATGACAAGAACTACCTGCCGGGATTTCAGGCCGTGGTTTTCTGTTGTTTTGCATAGATGTGAAAAGCCTTTGCCACAGTACTGTGGTGTTACTGACGGACACCGTGTCCTGTAAAAGTGAAGTCCTTTAGACACTGAATATAGTGTTCCAATGGCGAGGTTGAAACGCCTGCGCAAAACAACAGAGGACTACGGCCTGAATGACTGGGAAGTAGTTCTTCTTATAAGCAACCGTATTTTTAGAAACAAGTATCAAAACTGAAAAGTAAAGTTCTAAAAGTACAGGCGGTCCCTGCGCTGTCCTATGGGTGTTGCTCTAATGCACTGTCCTATGGGTGTTGCTCTAATGCACTGTCCTATGGGTGTTGCTCTAATGCACTGTCCTATGGGTGTTGCTCTAATGCGCTGTCCTATGGGTGTTGCTCTAATGCACTGTCCTATGGGTGTTGCTCTAATGCACTGTCCTATGGGTGTTGCTCTAATGCACTGTCCTATGGGTGTTGCTCTAATGCACTGTCCTATGGGTGTTGCTCTAATGCGCTGTCCTATGGGTGTTGCTCTAATGCCCTGTCCTATGGGTGTTGCTATAATGCACTGTCCTATGGGTGTTGCTCTAATGCACTGTCCTATGGGTGTTGCTCTAATGCGCTGTCCTATGGGTGTTGCTCTAATGCCCTGTCCTATGGGTGTTGCTATAATGCACTGTCCTATGGGTGTTGCTCTAATGCCCTGTCCTATGGGTGTTGCTCTAATGCGCTGGCAATGGGTGTTGCTCTAATGCGCTGTCCTATGGGTGTTGCTCTAGTGCGCTGTCCTATGGGGTGTTGCTCTAACGCGCTGTCCTATGGGTGTTGCTCTAATGCGTTGTCCTATGGGGTGTTGCTCTAACGCGCTGTCCTATGGGTGTTGCTCTAATGCGCTGCCCTATGGGTGTTGCTCTAATGCGCTGTCCTATGGGTGTTGCTCTAATGGACTGTCCTATGGGTGTTGCTCTAATGCGCTGTCCTATGGGTGTTGCTCTAATGCGTTGTCCTATGGGTGTTGCTCTAATGCACTGTCCTATGGGTGTTGCTCTAATGCGCTGTCCTATGGGTGTTGCTCTAATGCGCTGTCCTGTGTGTTGCTCTAATGCGTTGTCCTATGGGTGTTGCTCTAATGCACTGTCCTATGGGTGTTGCTCTAATGCACTGTCCTATGGGTGTTGCTCCAATGCGCTGTCCTAAGGTTGCTCTAATGCACTGTCCTAATGCCATTACTCTCAAAGACACCGAAACACTAGTCAAAAACAGGAAGGTCGAGGGAACTACATCAAACCTCAGACCTGACATAGTGTTAACAAGTGACGGCAGGAAACATGTATGTATTGTGGACGTATCGGTGCCTTTTGAAGGTTCTGAGGAGGCCCTAGAAATGGCAAGGACACAAAAAATTGACAAATACAGCTCCTTGAAAACTGAACTTGAAGCCAAAGGATACAGGGTGTACCTTGACGGCTTTATTATAGGCTCTCTGGGCGCGTGGCACAAGAACAACGACAGAGTTATTCAGAAGCTTGGTATTTCATGGAAGTATAGTAAAATAATGGGAAAATTAATGGTGTCGGACACGATTAGGTGGAGTCGTGACATACACGTTGAACATGTCACAGGTGTACGACAATATAAGTGATAGTGTTTAGTGCTAGTGACAGTGACATTGTGATAGTGCTACTTATTAATGCCAGTGTCTAATGTCACAGCTGCCAATCAAAACAATATGTATATTATGTATGTATGTAAGTATATATTTTCTTTATATTTGTCTTTTTGTATTTGAGTTGCATGTTTCCTCTGTGTGTGTATGTGTGTGTGATACGCATTTGCAGGGCCAGTATATTAAACTACATGACAGTGATATTAAATAAATTGGCAGTTGTGACATATATCTGAAAAAAACATTAAATATACACTTTGTGCATATGAACAATCCCAAAGACTATAACAAAAAGAAATTTTATTGTAATAAATAAAGACTATATAAATATACAACAAAAAGTTTGTACCATTATAAACATGTATAATGATTATGAAATATGTATCTAGAATTAATGAGAAATAATTTCTAAGCATGTTCTAAAAATTTTTGTAACACTCTGTATATACTGATATAACAATAAACGTTTTTATTGATAGCAACCAAGAAACAAGATACTAAAATGTAGGCCTCGGAAAAAGCATTCTTAAGAGGAGGTAAAATGTGTTCTAAAGTTGACCGTATACAGAACGAGGTCGTAAGAGAAGCGTTAAAATTTTTTAACTTGAATGAAAAATTAAAAGAGTATAAACAATGGTGTGAAGAACACTCAAAAAAATTTCAGATTCCAGACTGGCCAAACAAGTCTGGAAATACAAACCTATAGGACACAGGTGTGAGGGCAGACCTAGGAAAAGGGAGCTGGAGGATTTTTGAAGGCGGAACAGTTTGCACCTTGCCTATGCCGTATTGTGAAGATCATGGTGATGATGACTTTCAATTTCAAGTTTCTACGCGGTTGTAATCTTCATGGTTATTGGAACCATGTATTACACTACACGGTCGACGCTGGACACAAAATATATGCAAGGATCGTTAACCAAAGGCTGCACACTGTTTCCGAGTATCTCATACTTGGAAGAACAAAACTGTTTCAGAAAGAGCAGATCTTATACAGACAATGCTTTTATTATAACACAGATCATTGAGAAGCATCGTGAGTTTAATAAAGAAAAGCATATAGCATTCATCGACTTTAAGAACGCCTTTGATAGGGTAGACTGAAATATGTTGTGGCGAGTATTAGAAGAACAGTGATACCCAAAACAACTTATAAATTCTATACAAAACCTATATAACGGAACAAGAATAGCTGTTCAAAACAATTGTAGCATATCTCAACAAATATTTCTTAATCAAGGTGTTAGAGAAGGGTGCAGTATATCACCTACTCTTTTTAACATTTACGATTGAAGATCTGGCAAGGAAGCGGAAACACATAGTAAACCCTAGTATTAGGATATATCACGACTCAGATATTTTAATGTGCTTTTTGTTTGCTGACGACTTGCTTGTCATTCAAATACAAAATTTGATTTTAAAAAATATGTTTTTAAGCTTCATCAGATTTTCAAGCAATAACATATGAAAATCGTCACTATAAAAAAAAGATAATGGCATTTCGAGGCAAGGAAACAATATGATTAAAAATAATAATTAATGGTCGAATGTTGGAACAGATGACCTCTTTTAATTATTTTGAAAATGATATTGGGTGTGATAGGATTTATGATATTAATGTTCAGTTGGGTCCAGATAATCTGTGGAACAGTCAACAGTATTTTTAGAAACAAAGTACGTTGAAATGTAAAATTAAAGTTCTGCAAAATTATGGCAGTCCCTGTACTGTCCTATGGGTGTGAATTATTGGCGACAACCATGAAAAAAGACAGTAAAATACATGCCTTGGAAATGGCGTTAAAACGTGTTCTAATCTTGACCGTATAAAGAATTATGCTAAAGGGGAAGAGTTACAAGATTTTAGCTTGAATGAAAAATTAAAAGATTACAAACAATTTTGGAAAGAACATTTAAAAAGAATGTCAGATTTCAGACTGGCCAAACAACGCTGGAAATATAAACCTATAGACACAGGTGTGTTGGGTAGACCCAGGGAGAGATGGCTGTACGATCTTTAAAGGCGGAATCTTGCCTACACCTTATTGTAAAGATAATGATGATGACTTTTAATTATAGAATTATAATACATTTTATTGTTTTGTCTCCAAGTCGCGCTCTAATACAAAGGTACAATCTTACCTATTTTTTATTTTCCGTCGTGCGACTTCGTATATTTTTATTTATAGCACTACGCGTTTCGGCAACAAGTTGCCATCCTCAGGTGAAACACTCACTCAAAACGAGGTCGTTAAAAAGTAAATGATTTATTAAAATACTAAAACTTAAAGTTAAAAGTGCACTTTCACTTAAGTCTAGTCGACCGATAATGCCCGCGTGTATAGCACTGACCTGCTCATGTTCGCGTGTGTGCTCATATATGTCGAAAGTGCACTTTTAACTTTAAATTTTAGTATTTTAATAAATCATTTTACTCTTTAACGACCTCGTTTTGAGTGAGTGTTTCACCTGAGGATGGCAACTTGTTGCCGAAACGCGTAGTGCTATAAATAAAAATATACGAAGTCGCACGACGGAAAATAAAAATAGGTAAGATTGTACCTTTATAATAGAATTATAAGTTGCTACACTTTACATTGTACGAGTATTGTTCTGAAAGCAATGCTTGTTTACCTACTAAACACCTTTAATATTGATGCAATATGTCTTAAATTCATACCATTAAGAGAAATTGATGCTTTCGTGCCTGATTAATAATTCTTTTTATATTAACGTTAATCAAACGATGGACAAAAATACAGGGACTTCGAAATTTACAAATTTTCGACTACAGAAAGATGGCAAACATCGCAAGCATTCATTGGCGGTTCAGAAACGTGTATGTGGAGATTGTATTGGACAAGAGCAATGTCAAAGATGGATAAATAAGTTTAGGGCAAACCGAAAAACGTCTAGAGACGACAAATCACGTAGTGGAAGGCCAGCGACTGTTGTGACTAATGACAACCTGCAGCGAGTAGATGACGCGATTCGTGCAGATCAACAAATCACCTAGTGGAAGGCCAGCGACTGTTGTGACTGATGACAACCTGCAGCGAGTTGATGACGCGATTCGTGCAGATCAACAAATCACCTAGTGGAAGGCCAGCGACTGTTGTCACTGATGACAACCTGCAGCGAGTTGATGACGCGATTCGTGCAGATCAACAAATCACCTAGTGGAAGGCCAGCGACTGTTGTCACTGATGACAACCTGCAGCGAGTTGATGACGCGATTCGTGCAGATCAACAAATCACCTAGTGGAAGGCCAGCGACTGTTGTCACTGATGACAACCTGCAGCGAGTTGATGACGCGATTCGTGCAGATCAACAAATCACCTAGTGGAAGGCCAGCGACTGTTGTCACTGATGACAACCTGCAGCGAGTTGATGACGCGATTCGTGCAGATCAACAAATCACCTAGTGGAAGGCCAGCGACTGTTGTCACTGATGACAACCTGCAGCGAGTTGATGACGCGATTCGTGCAGATCAACAAATCACCTAGTGGAAGGCCAGCGACTGTTGTCACTGATGACAACCTGCAGCGAGTTGATGGCGCGATTCGTGCAGATCAACAAATCACCTAGTGGAAGGCCAGCGACTGTTGTCACTGATGACAACCTGCAGCGAGTTGATGACGCGATTCGTGCAGATCGACGAATCAATGTACGCGAAATTGTTGCTAGTTTGAGTTGTAACTGGAATGTTCCAGCTTATATCGTGCCGGTATAGAAGTCTAATAACTGAGCCTTATTACACAAAATACATAGTCTGTACCTCATCACTGGAGCGAATTGGCGGACACCGTGCCAGTTGTCACCAACACTGATGATGGGCTTCTATTGTTTATGACTACGTGTAGTCATTTCTCTGTGTAGTGGCTAGGTTAGATTAGGGGAAAACAGCCCACAGCTCAATTCCATAAATGTATAATATAGATTTACTAAGGTTTTCACGGGTGGCGCCCACACAATTGGAAAAATAAATTGGTCGAGCTGTTAGGCCGTGGCCTACAGTCTATGCTCACAGACGTTTCGGCCTCACCATAGAAGGCGATCATCACTATCGATAATAATTGGCACGGTGTCCGCCAACTCACCCCACTGATTAGGTAGAAACAGTCTATTATTCATAATTTGTGATTATGGTCTCCAAGTCGCGTTATTGAAATAAAACTTATAGTTTTACGTTATTTCCTTTCCATCTTGCGACTTCGTTATATGTCATACACGACATGTTTCGGGAAACATGTTCCCATCTTCAGGTTTAGAAACTTTTCGTTCTCACATGAAGAACTTGTCAACGTAAATAAAAACTTTTACTAACATAATTAAAAACACACTACATTAATAACGTACCGCGCGAAGAATCAGTGCGCACTGTTCGGGTTCATAATCGCAACTGTTGATTTCTCATTCGTCTGTAATCTGATAAACATGTTGTAACGTAGTATCGTACAAGCTGTTCGAGTTAAACGACAATTGATCGTTGAGCACTAGGTTTTTTTTGTGTTCTCGATGCTTTGTAGATTTCGAATTCTTCTAAAGCGCTCATAATTCGCCCTTTGTTGCAAATATGTAATGGTTTAAAATTTTTGGCGCAACTAGTGTATCTGTGGTTATTATTAATCAAATGTAACGCGAAGTTGGAGGTAGTATATCTAATGCTGCCCTTCGGTATGTGTTCACGAAATCTATCTTTAAATTTTCTCCCTGTCTGGCCAATGTAAAACATGTCACAATCATTACACACAATTTTATACACACCCGAGTTATTTTCAAGTTCTGAATGTTTATTATGTCTGAAGAAATTCCGCAAGTTATTCGTGGTTTTAAAAAATACATTAATGTTTAGTTTTTTAAATACTTTTTTATAATGTGTGGAAGAAGATTAGTATATTCAGTCGCGATTAAAGCGTTCTCTGTATTATTAGATATAACCACTTTATTTGCTTTGGATTTGTGTTTACGAATTAGTTTGTCTATAATTGTGTCTTTATATCCATTCCTTACGGCAATGAATTTGACGGTGTTTATCTCTTCCTTCAGGTCTTCTTGACTTAGTGGGAATGACAATAATCTGTGTACGAAAGCATTGAAGGAAGCCAATTTTTGTGTGTATGGGTGATATGAATCTGCATGAATAACCATGTCTGTAGTTGTGGGTTTTCTGTATATCCCAAATTTAAAAGAATCGGTCCATTTCTTGATGCATACGTCCATAAAATTTAAGCTATTATATGTCTCTGTTTCCATAGTAAATTTAATGTTACCGTTTATATTGTTCATGTGTTTGAGCATAATATCGATTTGTCTATTTGTGCCGTTGAATATTATAAAGGTGTCGTCAACGTATCGGGTGTATGAAATGATAAGTTCGTGCAATTTGTTATGAGCAGACAAAATATATTTATTTTCGTAATAATTAAGTCTATTATTACCGATATATAGTATCGGTCAATTATTACCGATAGTGATGATGGCCTCCGACGGTGAAGCTGAAGCGTCTGTGAGCATAGACTGTAGGCCACGGCCTAACAGCCCAGCTAACGGACGCCTAGACCACGGCCTAACAGCCCAGCTAATAAAGTCAACAACCGTGGTGGACGCCGGCTGTGACAGCCTTAGCAACTCTATAATCCTGGCTTTACATTTTAACCGTTTTAATCGGTGTCAGCGGTTTTGTGTGATGTAATAACACAATACTGTAATGTCTTATTGTTTCTTTTAATTGCTTGCTGCATACTCGCTTGCTTTTAAAATATTCTAAGACACTGTTTATTTTTTAACGTAGCCTTGACTGCACTTTAAATTATAACAAAAAACGATCCGTGTGGTGATTCACTAATAAAAAAGTGCTATCATTGATAGCAGTTTTCTGTTCCTTCTTCATAAAAATTTGTTGGACGGGAAATGCGCACTGAGACTTGCACGTCTTTGTCACTAGAAACTATTTCCCGTCCAAGTCTTTTCTGAGGAGTCAAAACGAGTGATAGTTACATATCGACAAATCTGGACTACAGGGAGGATGATCCTAAGCTGTATATTGCAGCTCTTGCAGTTTCTTTTTGCGGAGTAGAAGCAGCTTAGATGCACAAAGTCAGAAAAGACCTGTTATCAGACAGATGTTCTTTTATACTCACTAAAAGAATACTTTTGATACGTTTTTGTTATTTTTAATTGTTTTCTTAAATTCTAAAATTTTCAGTTATAAATCTGTTTTTTTACCTTTTACTTTGTCACACAGTAATATTATGTTTTAATGTCAGTATAACATAAAAAAAGGTAAACAAATGGATATACTAGAAATTTTAGAAAATAAGAAAACAATTAAGAATAATGAAAATGTAACAAACGAACAGATAGACTACTTTGTACCTCCTTTGTTAAAAGCTGTTATTTAGTGTACTTAATTTTAGATTTTGCATGCCTATTATAATTGGTTTTTACAGTCACTTTACCTTATCTACATTAGTTCCTCCACCGCACACACCCCACCCACATGTCCAGGTATACACCCTTAACACATGTTACCCATCCTACACATTCTTTGTATTTAGTTGTCCTTAGCATTTCTTTGACAAAAGCCTAATAAGCTGAAACAATTGTCAGAGGTTAAGAATAAATTGTGAAACTACTAGGTGTTTGTGTTTTTAAACCTTTGCAATGTTGTTTCTTATTTATTTGTATCGGATGCTTCATCCTTTTCTTGCTTTATTAGCCTTTTATATGACACGATTAATTTTTTACATGGCCTTAACTACACTTTAAATAATAATAAATGGGATCTTTTCTATTGTACAAAGAAAATAACAAAACTAAGACATTGCTGGATGTTGTGACCTTATGCAAAATTCCTTCTTTATGTATTCAAGATTCCGGTGGCAGTGAATTCGGTGACCAATAACAAGTTATGTAAATGCAACCTCGGTGCTGGCTGTGAAGCTCTGTGCCAGCCATGGACACAATGCATGCAGAGAGAAATGATTTCACTGCAGAATATACAGTAGTACTCTACCTTATATAGTTTTCTCCGGGATCTGTCTTAACATATTTTTATACCTTTCTTCATATCTTTAGCGCCACCACGAGACTGAAAATGTTAAAATAATAAACTATTATAATGTTAGAAATAGATTACTATTTTGAACGAAGTACATTTATAATTAGATAATTTTTAATTATGGAGTAAACTATAAAAATGCCGGTTAATCTTAGTCGAAAGATTGTATGATAAATTTTAACAATGGTAATATTCCCACCTAACTCTTTTTTATTTCCACGTTTCGTAAGGAAATGGATGGTAATCGCGAAAAAATCGTGTTCGAGAGAAGGGCTGATTCTGATTGTACTACCCTCAGAACATGAAGAAAAGTCATTTTTCGAAAAGTGTGTGTTGTGTGTGTATGTGTGTGTGTGTGTGTGTGGAATTTTTGCTATGGTGAACGATAACTGGCGCAAATTTAAGCACAATCAAATAATTTTTTGGATATGTGCCAGAGTTGTAGCGGGCTCAATACCTGTTGATTTGGGTGAAGATCGGTTAAGGCAATTATTATTAACTTTTTGCCAGGCAACCAGGTTGTTTGGTTAGGTGGGAGCGGTAGTTTACCTGCAGCGTTTTATGTTTTAACAAGAGTAAGGTACTTAAAAATTTATTTAAATTTTAAACAATGGTTTAATTCATTAATTCATTCATTTTAAACAATGGTAGTTGTTAAAAATAAATTAACTTTTTGCCAGGCAACCAGGTTGTTTGGTTAGGTGGGAGCGGTAGTTTACCTGCATTGTTTTGTGTTTTAACAAGAGTAAAGTACCTAATTTTAATAAATAAGTGCCTTGAAACTAAAATCACATTAAAATGGTAAATGAGATAATTATAAATGCAGTGGGTAGTTGAAGGGGAATGGAGTGATTTTTGAAAATTCTTGTGCTTAAATCAAGTAAAGTACAAATATTTAATATTGTATGAAATGATACCTTAGACATTACATGTGATGTAAATATTACTCTATGAAAGTGTAAATATCAATAATGGTAGGAATCGGTTTTGAGGAAGAGGGATGATTATCTGCGTAGTTCAGTTTTATTATAAGAATAAAGTACCTAATTTTTATAGATAAATTGACTCAAAAATAACATAATATTAAACGACTTCCCATAATAATAAAAATATCTATAAATATTGAAAGTAGATTGAGGGTTGGCGATATTTTTAGAAATTATCGAACCGAATTTAAGTAAACGATTTTAAATATAAATCTTAGAACATGGAAGTCATGTATGGTTCTTCATACCGATATTTTAATGTACACGTACCATCAAAAGATAAGTTTAAAAATCGTGCTGTTCCTCTCACTTTATGATCATGAGTTTCATGATTTTTTGACCGCTCGGTATATGGAGGCAAACCTGATTTGTTCAACACGTTATGTACACATTAAAAACTAAATACTGTCTATTCCTGAAAACATAGTTTGTAAATAAAACATATGTACGTGCGGAACGCTATTGGTTTCGCCAAGGGCACAAAAATCAGTAATTGGCAGAACATAATTAAAATTGAATTCACTATTCACAATGCGTTTACTGACTGTATTTTAATATTAGCAATTTATTGGCGTTTGAGGTTAAACAATAAAGCCCAGCGAATACTCATTATTCTGTATCGTTATTGTGTGGTTACAATTGCCACTTGGAAACGAATTTTGATTGTTGTTGTTTGGTCAAAATGTAGTGAGAAAAACCTAACAATTTATTTTTCCAGACTGTAATTAACAATTATGTATTTGTTAACAATTATGCGGTAGTGACCGCATTCAATATATTGTTACGACGGTCTACTGATTGTCGTAGGTACAGTGGAAACAAAATACAAGACACCAATTAAATCACTAATTACCACCTTTAATTTTCACAGTTAAACAGTTCGTAATTAACAACACAGTCTCTTACAACAAATCAAATAAAAATTGTTCACACGCAATACAATGTCCACTAATATTAAAGACAATTGTATTACAATAGTCCCGCCCGATTGTAAAACACAACACTTCACTAATGGCCACTTGAACGCACACAGTAGTATCGCCCGATAATCACTTGTAATCGCCCGACAATAACCTCGGACCGCACTGTAAATATATCGCAACTATACTGAACTGAGCGTCCCTGAGTAATTGTATTTATAGCCGCCGAAAATTTAGACGATTCCACATACTACGTATTACCTCTAAAATACGACGTAATTGATTGCGGCCTTGACACAGTGCGAGCGTCCGCGTGAATTCTGCACCGTCTAGCAAATGCGTCGAGAAGCACGTACACCACCGCATTACATTCTGGATCCCTCTGGAACCTTCGATAAACCCGTAGATTGTTCTGTGATGTCGTAACAATATTTTGTCAGACAAAGTTTCATCCATATTATAGTGGAAACCACAGGTCTAAAGGAATTAGCATTTAAATGTTTTGCTGTATGCAGACGATGTGGTTACACTTAAAAATATTGACGCAGACTTACATCGATCTGTGTACACAGACTACATAAACTGGGACGACAATACTGCAACCTAAAGATGTCTATAAAAAAAGAAAACTAAAAATATGGCTCACTACGGAAAATTTCCAGTACGCTCAAAGATTATTATTGAGGATAAAGTATCAAAACAGACCTCAAATTTTAACTATTTTGTTTGTGGTATAAGATTTTACGTTGACAAAGGTACGAGTAGATTGCAAATTGTTATTTGTGATTAACCGAAGTTGGTTATTAGTGGCTTCATTGGTGTCTGTTTCCACTGTACCTTACGACAATCAGTGAGACCGTCGTAACAAACAAACAACAACAACAACAATAATAATAATAGTTATTATTATTATTATTATTATTATTATTATTATTAGCGTAAGTTGTTCCAGGATGGATATAAATGCCTGAATTAGATGTGGGTTTTTTATTGGGTGAGAGTAACATACACCAGAGGAACCACGGCCTCATCTGACGGTGCATAAAGCATTTTCCCCCTTCTATTATAAAAAATATATTACAATTATTATCTGATGGTGGCGGTCTTACTTGTGGTCGTTTCAATGATGATGAACCATGCCCGTTTATACGCTAACAGTAGTTTTGTTTTTTGCGAAGTACAAGAGAACTGCACAAGAGAGCGTCTACTGTTATTTCACGTAAATATAGAACGAAACAAGATAAGGGAAGAAATCTTCCGAAATAACCACAACTTGTTAGGCCTACTACTGTACGCTACTTTATGTCGGCGGAAAATGAAACGAGGGAATTTCCCAGCGGTTACCATTAAAGCAGCAAACAAATTGTTTCTGAGAAAACTGTGAATTGCGGGCGGCCTGCCTACTCCTGCCTACTCCTTGTTTTTGCCGGCAGTCGCTATTCTTGTAGTACAGCGCTCTGCGCCGGCCGCTATTTTGAAACAGGCAATAACGTTCAAGGCTTTACTTTAATTAAAATTATATTGCTGACAAAAATAAAGGAAAGCAACGAGCGTACGCGCGTGTCCACAACAATCCAGTTCACACGCGCGCGCTAACACTAACACACACATTACAGAAATGTTAACATAATATAACTAATACAGATATAAGTATAATTAATCCACTACCGACTCGGAACACAAAGTTTTTTATAGGCAAAAACGGAAAAGTTTTACCTTATAGCCTGAACCGGTTTTCGCTTTTGAAAAGCTTCTTCAGAGGCTGCCGTTGGGAGCACTGTCCGTCTTGTTCTTGGCGACGGTATCGGCTTTTGAAAGATCGATCCTGTGTGTGTGGGGTGTGATATTTTCAAATGATAAGCCTCTGAAGAAGCTTTTTAAAAGCGAAAGCCGGTTCAGGTTATAAGGTAAACTTTTACGTTTTTACCTATAAGAAACTTTCTGTTCCGAGTCGGTACTGAATTAATTATATTTAGTTAAGTAACGGACACGGCATGGACAAAGAAATTCCACGAATTTAATACACATATTATAAACGTGTGTCCGAAAGTTTTATTCCTTCTCAGGTAGTCACTTTCTTGAAAACATTTACACTAATTCATTTCTGATTGTTCTCATTAGTAAACAGGCTACACTTGTGCAAAAGCGTGCATGTATGTGTGAGCAGCATAATATTCAATAACAGGAAAAATTATTTAGTTCGATGGAAAATTATTAAATAGTTCTTTTTATGTTCTTTAAAAGACGTCAGTAGTGGAATGTTGACATTAAGCATATTAGAAGGACGGGGTTCTTCCATCACTGCCTTTTTTTATATAAAGCAACGTTTCGTATACGCAACATATCTGAAACCGTCTTGAGGCCAAAACAGACACTAAAACATCACAAACTAAACAAGTAATAGGATACAGACGTCTTAAATTAAACAAGTAATAAGATACAGACATCTTAAACTAAACAAGCAATAAGATACAGACGTCTTAAATTAAACAAGTAATAAGATACAGACGTCTTAAATTAAACAAGTAATAAGATACAGACATCTTAAACTAAACAAGTAATAGGATACAGACGTCTTAAACTAAACAAGTAATAGGATACAGACGTCTTAAACTAAACAAGTAATAGGATACAGACGTCTTAAATTAAACAAGTAATAGGATACAGACGTCTTAAATTAAACAAGTAATAGGATACAGACGTCTTAAATTAAACAAGTAATAGGATACAGACGTCTTAAACTAAACAAGTAATAAGATACAGACATCTTAAACTAAACAAGTAATAGGATACAGACGTCTTAAATTAAACAAGTAATAAGATACAGACGTCTTAAATTAAACAAGTAATAGGATACAGACGTCTTAAACTAAACAAGTAATAGGATACAGACGTCTTAAACTAAACAAGTAATAGGATACAGACGTCTTAAACTAAACAAGTAATAGGATACAGACGTCTTAAATTAAACAAGTAATAAGATACAGACATCTTAAACTAAACAAGTAATAGGATACAGACATCTTAAACTAAACAAGCAATAAGATACAGACATCTTAAACTAAACAAGCAATAGGATACAGACGTCTTAAATTAAACAAGTAATAGGATACAGACGTCTTAAACTAAACAAGTAATAGGATACAGACGTCTTAAACTAAACAAGTAATAGGATACAGACGTCTTAAATTAAACAAGTAATAGGATACAGACGTCTTAAATTAAACAAGTAATAGGATACAGACGTCTTAAACTAAACAAGTAATAAGATACAGACATCTTAAACTAAACAAGTAATAGGATACAGACGTCTTAAATTAAACAAGTAATAAGATACAGACATCTTAAATTAAACAAGTAATAAGATACAGACATCTTAAACTAAACAAGTAATAGGATACAGACGTCTTAAACTAAACAAGTAATAGGATACAGACATCTTAAATTCTTAAATTAAACAAGTAATAAGATACAAACATCTTAAATTAAACAAGTAGTAAGATACAGGAGTCTTAAATTAAACAAGTAATAAGATACAGACATCTTAAATTAAACAAGTAATAAGATATAGACATCTTAAGTTAAACAAGTAATAAGATACAGCCATCTTAAATTAAACAAATAATAAGATACAGACATCTTAAGTTAAACAAGTAATAAGATACAGACATCTTAAATTAAACAAGTAATAAGATACAGACGTCTTAAATTAAACAAGTAATAAGATACAGATATCTTAAATTAAACAATTAATAAGATACAGACATCTTAAATTCTTAAATTAATCAAGTAATAAGATACAAACATCTTAAATTAAACAAGTAGTAAGATACAGGAGTCTTAAATTAAACAAGTAATAAGATACAGATATCTTAAATTAAACGAGTAATAAGATGCAAACCTCAAGGAAGACGAGATATAGGTAAACCAAGGAAGAGATGGCTTCAGTGAAGGCGGAACAGGCTGTACCTTGAGGTGGAGAAGAAGAAGAAGATTAAAAATACTCTGTCTGAGAACCGACGGAGAATCCAAGCATACTAACGTATATAGCCTACATAACAAACAAAATATTAATAAATAAATAAAACTTACCGACTATGGAATCTATAAAATACCATGCGCGCGCGCGCACACACACACACACACACACACACACACACACACACACACACACACACACACACACACACACACACACACACACACACACACACACACACACACACTGAACACAGGCACAAAACTCACACGAGCACTCACGCAATTGTCTTTATAAAATTTTAGTTTTTTTAAATAGTAGAGCCAACAATTGTCACTTGAAAAACCTGTACTTTACACATCTCATATAAACGTCTCTAAACAAACTAAAAACTATAAACGTCTCTAAAAAAAACTGGTACCCCAAGTTAAGTACGAGAGTTTAATTTTGACTTCAATTTTGAATTTAATAGTAATAAGTCAATTAATTTGACTTTAGTTTTATAAAAAAATGCATGATTAATAAAGTATAACATTACCTGTGTTCATGCAAGCCAACAGTAAGCTCACTTGATCAACAAAACCCTTATGTTGTACTATACAATGATATATTCTCTTAACATTTTCACAAACCTGCTGGATAAAAGCCAGTAATGTTTTTAACAATATGGCAGTACAAAATCGCGCCCATGTTGGCAAAGATAAGCTGATAGTGTGAAACAAACAGATTGTCGCGTTTGGGTCAAGATTATAAAAAATACCAGTGGTGCCAACTGCACGGGCCTTGTCATCGTGCGTGTAGATAAGCGTCGTGCGTCTGTCACCCCTCACCGCTACACCACTGAGAGTTACTTTCACTCTTAAACACTAGTCGAGAGAGAAAAACAATCTAAACTACTAATCTTGCAACTTGTTTGTTCTGGATGACACAGACAAATGTTAAGTGGGGCCGTTTACACAACACACACACACACACAACACATTTTTTACTACAGCCGTTACTCGTTTTCAAAGCGTGGAACTACGCATGTAACCAGTGCAATTTGTCGTATACCGTTGTTTAAATTTAGAACCATTATTGCACCTAAATTATAACAAGACATTACATAACTTAAAATTAACATTATTAACGAGCAAAAGAGGTGATTACTTTTGTAGGTATGAGTAGAGAATATTATAAAACATGTGGATTGCACATATTACTGCTTCCTTAGAGGAAGATAATTCACTCTACCTGTTATCATGTATTTTATTCTTATCAATTTTCGTGAAACGTACCTTTATGGGTACCCGCAGTACGTTTTCGATGTTTTTAATATGCGATTGTATCGATATATTATGATGTGGAAAAAAAGAAGTGTACTAATATTGTAAATTACAATTTCTTTTATGAATTTGCTAACTGCTATAATTTTTTATTGTTCGACTAAGCTTTTCGTCATTACTGACACCTAGGTTGTTTAAGACCTGAAGATGTCAGTAATGACGAAAAGCTTAGTCGAACAATAAAAAATTATAGCAGTTAGCAAATTCATAAAAGAAATTGTAAGGATGGCTGCTAATTTAAACAATACGAAGAATAATATTGTAAATTGTCTATTTATTAATGTAAAGGGAAAATACGTGTTGTTTTCATTTAGGAGGTTAGGTAGAAGAAGAAGTAGAAGAAGAAGAAGAAGAAGAAGAAGAAGAAGAAGAAGAAGAAGAAGAAGAAGAAGAAGAAGAAGAAGATGCAAAAAATTGCTTAGGCGGCAATTTTTTTGACATTATTTTTCATACATAATTTAATATCTTCAAGTAAATACACTGCAAGTAGGTTTATTTTCACCTGACGCCACGTATCACAGAAATTATTCTGTATCTTCAGAGATTCTAACGATTCTGTAAATGTTTTATAACTCCTACAATATATATTCTAGTAAATGTACGATTTTAAATAAACCATCTTATTTTGTTTTTACCTGAATTTGTTCTTTAATTAGTAGATTGTTATTATTGTGTTTGTAAATACTAAGATTTTCCCAGATATACATTTTGTTATCTTTTTGTATGTTTTTAATTAATGTGACATTTTAAATGTATGAAAATGTACGTTTGTCGTTTAAACAGTGTGTGGCTAAATTAGATTTGTAAATATTAGGTTTTAAAAACGCATTGCGATGTTGAATATATCTCTCAGATAGTTTTTTCTCTTCGTCTGGCCTACGTAAAATTTATTGCAATCTGGACATTCTACTTTTTAACTCCATTTTTATTATAAATGTTGAATTTAGTTTTAGGTTTTATTTTATTGAAAACAATATTATCTGTGTTATAGAATAGTTTTAAGTTTGCATCTTTAAATAGTTTGCTTAGTTTGCGAGTTATGTTTCCGTAATAAGTAAAGTTAATATATTTTATATTATCATTAGTGAAAGGGTTTTTACAAAAAGGTTTGTATGGTGTTTGTTTATTGAGTTTATGTTTCATTTTATTTTCTAATTTATTAATAGTTTTCATTTTGTATCCATTGTCTACTGCTATTTGTTTTATAATATTTCTTTCTTGTTTATTTAATGGTGTTCAATACATACGGTATATTAATGAATTGAATTCTGCCATTTATTAGAATAATAAAACATTAACTATATATAATATAAGCTGACTACATAAACATTAGAACAGTCGAAAATAAAATCGGAGTAAATTCGATTATCCCTTAACTACATTGTAAGCGAATCGTTCAATTAGAATTCAAACAAACCTCTGAAGATACAGAATAATTTCTGTGAAACGTGCGCCAGGTGAAAATAAACCTACTTGCAGTGTGTTTATTTGCAAATGTTACATGGGAAACCTGCAGGAAACTCAACGAGTTACTTACAAAGGAATAATCATACATAATTGTAGTCAGCATTGCTAGTAGTTGAAATATGTAGTTTTAAAGCTTTCTAAGTTCAAGTACTTAATTTTTAAAATGTCAGGTACTTTTTTATTGATAATTATATAGACACATTAACGATTTTAAAGAACACAAATGCACATCGTTCCCTTCATCACACGCAACTCCGTGTTGTATACGATAATGAGGTATCGTTTGATACTTCTTTCGCAACTCCGCTGGACTAGAGCCAGTAATGGTTTTAATAATATTGCAGTAAAATAAAGCGCCAATCCTGGCAAAGATTAGTAGCTGATAGTGTGAAACACAGATTGTCGCGTTTGGATATAATGCCAGTGTTGCCAACTTCGCATCGTGCGTGTAGATAAACGTCGTGCGTCTGTCACCCCTCACCACTACTGTACTCCTGGGTTACTTACTTTCACTTTTAAACGCTGGTAGCGAAAAACAATCTAAACTACTAATCTTCCAACTTGTTTGCTCCGGGTGACACTGACAAATGTTAAGTGGGGCCGTTTACAAACAAAAACACTTTCTCTTCTTCCACGCACTCACACACAGACACACAGGCAATACTTACCCACTTAAATGCAATCACAATGAGTTTGCTTACAACAGACGTAAGTACTGCTCTTGTATTGAAGTGTTTATTATCACTTCAGCGATGTATTAATTGTATAAAAATTTATAGTATTTTTGTATTTCTGGTTTGTTTTTTTTTCACTAAAATTCTCTTCTTCAGCACTACAACCCAACGTGAGCCCTGACTTCCGACACAAATTTTCTCCAAAGTCTCCTGTCCATTTCAATCTCAGCATAACCTCTCAAATCCATTCTTCTGAGATATTCTAGCACATCATCCAACCATCTTATCCTATATCTTTTTTCGTGTTGTTTGAGACTTGTCCAGAAGGACAAGCTTCGGGCTGATCTGGGGCAAGCCCCCTTCAGCCAGATGGTAGGATGTGGGGAGACGAATGCCAGCGCGTGCCGGAAGCGAGGAAGGTGGAGGCACATTGAGGGTAGAGTAATGCATGTGCATGTATTTGTGTGTAGACGTAGTTTGTAGCCATGTAGGTGGAGGTAGTGTCTGATGGAAGTGCCATTTATTATTGTTTATTTTATTTTTTCAGGGCGGCCAAGACGGGGACGTGTAGTGCAGGTCGTCAAAGCTGGAAGGAGGCGACAGAGAGGCGTCAAGGTAAGCGGAGGACATAAAGAAGAGGGCTAAAGACTATGTAACTAGTTAGGAAAAAATTTCAATTGTTATGTGATCAGGAAGGATGGCAGGTTGAGTTTGTTGTAATTTGGAATTAGGTCCTTCTATATGTTTCTCTTTCCCTGACGCTGGAGTTCTGGGAGGAGGTCCATCAGCTATGGTAAGGAGACGGTTATGAGGAAGGAAGGACTGCCAGTATTGCGGGTAGTTCTGTTGGTGGAGGTGGCTACGGATTGTAGGAAATTGCGTTGTGTAGCGGTTTCTGAAACATGAAGAAAAGCCATTTTCCGAAAAGTGCCTGTGTTTAGAATTTTTTCTATGGCAAACGACAATTGCTGCAAAATCAAATAGAATCAAATAATTTTTTCTTTTTTTCTTTTATAAAGTTGCTAAACTGCTACAATTTTTTGTTCAGACAAAGCTTTTCGTCATCTCTGACATCATCAGGTCTTGAACAACGTCTGTCTCCTGTGCGTTGTAGGCTTTTATACTTTAGGCCCCTCCCCTTTTGTCATCGCCCCTCATAATGGTTCTTGCCGCTGCCGCTCTTCACGGGAACTTTGTCCACATTTTTCCGTTAGGCATTTTACCAACGTCCGTCAATTGTTTTATGAATCTCCCGTTATTTTCTTCATGTTACCTATTTTATTTTCTTGACTTATAACTTTTTTGTAAACTTTTATTACATTAAAATAGTAACATGAAGAAAATAACGGGAGATTCATAAAATAAGTGACGGACGTTGGTAAAATGCCTAACGGAAAATACAGACGAAGTTCCCGTGAAGAGCGGTAGCCGGTAAAACAATGAACTCACTATATGCAAGACTTTAATAAACTCATAAAAGTGAATTTACAAATGAAGAAATATTTGAAATATAGGAAACAATAAATAAAATTAAAACAATAAGAGGAATACACTAAAATTGACGAAGTGTAATAAAAGATTACGAAACAGTTATAAGTCAGAAAGTAAAATAATAACATAAAGAAATTAACGGGAGATTCTTAAAACAATTGACGGACGTTGGTAAAATGCCTAACGGAAAAATGTGGACAAAGTTCCCGTGAAGAGCGGCAGCGGCAAGAACCATTATGAGGGGCGATGACAAAAGGGGAGGGGCCTAAAGTATAAAAGCCTACAACGCACAGGAGACAGACGTTGTTCAAGATCTGATGATGTCAGAGATGACGAAAAGCTTTGTCTGAACAAAAAATTGTAGCAGTTTAGCAACTTTATAAAAGAAATAGTAAGGATGGCTGCTAATTCAAATAATACGAAAAAAAAAAATAATTTTTTGTATATGTGCTCGAGGTGTAGAGGACTCAAGACCTATTAATTCTGGTGAAGATCAGTTAAGGAGAAGGGGTAGTTTACCTGCAACATTTTACGTTTTAACAAGATTTTGTACTTAATTTTGATAAATAAAGTATCCTGAAAAGAAGGTCATAATAATTCACTGCAGAAAGGTGGATGAGACATCTATAAATGAAAAGGATAGTTGAAGGGTGAGGGGGTAATTTTTTGTATTGATGTTATAAATTTATTCAACCGAACGCAACAAAATTTCAATAAAATATTAACAATTGATATCGTTTCATGTAAACAAAATATCATAACTACAGATACGTAAACAAAATAATTTTTCATTTTCAGAAATTCACAGATTACAAACTCTGGGTGGTATTCGCTTTCTTTCATGTTGTTTAAATAAAAGATAATTTAATCAAATTAATTCTATATTTTTAAAATATTAACAACTATGTACCATTCATATTTTGATTATCTTCCTTAGGGTTTTTACCAAAAGCATACTGATATATTTAGTTTCCTTCTGAGTGTACATATTAAACATAATTTTATAATTAATTAGAACATGAAAGTCATGTATGGTTCTCCATACCAATTTTTTAAATATAAATTTCAATATTAAATAGTTTTTCAGTTACAAGAAAAATTACAAAAATATTAATTTATCTACTATTTCTTTAGTAATGCATGGTGGCCCATAAGTCAGTTGGCAAAATTGCAAATATCACTTTAATTGTAGAGGTGCAGCAGGGATACAGATACAGATAACGCATACAGATAGTTAATAGCATAGTTCTCATGACCTAAAAGAAATTCTCAAAGTGGCCTCCATCCCTTTCTATGCAAATTTGACATCTTCGAAGCACTGAAGCACAAATTATGTCCGAAATATTCAGGGACTGTAGGTGTTCAAATTCAGATTGAATGCGTTCCTTCAATTGTTCCACATCATGACTCTTCACGGAGTACATTGCATTTTTTAGTATACCCCAGACCGAGAAGTCCATCGAGGTAAGATCAGGAGAACGTGGAGGCCATTCAACACGACCCCGTCTGCCAATACATTCATCGACCGTTGCATTCAAAAAGTCTCTCACAATCAGTCCATATTGAGGGGGTGCCCCATCTTGTTGCCATATTAACTTTTCTCGAATTGGCTGCAGGTGTTCAAAAAGTGGATGTTTTATAGTTCCATCAACACTTCGTGAAGCATTTGTAGGTAACTTTCAGCATTCACTGTACCATTAAAAAAGTAGGGTCCGATGATCCCACCGGCAAAGATCCCTGCCCAAACTGTAACCCCCGGAGCGTTTAACTCTGTCTCTATCACCACATGTGGATTCGCAGTATCCCAGTAAACACAGTTGTGCCTATTCACTGTACCATTCAGCTTAAAAGTAGCCTCGTCACTCCAAAGAATGGTTTTGTAAAATTGTGGATCGGCTTCTTGTTGTATTGCGTACCATTCGCAGAATTCTGTATGCCTATCAGGATCATCTTCATTTAGGCCTTGGAGTAAACAGAGGCGGCTCACTCATAAGGGCACATGGTCACGTGCCCCACCAAAAAAACACGAAATAAATAAATAAATATTGTAGAAACGTCCTCGTTTTAAAAATGATAGCAATAGTTTGTAACAGTGCAAAGTCTGGAGAAATGTGGCAACGCGAAAACAAATGTGGCAACATAGCGACGGTCACAGAGACGTTGTGACCCAATATTACTACTCCCTTCCTCTTCACTACTCTCTTGTGGTGGGAGAGCGTAATGCTAAAATCCCATAGCACTCGGTCACACTAGACTATGTGACCATTGACCAAACATTTACAGTCTTCAAGTAGTAAACTCTGAATCCTGTAGGTGCGCCACATTACTGCAACTAACGGATATGAATCGGAGCTATTTAGTAGACTATTACATTTAACCGCCATCTGAGCTGTTCTATAATACTAATAATTACTGTTACTTTCTTAGTGTATATTGTTACGAAATAATGTTATTATAATGTTTCTATCGTGAATATGATTACAATAATTTTTGCGATTTTATATAATTTTAAATTATATTCTCATTGAAGGAAATATTAAAATAGAACGTGTACCTAGAGCGGTTATGTTATGTGCTACACGATAGTTGTGGTGGCAGTGCGTATAGTAATTGTATAAATTGTAGTGTTACAAGTGGTTTTCAGTAATCAGTGTTACGCACGCGTGTAAATAACGGTGTTGAAAATATTCAAGTGTCGGTATTTTGTGTGCTTGTGTAAATCTCTGAGACAAAATGAATGATGTCAAGTATTTACAGAGTAAAACTTTGTGCTATGAAGATAGGTTAATAGCAAAACAATTGGGTCCACCAAGACCGCAGTTGTCTATCAACCAAGTGTTTAAGGACAAAAACAGAACCTATAATAGAACTTTCAATACCACAGTGTACGAAAAATGGGAATGGATGTGCGGATGCCCCACAATCAATGCTTTATTTTGCTTTGCTTGTCTTCTGTTTGGCGGTGAAGACACGTGGACTAAGTCGGGCGTTAAAGATCTGAAACATTTACCAGAAAAGAGTAAGAAGCATTCGCTGCCTAAATGTCATTTAGACAATGAAATGAGTTTAGCCGTGCTAGGTATTGTAAATATTAGATTGCAACTCGATGATGGTTACAGAATTTCTGTTCGTAAACATAACGAACTTGTAGACAAGAACAGATACATCTTGTCTCGAATAATTGATGCGATTAAATTTTGTGGGGAATTTGAATTAGCTTTACGTGGCCACGATGAAACGGAAGAAGCAGACAACAACCCAGGGATTTTTAAAGGACTAATCAATTATACTGCAGCACTTGACAGTGTTTTGAAAGATCATTTAGAAAATTCAACAGTGTTTAAAGGAACCTCGAAAACAATTCAGAACGAACTTTTAGATGCCATTTTGTCAGTGTGTCGAAAAAATATTGTGACTGAAATTTCTACGATAGACTTCATATCACTTCAGGCTGATGAAACAACTGACAGTTCGTGCAAAACACAGATGGCACTGATTTTGAGATATCTCATTGAGGGGAGAATAATTGAAAGGTTTTGGGGTTTTTTTGAAGTCCCTTTTGATAAAAGTGCTCGAAGTTTAGCCTCGACAATTTTAGGACAGTTGGAAGAAATAGGAATATACAAGTCCCCGGAAAAACTAATTTGTCAGACTTACGATGGTGCATCTGTTATGAGTGGTCAGAAAGGAGGGGTCCAGTGTTTGGTTAAAGAGAAGTATCCAAATGCAAATTTTATTCATTGTTATGCCCATCAAGGGAATCTGATTCTTCAAAACTCAACATCGTCTGCCTCCCAGAGTAGAATATTTTTTCAAGACCTGCAAGGAATAGGACCATATTTTTCAAGATCTCCAAAGAGGATGGATTGTTTAGTAGAAATTGTAAAAAAAAAAATTGGGTCTGTGCCTCCTACAAGATGGTACTTTCAACACAGGGCTGTTAATACTGTGTTTGAACATAAAGATAATCTAATAAAATGTTTTGAACACATTAGGGACATAGAGATTTCTGACAAAAGTGCTTCTAGCCAGGCTGCAGGATTTGTACGAACTTTGAGGGATCCTCAGTTCATTTTCTGGTTGACTTTTTTCCACAAAATTATGCCTCATGTGGCGATTTTCTTTGATTGCATTCAACAAAGAAACATTGATGCAATAAAAATGAGAACATTTGTTAAACATTTTGTGAGTGCAGTGGTTAATATTCGTAAGACCTATGAAGACAGTGAAGTGTCTGTAAGTGAGCCTGTGACTAAGAGACAGTGTGTTGAACAATTAAGTAATAGGAGCAACCGTGTGGCCGCTTTGGAAGTATGTGATATGATTGTGAACAATATTAATGAAAGATTTCAATTTTCAGATCATTTATGTATTTCCAAATTGTTTTTAGTTGAAAAGTTCCCACAGTACTGTGTTGAGTTTCCGGAAAATGATTTTCAGACTACAATTAAATTTTATCCAACAATAAATGACCTGAAACTGAGAACCGAACTAGAAGTGTTATACAGTCGTGAAGATTTACGTATTGCTTCTGGTGCAACACCCTTATTACAGTTTTTCCTTGATAATAACATGTTTCGTACCTTCTCAGAGTGTGTGACTATTTTAAAGATAATTGTTACCATACCGATGAGAACTGTTGAAAGTGAAAGGTGCTTTTCTACATTGAAAAGAATAAAAGCATTTTTAAGAAATTCCATGGGCACTGATAGACTGAATGCATTGGCTATGCTATCCACAGAAAAAAAATGATTCATGGAATTCAAGATTTCAACAAACAAGTGATAGAGGAATTCGCTACATCTAAAAACAGGAGAATGGAATTGTTATACAAAAAGTGAAATACCAGGTAAGACATTCTATATTTTTTTACCTAAGTACTAATTACCGCGAATGGTGGCCCACCTTAGATCCTCCCCACTGTGTGCCCCTCCCATTTCATTACTCACGAGCCGCCACTGGGAGTAAAGTGGGCTTATATGGTCTCAACTTCAACATTTTCTGCATCCATTGCAGGCTTGTTCGAGGTATTAAATACTCATTGGACGCTTTTCGTGTTGATTTCTTTGGTGACTGGACAAAACTGCGCAACGATATTTAAATTCTCTTCTGTTGTAACTCTTTTTGTCCTACCTGATCGAGGAAGTTCCGCTACCATTCCAGTCTGCTCATATCTCTTATTCAGTTTACGAATACCTTTTCTAGATGGAGGTGCGATGTTTGGAAAACGTTCCGCAAATAACTCAACAACATCACTGTAATTATGGTCCTGTTTCCACCACATCTGCAGTACAAAAACACGCTGCTCTGTAGATAGTTTTCTATTCATTGTCTCGCAAACAACACGAACAACAAACAACAAACAAGCGCTAACAATAGCATACACATCAACATCAACCTGACCTCATAATCTCAAATCTCAACTGAATTATGGGAACTACTGCTCTAGTCAAGTCAAGTAACTAGTATGCTAGTCAATCGAGCGTCTACATACTGCTAGTGCCAACTGACTTATGGGCCACCCGGTATTAATATCAAATATAATAACTTACGACAACTTTGAAACGCAACAAATGATTTTCGTATAACGTAACATGTTTTCAGTGAAATTGTTTTCCGGTCTGTTGGGCCGTGGTCCTGTTTTTGTAGATCCAAAGATTTCCACTCCACAGGAGCAGCGGTCGAAACGTTTGGAAGATCACGGCCCAAATCCCGGAAAATAATTTTATTGATGCTAATTCTGGTAGTTAAAGGTTCAATGTTATCTTTACATTGTTTGTCTATACTTTTACCTTACAGAACGCTATTGTCTTGAGAGTGATCGCCTAAAAAGCACTGAGTCGAGACGCACAGATATGAGTGGGATGAAATTGTGAACAATCGCAAAAGCCCATGTGGGGTACAAAATTAAAGGGAATTATAACCACAGTCCAAATATAACGTTTATTCTTCGTATTGTTTAAATTAGCAGCCATCCTTACTATTTCTTTTATGAATTTGCTAACTGCTATAATTTTTTTTTTTTTATTGTTCGACTAAGCTTTTCGTCATTACTGACATCTTCAGGTCTTAAACAACGTCTGTCAACTGTACGTTGTAGGCTTTTATACTTTAGGCCCCTCCCCTTATGTCATCGCCCCTCCTATTGGTTCTAGCTGCTACCGCTCTTCACGGGAACTTTGTCTACCTTTTTCCGTTAGGCATTTTTCTAACGTCCGTCAAATTGTTTTAAGAATCTCCCGTTAATTTCTTCATTCTTGACTTTACAAAAAATTATAAGTCAAGAATGAAGAAATTAACGGGAGATTCTTAAAACAATTTGACGGACGTTAGAAAAATGCCTAACGGAAAAAGGTAGACAAAGTTCCCGTGAAGAGCGGTAGCAGCTAGAACCAATAGGAGGGGCGATGACATAAGGGGAGGGGCCTAAAGTATAAAAGCCTACAACGTACAGTTGACAGACGTTGTTTAACACCTGAAGATGTCAGTAATGACGAAAAGCTTAGTCGAACAATAAAAAAAAAAAAAAAAAAAAAAAATTATAGCAGTTAGCAAATTCATAAAAGAAATATAACGTTTATGTTTGAAAATTTAAAACTTTTTGGATGTCAAGACCCAAAAGTGGGCAAAAATTGTTAATAAAATCAAAATTTTATAAGGGGTATCAAATGTTAATTAACATCTGTAGGAAACGGCTTTGAAAATTTCAGAATGTCTGTACTCCAGGCGAAAAAAAGACATAAAAGATTTGAGAAAAATTGTAAAAATACAACAGGATTTCAAATTACAATTAATTGTAACGTGGGCGAGCCGGCACAGTGGTAGCGTCTTTGACTCACAGTCAGAGCGTTGCTGTGCTGCCGATGTGGTGAGATCGAGTCAAGGTCACGCCTCGATTTGCTCGTCCACCCGCACGTACGCGGACAAATAATACGTACCCCTCTTCTCTGGCATACCCGGGACAGATAAGTAACAAGGGCACACAATATATACTACACACATAAACAACACTCCCCCCCACCTCCACCACACGGCTTGCCCCCGGGCGTGGGTTAAAAGGTTGGCTAATATCTCTCTGGCTGGGAATTCTATCACGGCCGGAGGGCGCAACAGGTCTATGACCTAATGCCTGAAGTGGACTAATTTAAGTCGGAATGTATTACGTATTCCACCAGTGCCGGAGTCATTATATAAAGAGTTAACAAATATTTGGTTATTGGGCCGTGGACTGTCTTCATGGTGTTCACTAATAGAAGTATAGGCCACCCACAGAAGCCTTTATTCTGTAGTAAAAATTTAAAAATAGTTTGACAAGCGATGGTACAAGCCGAACGTACCCCAAGCTAAGATGAAAGCAAACATGAAGTAGAAGTGGAATTATTACTACTGAAGAGGGCCTCCGGTGTCTGGCCAAAACGTCTACTGGGTTGGGGTACAAAAGTTCCAAACCGAAAGTTCCACTCGGAAAGTGCTAAGAAAAAATTCCAATATCCGAAAGTTCCAAAAATATATTTTCCCAAAACAACATTAGTTCCAAAATATATAATTCCAATCATAAATTAGTACCAAAATCAGGTACTATTTCCTGATTTTTATTTACTATGTGCATACTATTTACTGGTATATGTATATATCAGTAATAACCAGAATAAATAAAAAACCAGAAATATACAAATCAAATTTGGCCACACATGCAATAAACACTGGACATGAATTCCCAAACATAACCAACATGACACTAATAAAACACATACCACACAAGGCACCATAATGAACATTTGGGAAAATTTACAAATGTACAAACATAAAACACAAAACAAACTAATAACTGAACAAATACAAAACAATACAAAACATGACACAATTTTCAAAGCACTCAACATCGAAAATACACAAAATATTAATACATACACCACAATCACACGCAACAATACCAATTTAAAGTACCAGAAGCCAACAGGAAGCCACAATAACAACCAGCCAACAAACATGTACTTCACCAGACACAAAATCCGGAAGGCTGAGGATGGGTACACAATGGTACCCGAAACATGTTCCTAATAAGGAAAGAAATATCTTGAGGTAAATTCATTATAAAAAGTAAATATTATATATATATATATATATTACTATAATACTTATAACTAATTTACCTCAAGATATATTTTTTCCTTTAGGAACATGTTTCGGGAGATCCTGTTCTCCCATCTTCAGCCTTCGCCATCTTGCTTCTGGTGCAGTATTTGTGTGTTGGCTTCTGGATGTTATTAAGGTGGTTTGTTGGTCTTTGGTCCTTCAATGTTGCATTATTGTGTGTGGTTGTGGTATCTGTTTTTGTATTTTGTGTATTTTCGATGTTGAGTGCTTTGAATATTGTGTCATGTTTTGTATTGATTTGTATTTGTTCTGGTATTAATTTGTTTTGTGTTTTATGTTTGTAAATCTGTAAATTTTCCCAAATGTTCATTATGGTGCCTTTGTGTGGTATATGTTTTATTAGTGTTACATTGGTTATGTCTGGGAATTCATGTCCTGTGTTTATTGCATGTGTGGCTAAATTGGATTTATATATATTTGGTTTTTTGTATGCATTTAGGTGTTCAAAATAACGTTTTTTCAGCTGTTTTTTTGTTTGTCCTATATAACATTTATTGCAATCTTGGCATTCAATTTTGTATATACCGTTGGTTGTTGTATTATCTTTATTGTGTGAGCTATTTAGATTTTGTAATTTATTTTTATTAGTTTTGTATGCTATTTTTATATCTGTGTTTTTAAATAGTTTTGTCATTTTATTATTTATATATGTGAATGTGGCCCATTTTTTGTTGTTGTTATTATTTATGTGTTGTTCAGTTTGATTATTTCTTAATTGTTCAGTTTTTATTTTGTAATTGATTTTATTTTCTATTTTGATCATAGTATTTTTATTGTATCCATTTGCATAACCAATTTGGTATATTATATTTCTTTCTTTGTCAGTTTCTTGTTTGTTTAGGGGTATTTTGTACATTCTGTTAAATAACGAATAAAATGCTGCCATTTTATGTTGTGGTGGGTGGTCAGAATGGTTAGGTATAATGATGTTAGTGGAAGTTGGTTTTCTATATATTGCATATTGTATGTGTTTGTTGTATCTTGTGATGGTTATGTCTAAATAGTTGATTTTGTTATGTTTTTCTTTTTCTTCTGTGAATTGTATTTTGGGATGTATGTTATTGATTTGTTTCAGTATGTTCTCTGCATTTGTGTTTTTGTTATTTGATACATATAGTCCATCATCTACATATCTTATCCATATGCCATCTGGGTCATGTGTTTTTATGATATTTTGTATTTTGGTGTCTATATGTTGTAGGAATATTTCTGCTATTATGCTTGATAATGGTGATCCCATTGCTAAACCTTCTTTCTGTTGATAAATTTTGCTATTAAATTCAAAGTAATTTTGTTTTAGTATTAGTTGGAGACTATTTTTTATTTCGGTTATATATTGTTTGTTTTCATTTTCTTCTATAAGTTTGTTTATTATTATGTCAATTGTTTCTTCTACTGGGATATTAGTGTACATGTTTGTTATGTCATATGATGTGAAAAATGTATTTTCATTTATATTTATTATTTTTAGTTTGTCTATTAATTCGTATGTATTTTTTATGTTATGATGGTTATTTGTTAGATGGTTATTTTTTAGTTTTTGTGCTATTATTCTTGCTATTTTGTATGTAGGAGCTTTTTTGAAATTGATTAAAAATAATCAATATAAGACTACATCGAAAAAACCGAAGACTTCATCAACAATAATAAATGCGTACAACTAGATAAAAACCCAACAGAAAACTATCTTAAACAAACAATAAAACTAATAAAAACAAATAAAAACATTTTCAACAATAAAAACATAGACATATATATAAACAATAATCCAGAACCACCTAAAATGAACAGCCTAATAAAAATACACAAATTAAACAAACCAATACGTCCATTAATCAATTTCAAAAAAGCTCCTACATACAAAATAGCAAGAATAATAGCACAAAAACTAAAAAATAACCATCTAACAAATAACCATCATAACATAAAAAATACATACGAATTAATAGACAAACTAAAAATAATAAATATAAATGAAAATACATTTTTCACATCATATGACATAACAAACATGTACACTAATATCCCAGTAGAAGAAACAATTGACATAATAATAAACAAACTTATAGAAGAAAATGAAAACAAACAATATATAACCGAAATAAAAAATAGTCTCCAACTAATACTAAAACAAAATTACTTTGAATTTAATAGCAAAATTTATCAACAGAAAGAAGGTTTAGCAATGGGATCACCATTATCAAGCATAATAGCAGAAATATTCCTACAACATATAGACACCAAAATACAAAATATCATAAAAACACATGACCCAGATGGCATATGGATAAGATATGTAGATGATGGACTATATGTATCAAATAACAAAAACACAAATGCAGAGAACATACTGAAACAAATCAATAACATACATCCCAAAATACAATTCACAGAAGAAAAAGAAAAACATAACAAAATCAACTATTTAGACATAACCATCACAAGATACAACAAACACATACAATATGCAATATATAGAAAACCAACTTCCACTAACATCATTATACCTAACCATTCTGACCACCCACCACAACATAAAATGGCAGCATTTTATTCGTTATTTAACAGAATGTACAAAATACCCCTAAACAAACAAGAAACTGACAAAGAAAGAAATATAATATACCAAATTGGTTATGCAAATGGATACAATAAAAATACTATGATCAAAATAGAAAATAAAATCAATTACAAAATAAAAACTGAACAATTAAGAAATAATCAAACTGAACAACACATAAATAATAACAACAACAAAAAATGGGCCACATTCACATATATAAATAATAAAATGACAAAACTATTTAAAAACACAGATATAAAAATAGCATACAAAACTAATAAAAATAAATTACAAAATCTAAATAGCTCACACAACAAAGATAATACAACAACCAACGGTATATACAAAATTGAATGCCAAGATTGCAATAAATGTTATATAGGACAAACAAAAAAACAGCTGAAAAAACGTTATTTTGAACACCTAAATGCATACAAAAAACCAAATATATATAAATCCAATTTAGCCACACATGCAATAAACACAGGACATGAATTCCCAGACATAACCAATGTAACACTAATAAAACATATACCACACAAAGGCACCATAATGAACATTTGGGAAAATTTACAGATTTACAAACATAAAACACAAAACAAATTAATACCAGAACAAATACAAATCAATACAAAACATGACACAATATTCAAAGCACTCAACATCGAAAATACACAAAATACAAAAACAGATACCACAACCACACACAATAATGCAACATTGAAGGACCAAAGACCAACAAACCACCTTAATAACATCCAGAAGCCAACACACAAATACTGCACCAGAAGCAAGATGGCGAAGGCTGAAGATGGGAGAACAGGATCTCCCGAAACATGTACCTAAAGGAAAAAATATATCTTGAGGTAAATTAGTTATAAGTATTATAGTATTATATACATCAAGAAACGGACTGTAGCAGAAAGTGATTGAAATATATATATATATATATATATATATATATACATACTAAGAAGCATTTCATCTCCGTTAAAAATGCATATAAAATCGGATGATGCCGTCCAACAACTTGAAAACGGTTGCGCCATCCCTCAGAAGAATTGTTTGTCCTCGCAAAATGTTGGAGCACAGCGTCGTATCGATTCCATAACTTTGGAGGATATCGTACTGGAACGGCTCTTCTTCTTCCTTGAGCACGTCTACCGCGGATGTATTTTCTGAAGTAGAAAATATCAAAATTCTACCACATAGTAGAGTATAATTTTCATCTTCATAAAAATCATATAGTAAAAAAGTTTCTCCGACGATAGTTTTACAAAGTTGAGTAGAAATTTCATGTAAATCCTGAACGTTTTGAGCATTGAAAGGCATGTATTTTAAACGCTCACGATGAATACATTTCCTGATATTCTCGCGGTCTGAGAGCTCACCCAATACAGATGATGGCATGTTTTGCAAACTTCGCATAATTTGGACGGGAGGGACCTCAGGATGCTCAGCATCTTTCCTTTTAATACCGGTCAGTAACCTCAAAGCTTCATCCCCTTCTCTGTTAGGGGCATGTGAATGATCTTCGAGCGAATGACGACGAATTGAAAGTGTAGCTCCATGACCGTCTGTTATAGCTCGCGCCGAGCACTGACTTTGCCTTTTGCATCTCCAGTAGCGCACCGTTTTGTTATGAGAATGTTTATAAAATAAAAATCCATCTATGCGTAAATAACTAGTCCTTCCAGATTTTATTATTTCAGCCATAATGTGTAAAAGCGTTGTACAAATAATTTATCACTTATAAAATCACATAAATTGTAGCCTCTAACCAACCTCAATTTTGCGATTAAGTTTGCAAAAATATAGCAAGAAAATAAAGTCGTTACTACGGGAATCGATGATTATTGAAAAAATGATTTTCGAAAACTTAACAATAGTAGAATAATTAGAACTGGAAACATAGAGTAGAACTCCATTTATCCGAACTAATGAGTCCCAGACGTGATTCGGATACGCAGAAATTCGGATAATTGGAACAAACATAAGAAAAAGGTTATGTTGTGAAAGAAAACGCAAAAATTGCTCAAAAATCACTTTTGTTTATGTTTATTACACGAGTACAGTATCTTAATGAAAACCAGGTCACACGTGTTTTAAAAAAGTTTACTTTTATTACAAAAAATAATACTCACACATAATTATAATTTTTCAGTTGAACATGTCAAACAAAGTTAATTGTTTTGACGTAGAAACTGGTTTACGTGTAGGCAGGCCTCGCAAACGCTTGACGGCAAGAAGCTACACGTGGTCGCATTTAGGCTGCCGTTCCATCCACTTTAAGGCAGTGTAAAACAAGCCAATGCCTCACTCGCCGTAGGTTCCTTTCCGGTTCAACTGAACCAACGTTGTCATCGTCTCCGTCCACCTGCTGAGATTTATCGTTTACACTTTGGATAATTTCATCATCGTCTAAAATTTGATATCCAGGGTCGCACTGCAACCACTCGTTTATGTCGTCCACGTCGCACTCGGAACAGCCAGGAATATGTGCAATGGTTTTCTGGATGTCTTCAGTTGATACAGCTTCGTTTTCTTCGACAATTTCTTTTGCTCTTTTTTCCTCTTCCTTCTTGTTCACTGCCTCTTCTTTATCTTCCTGAATTAATTTTATTCCACGCTCTCTTTCGTGTTACGGTTTTCAATAACTTCTACGAATCGGCTTTAAATCAATTTCCTTATGGCTGCTACTGTACTGTGCTGTATAAACAGAACACACGACATATACCACAAGATAGACAGCAAGACACTGATCAACTGTAAATGTGAGAGAGGTGATTGACCTGGCGGGGGATGGATGCGTCCTTGACAGTGCGCGACGAAACATTGTACTGATCAGTACGTCTACTATGATGCATAGTTAACAGTCTTATATGAATTTCATTTACTTACGATGTTCTTGTTAATGCGGCAACTGCAGTTTGAACAAACTTTTTTTTTATAAATTTGATTTTTTTTAACTTCCCGATATCGATTCTGATAACTGGTGATTCGGATAACTGGAGTTCGGACAAATGGAGTTCTACTGTAATAATATTGGAAAAATAATTAAGTTGGAAAAGGGAAGTTGGAAAAATCATTATGTTGGAAAAAGGGCGTTGGAAAATTAATAATTTTGTAAATTTTGCATTGGAACTTTTGACACCATACCCGTCTAGTGACAACATGAACGCATACACAAACAATCAACCACAGCTCAGTCGCCTGGTATTTTTAACTCTTTATACAAATTACAATGTTTCGAATATTTAGTGTCTATTGTGTGCTTTAAAACTGTTCTATTGTTACGACGGTGTCACGGATCGACGTATTGTACTGTGGAAACGAAATACAGACACCAATGAAGTCACTAATAGCAGCTTTAATTAGTCACAAACAACAACTTGATGAAATCAACAACAAGGTACTCTCGTACAATAATTCAAGTTAAATTTATCCACACGCAATAATAGTAATAATAATAATAATAATAATAATAATAATAATATCAAATGTTAAATAATAACGACATAAACGAGTACCGCACAAATTATGAAACAATAATTACTTCCCGCTAAGCAGCAACAACCACTTGATCCGCACTGAATAAATCGTCAACAGTAACTAACTGACTAAGCCGGCCGCTGTTGCTTATATAAGTCCCGCAAGTGTACCAGAATTCGTTTCCATTCTTTTGGCGGCGTACCATCATAATTTGCCTAGTTACGAGTGCTCTCGAACAGTACGGCCTTGACACAGACGTCAAACGCTGGGTTAGCCGAGAAGCGCGCAGAACGACACTCTAATCTTGTCGAGAAGGTTCCGTAATTTTCGTACGCAATATTATTAATTAAATAGTAACGTGATCGGGCTTTTTGTAATTTTTTACATAATTTAAATATTATATAATATCAAAATTTATATAATAATAAATATATTTTATTCAAAATAATGATCAAGTTCTCCATTTTAAAGAGCTGCTGAGTTTATTATTTTAACGTTTTTGGTCTCTCGTGGTGGTGTTAAAGATGTGAAGAAATGTATAAAAATATGTTAAGAGAGTTTCCGGAGAAAAACACATAAGGTAGAGTACTACTTGCATATTCTGCAGTGAAATCGTTTCTCTCTGCATGCATTGAGTCCATGGCTGGCACAGAGCTTCGGTTGCATTTACATAACGATACTGGCCACTGCATTCACTGCCACCGGAATCTTGAATACATGTGGAAGGGAAGTATGTGTATTTTGCATTAGGGCACAACATCCAGCAACGTCTTAGTTTTTGTTATTTCCGTTTTACTAAAGAAAATATCCCTTATATTATAACTTAAGGTGTAGTTGAAACACTGCCCCAATCATTCACACATTTTTTTTATATAAAAAAAAAATTTTTTTTAAGCTAAACATCAATTAAAAAACTTTGTAAGCACCATGGTGGTTGGCTTTGAACAATAGCATCTCAAAAATATCTCTCACAATTAAATTACAACATATATAACGACCAGACACAGATTATTTCACTTTCAATGAACAAAACATTTTTCATTTACATTCACAATGCTTGAGCAATTAATCAGCAATGAAATTATTACAAGTACATAATAATGAGAATAAATTATCTATAGATAACGATTAAAATTTTGAAAATAATTACTTAAATGTGTTCAACTACTTCCATCCATCTGCCCCCAGCACTTGGATTAATAAAACGAAAGACAAGTAACCTTAAGATCACAAACCGTGATCACTGCTATGCAGACATTAAAAATTTGTTTGTATTTAAAGTTATAATTTAAGAAGTACCAATTAATTTCAATTAAAATCAAAAGTAGTTTCAATTTAGACTCATTCGAACAGAAAAAAAATGTTGAACGCACAAAATCACAAGTCATATGACAGGTAGATGCAAGTACTTCACTGTCTGGATATTACAATTCCTAAGTTTAATTTTTTTTATAAGTAAAATTTCAAATTGGCTTCCTCTTGCCGAAATTAACAGAAAATATCTACATTGTAACAATTGCAACCATCAACATCATAAACAATTAATATACCAAACAATTATAACGTTTTTATAATAACAGTCATCACTATGAGCACAATTTAGCATGTCTGCACAAAACATGTTCAGGCAAACTTAACTCTGAGGTATGAGTCTATTTTATTGAATTAAATTTTGTGTAGGTTACATGGTAACCGGCGGAGTACTGTGTGTGTGATAAATAAAAAGGAAACATCCCATCTGATCTCTGAGAACACATAGAAGGAAATTCCTGCCGTGCGAGTCTGAGTGTGGATGATGGTCTAGCATGGCGTGACGGCGCTAGGGATTCTTTTGCACTGCTCTGCGGATGGGAAAAGATGTAATGTTCCCATCTCGTCGACCCCTTTCACCTCCCGACTATGCGGGGAACCCTGTAAAAATTTCATTTGTATATTGGAGCCAGACAAAGAGAACATTCCGCCCCCACATCTTTTCGCCGCGCAACCCCTATAACACACACCACTATAATTTCAATTCAACACATGCCTGTCATTAACCATATTAAAGGTCATACTTCAAGTTATTAATTTAAGTATTGAATTTAGATTCATCACAATTAAATCGTCACAATACCTAATTCATGCATGCTCAAATATTTATGGGTTACATGTTAGATTTAAATTCTCATTCTAATAACTTACAACCACGTGGTTTCGGGCATACCCGAAATAATTACATTTGCAAACTATTTCAATTAACAATTAAACTTCAGTGTAATCACAATTATAATTTTTTTTACTCATTCAATTCCTCTGCTTTAAATTTTCATTGCTTTTTAAAATTGATTCTTTAAATTTACTCTAAGTCATTTACCACGTGTCTCAGTCATACCGGAACGAACATGGCCAGTCAGAGCCACACACACACACTATTATTATCTCTTACATACACAAGCCCCAATTAATTTAACATTAATTATTAAATCATGAATACTGGCTCACCTGAAGCTCTTTGTAAGATTAATGAATCATATTAGGTGTTAAGAACTGCACGCCGCCACGATCCGCACTGTACTAATGTTGAAAGAGAAAGAGGCGAGAGTTATCGCTGCGTAAAACTATAAAACCCAAAAACCACTGCTGAATAGATTTCGTTGTCAAAGCACTGGCAGCGCGGCCAACCAAATGACGTCACAGATCAAGGTCATGGCGGCTGACTAAGTCTCGATATCGCTAGCGGGCAGTCTAACATGCGGCGATAACGCACCGAACGTACCGTATTACAATGAAAACTTGCCGTGGAGTTTACTTATAATATATCCACGGCACATAGTTACAATCACGTTACAAGTTAAACAGTGTCATAAAATAGGCTAATAAAGAAAGAAAAGGACGAAGCAACTAATAAAAAAAGAAACAACGAAGCATTACAGTATTGCAAAGGTTTAAAAACACTTGGTAGTGTCATAGTTTATTATTAAACTCTGACAATTGTTTCAACCTACTCGTAGGCTGTTGTCAAAAGAACAACTAAATACAAACAACATTTAGAAAGTAAATATGTGTTAAGGGTGTGTATGTGTATACAGACTTTTGTGTGGGGTGTGTACGGTGGAGTGGTTCGAGGGAACGTCAAGCGACTGTAAAAACCAAATATAACAGGAATGCAAAATCTAAAATTAAGTACACTAAGCGACAGTTTTTAACAAAGAAGATACAAAAAATTCTGTCCGATCGTTAGTTAATTTTTTTTAATTTCTATTCGCTTTCTTATATTTAAAAATTTCTACTCGTACTAAGGTATCCTCAAAGAACTGCTAAGAACAACTACATACAAACGAAGGGTTAAAAGGTGAACTTGGGTTAAGGATGAGAGTATGGGACAAATTTGCGTGGCGTGGGGAGAGGGTAGTATAATGAAGGTCAAGTGACTGTAAAAACTTACGTTTAATGAAGAAATTTGTGTTAGTGGTTGAAATCACAATCAGAATGATCACTGTTGCACACCACTATATAAAAATTATTCCGATTAGCGCTTTCAAGCTTCACAGCTCATCGTCAGATCGGGAATAGACAGAAAATATGTGAAACCCAACCCTTCACCCCTCTCCACCACCCTGCTCACCCACAACAACTAAAAATTAATTACCCTTCCCCACCCCCTAAACTCTGTCTCACCATCTGTACAGTTACGTATTTTTCTAGTAAATTCCTTGTGTTTCTGTGTGTGTGTGTGTGTGTGTGTGTGTGTGTGTGTGTGTGCATCCTTTTAAACTACCCTCTTCCTCTCCACACACGTGGGTCGTTATATGCAAGACATTTCATAGAAGACAACCACAAGTTTGTTAATCCTTTGGAAGAATACGAAATTGTAAAAGTAGTAAATAACACAGTTGAAAGGAAGCTTAGAGAGGAGTTAGAAATATTGAAAGAAAGAGAAAAAGGGTTAGACAATTTAATTAATATTAAAATTAAATTTGATACTGAAGAAATATTTTATAACATGATTAAGAAGTAAATGAGAGAGGGCAGATAGATAAGTTTAAGAATTATATTTATAAGGGTGTGTGACTGACCCACGTGTGTGGAGAGGAAGAGGGTAGTTTAAAAGGATGCACACACACACACACACACACACACACACACACACACACACACACACACACACACTGAAACACAAGGAATTTACTAGAAAATTATGTAACTGTACAGATGGTGAGACAGAGTTTAGGGGGTGGGGAAGGGTAATTAATTTTTAGTTGTTGTGGGTGAGCAGGGTGGTGGAGAGGGGTGAAGGGTTGGGTTTCACATATTTTCTGTCTATTCCCGATCTGACGATGAGCTGTGAAGCTTGGAAGCGCTAATCGGAATAATTTTTATATAGTGGTGTGCAACAGTGATCATTCTGATTATAAAAACTTAGTATAGTAGGAATGCAAATCCTAAAATTAAGTACACTAAATGACAACTTTTAACAAAGGAGACACAAAGAACACAAAGAATACTGTCATTTTCATTATTCTTAATTGTTTTCTATTTTTTTAAATTCCAGTATATCCATTTGTTTACCTGTTTCTATGCTACACAGAAACTAAAACACAGTATTGCCATATAACATAGAAAAAAGGTAAAAAATAGATTTATTACGCTGAGCACCAAGTGCTACCTGATAGGCTTGGCAGCACAGCATGCCAAATCATATTTAACAGGTGGCTTTATCTTCTTCTATTCGTCGCGACGAAACCATTTTTAAAGATCTCCACGGACTCCGAGGGTAATAAGCACTCTCCGTGGACAAGATCTTAGTCTAATCAAAGAGAACGCGGTGGTCAGCGTTGAAGAGTGCACGCTCGGCGACACAGTAATATTAATAACTACAACAATAATTTTGCTCGAGAAAATTTCACCGGTTTTAATTTAGCAAGAAATTAAAAATAATAAAAATGTAACAAAAATATTCTTTCATTAAAAATAAAAGAACATCTGTCTGACAAAAGGTCTCGCTAACATCTGTTTCTAAGCTGCTTCAACCCCGCAAACAGGAAAACTGGAAGAGCTGCACTATACAGCTTAAGATCATCCTCCCCGTAGTCCAGAATTGTCGATGTGTAACTATCACTCACTTTGACACCTCAGAAAATACTTGGAAGTTAACCATTTCAAGTCTGAGCAGACTTGAAAGACTCCTCAGAAAACCATTTTTAGATGTATCATGACTTACGGTCAGACATTTGGACTACCAATAAACACACATGAACAAAATTAATGACAGCAAAGATGGACTTTTGGAGACGTTCTGTAAGACGTGAGAAAATTATAAATAAAGTCATTAAGGACAGAATGAATGTGAAAAATTCAATTGTTGATTTTATCCAAACAAAAAAATTACAGAGATATGGACACACTAAAAGAATGACCCAGGAAGATTGCCAAGGAGAGATATAGAATGGACCTCACCATGAAGAAGGGAAAGAGGAAGACCACCTATCACTTGGATAGAAGAAATTCATACTACATTGAGGGAACGAGAAATTAAATAAGATCTTTGGATGTACAAGCAGCAGTGAAAGATTAGAATTCAATCACTTCTGTAATTTTTGGTTCCGGAAAATGTGTAAACACTGTACAGCCGGAATAATAATAAATAAAAGACTTGGAAGGGCCTACAAATAAAACTTGCATTAGGCCTACAATTGTTGTTAAGCGTTCCAGAAGAGGAATATCGTGTTCCGGGAAAGTTGATTATTATTGCGGAGGTTGTGGGCACCTTTACGAATCCCCCCCCCTACAGTCGACTGGATCATGTGTCATCAGTGTAGTACGTGGTGGGAAAAGCCGTGCACGAATTACAGTGGATTCGGCCTTTTCGTGTGTGATAAGTGTCAGTAGGACTCTTACCCTACACAGACTGGACTCTTGCCCCAAGGTTGGGGCAACTTTCCTATTTTACATGCTTTGGTTTTTTAATTTTTTTTACCAAATACTGTAGTCAAAATTGTTGTGTACTCATTACATTTGTTAGTATATAGTGTAACAAATAAGCCAGTAATTTTCAATAAACTTTATTTTGGTTCAGTAGCTGAGAATATGTTATTGTATTTAAAGTACGGACTCTTGCACCTTACCTTTTTCTATGTTATACAAGACGTACAAATTTTCTATAAAATAAAAGACGCACAAGATTCCGTGCGCATTTTACGTACAACAAATTTTTATGAAGAAGGAATAGATAACGGTTATCGTTAAGCATAATTTTTATCAAAGAATCACCGCCTGTGTTTGATTTAGTCGATTTTCATAACACTCGTGACACGTACAATTCGAACAGCTGATAAACAGTGAATAAATTAGCAGATAACCTTGAAAAGTAAAAGATGTTTATAAAAATTACGATTCTTACCACACACACGAAAAATTTTAGTCCTACCGTTAATCTATGGATGTCGATCGGCTAACACTTCAACGATCCTCATAAAATACATAAATTTAAAATCGAATTAATATCTTCAAATAAATATACTGCAAATAGGTTTATTTTTACCTGAGGCAAGTTTCACAGAAATTATTCTGTATCTCAAATGGTTTGTTAAATTGTAATTGAATGTTTCGCTTACAATATAGTTAACAGATAATCGATTTTACTTCGATTTTCTTTTCGATAGTTTTAATGTTTAAGTAGTCAGTTTTATTATATATTTAATGTTTTATTATTCTAATAAATGTACGATTTTCATAATTCGTCTTGTTTTGTTTTTATTAGAATTTGTTCTTTAATTAGTAGATTATTATTATTGTGTTTGTAAATGTTATGATTTTTCCAGATATTCATTTTGTTACCTTTTTGCACGTTTTTAATTTATTTAAAATTTTGAATGTCTGGAAATTTATGTTTATTGTTTAAACAGTGTGTGGGTAAATTAGATTTCTAAATATTAGGTGTTAAAAACGTATTGCGATTCTGAGTGTATCTCTCGGACAGTTTTTTCTTCGTCTGGCCAAAGTAAAATTGATTGCAATCTGGATATTTTATTTTGTAAACTCCATTTTAATTAACAATGTTGAATTTAATTTTAGGTTTTATTTTATTAAAAACAATACTATCTGTGTTATAAGATGTTTTTAAGTTTGTATCTTTAATTAGTTTGCTTTAGTTTACGAGTTATGTTTCCGTGATAAGTAAAGTTGATATATTTTATATTATCATCAGTGGATGGATTTTTAGATGAAGGTTTGTAACTTTATATTTTTTAACTTTGTAATTTTTACATGTATTTATAAATTTAAACTCTACATATATTTGCATTAGGAAAAGAGTTTTAGTTTCAATCCGTACGGTGCGTCTGAGTTTAGTTGAAACATTGCCATCGCGCTTGGTACAGATTCCAGTAGAGAGCGCTAATGACTGACGTAATGCACACAGTCATTAGCAAGCCGCCTTATAGATAATATGTAAAGGATGCGCTAACGTCGCGGGTCAGTATCCCTCGACGGAGTACATTGTTTTTGTAATTTTAGTAATTAATTACCAGAGATACATTCTCCATATCTTAAACTGCAAACCCACGGTACAGTATGCAGAAATGTTACGTGGATTAGGCTTTTAATGTGGTGGAATAATTTTACACCAGAAAAAATTAAACAACACTTCTAATCTTAAAACTATATATTGATTGAAGACTCGTTGGGTACTTGGTTGAACATATTACTACAAAGGCTTTTAAAAACACACAAACAATTGGCAAGTTTTACAATTTATTCTTAATCTGTTGCAATTATTTCAGCCTATTAGGCTATTCTCAAAGACTTGCTAAGAATAACTAAATACAAACCATGTGTTAGAAGGTGAACGTGTGTTAAGAATAAGTACCTGGACGTGTGTGTGAGGTGTGTACTTCGAAATTAGGTGGAGGAGCTAGTATACAGATATTTTGGTCTAACTGATCGTCGTATGGTACAGTGGAAAACAAAATACAAAACACCGATTAAGTCACTAATCACCAGCTTTAATAATCACAATTAAACATTTTGTAATCAACAAGATAGTCTCTTACAACAAATCAAATAAAAAATTGTTCACACGCAATAAAATGCTAACTAATATAAAACACAATTGTATTACAATTGTTCTGCACGATTATAAGAAACATAACAGTTCGCAACAATACATCGAACCGCACTGTGTAAATCGCCACTCAAACGCACTGTGTAATCGCCCGACAATAACTGAAACTAAGCGTCGCTGAGTACTCGTATTCATACCCCGCCGAAAATCCAGAACCATCCATACTACGCATCAAGAATTCTACTAGGAAACACAAGAACGTAATTTATTACGACTTTAACACAGTGCGCGAGGCCGCGCGACTTCTGACACAGTCTAGCTAACGCGTTGAGAATCACGTACGCACACACAGTACAGCCGGATTCCTCTGGAACATTCGAGAAACACGTAGATTCTTCTGTAATGTTGTAACAATAGTTATGTAGTTATGCGTTTCTAGCAACATGATGCTATCCAGCATACAGTATCCAGTAATGTTACGTGGATTACGATTTCAGTATGGTGGAATAATTTTACACCCGATAAAATAACACAACACTTTAAATCTTAAAAGTAGAACCCGATGACATTTTATAAACTAGGACATCATGTCCACGATGTTTACGGTGTTTATACTGCATTTTCATTTTGTTTGTAATAAATATGTGTGTATATTTTATGTGCGTGTGTGTGTTTTAGCAAGCGCGAGGTCGAACGCTCCGTGAATGTTTACGCGTGCGCGCTCAATATAATTTTAATTAAAGTGAAACCTTGAGCGTTATCGCTTTAAGAAAGGGAAGAAGAAGAAGACAGGCCTACAAGAAAAAGAAGAAGAAACATAAAGAGTAATTGGGTTCGGGCGGCAATTCAGCCTACAAATAACAGTTTCGTCTCTCTAAATGGCAACCGGGCTGAAAAACTACCCTTTCATTTTCTCCAACTGTAAGAGACGCAGCAATAAGTTTTGTTAATTTCTTTAGGCTTGTTGGTTTATCTGGTAGTCATATTTTGTGAAAAAATGTATTTCGATTATTTCTTGGGTGTTTTTACTGCTTGGAGTAGAATATGTCGATAAGAAATAAGAAAAAATTACAATGGTATAAATTGATTTTCTCAGAAGTATGAGTAGATTGTTCAAATTTGAACATTTAACTAATGGAAAAATTAAGAGACGCAGAACAAGAAGTTTACACGATAACAGATGGTATTGAAACCAGACAACTTTATAGTACTGGCAGATGGTAAGAATGGCATAGAATAGACGTGCATTAGATTATATCATTACGACGGTCAGTAAGCTTCTCTAACATCATCGCTCAAGCTTTCTCTTTTCTGCTTTCTATAAAGTTCGGGTGTCTCAGAGATAAATGAAATGCGGCAAGACTCAGAGTGCTGAAATGCAGTTTCTTCGAAATACTTAAATTATACATTGCAAGATAGAATAAAAAATGAGGTTATCAGAGCTGAACTCGAAGTAAAGGACATCAATGGAATTACTTCAATTTACAGAAGACAATGGTGGGATCATCTGGAATGGATGACAGAGGATCGATTGCCGAAAGCGGCACTGAAGCATTGGTAGAAAAGACGAGGGTCGTCCGAGGATGAGATGAGTGCCGGAACAGGTTTATATTACCTAATCATTGTAGAGGAGGAGGAGGAGGAGGAGGAGGAGAAGGAGAAGGAGAAGGAGAAGGAGGAGAAGAAGGAGAAGAAGAAGAAGAAGAAGGAGGAGGAGGCGGAGGAGGAGGCGGAGGCGGAGGCGGAGGCGGAGGCGGAGGAGGAGGAGGAGGAGGAGGAGGAGGAGGAGGAGGAGGAGGAGAAGAAGAAGAAGAAGAAGAAGAAGAAGAAGAAGAAGAAGAAGAAGAAGAAGAAGAAGAAGAAGAAGAAGAAGAAGAAGAAGAAGAAGAAGAAGAAGAAGAAGAAGAAGACTAAACAAACAATAGAGTAATGAGGATCTTTGTAATTCTTTTAATAATTTAAAAATGTTATTACCTTGTTTAAAATATATATCCAAGAAGCCATCAGTAACTGGAGAAGAAAAACATCAGGAATGGGAATTCAAATGGATAAGCAGTGCTTAAAAACTCTCCTATTTGCCGACGATAAGGTAATTTTAGCGTGTGACGAGGACGTCACAGACTATATGTTTAGATAATTGAAAGAGGAGTATGAGAAATGAGGTCTAGACATAAACACAACTAAAACATAATATCTGAAAATAGGAGACATGCAAGAAGAAGACCCAGATCTGCAAATCCATAGAATTGGAAAGTGTGGCGAAAACAAATATTTGGAAAGCATTATTTCAGAAGATGGAACAACAATGAAAAATGACATAAAAAATAGGATACAACAGGGAAAAAAGGCTATTCGTTTGCTAAACTTGTTACTTTGGTCGAACGAAATGAAACTTCAAACTAAACTGACAATCTACACAACTTTTGTGGAGCCCATTTTAACTTATGGCTGCGAATGCTGGCAACTTTCAGATAAAAAGAAAAAGATGATAGAAACTGTGGAATTGGACTTCTTAAGAAGAGCGTGTAATATTTCTAGAATGCAACATGCTAGAAACGAAGATATAAGAAGGAAAACAGGGCGCGTATTTACAACAGCAGAAAGAATAGAATCCAGACAGTTGCTATGGTATGGTCACGTAATGAGGATGGAGGAGAAGCGATGGCCAAAGAAAGAATTGACTTACACACCACAAAACAGGAGAAGAAAAGGAAGACTGACAACACAATAGAGAACAGGAATTAGGAAAAGCATGAGAGATCGGGCTATTGAAGACGATGACTGGAAAGATAGGGAGAAATGGCGTTCGAAGTGCGGAATGCGGCATAGACTGTAGGACCCCCGCTAATAAAAAAAATTCATTGTCAAAATTTATGTAACAATAAATATACTTCGTAAGAAATAGTGAGCGAGTTCTTCAGCTCAGGGGGCAAGCGTACTAGTAAGCAATCTACTGTATTGACAACAATATAACTCGTATGTTAATTTTACTGTACAGGTTGAGCGCCGGCGGTCACTGGCCCCTGTTCTACCGCCCTGCTCTGCTTGTCAAGGGAGTACAGGTCACATGCAGACAGACAGGGTGGCAATGCAACTGAATATTATACCCTGTTTATATTGTAATGAATATGTTTGGGGAGGGTATGTGTATCCGGTCGTACATCACACGCTTGTTAAATTATTTACCATGTATTTATCATTTGTGCTCTAAAATACTCCACATATATATGTTATACGTAGAATCAGGTCTTCCCTTTACTTCACCGTTCTTATCTTTGTCTCTGAATAATGCTCTTCTAATAGAATTAAAACTTTGTGCCACGAGTAAAATTGCAAAAAAAAAATTTTTAAATTCGTTTGACTGAAAATGGTAGATTCCATGATACTACAGTTTGTCCGCTCAAAGTATTAAACTGGATTATTGATTTTAAAATGATTGACATATTTCTGAGTATGTACATTGCTTATCGTCTGCTTTTTACGATTCCAATAGCTAACTGCAAATCTGAAAGATCATTTTCTGTATTAAAACGCATTAAAGATATGTTGACTTCAACTATGCGAGATAAGAGATTATCTTCGTCAGAAAAGTTGGATATTGAAAGATACTTGAATCGCTCAATTTAGAAGTAATTATGTAAGACTTCTTTAAGGCAAAATCAAGAAAAAATGGATCGATTAGTAAGTAAACTTAATTACTACTATGCTCACTGTAATAACTATTTAGCTAAATGTTTGTTGTAATTTGAGAGTTTAATAAAATAATTGTTAATTTTCAAAACTGTGTATGCCATTTATCAGTGTAAATAATAGATAAAAGGTTGAATTTTGAATCGGGGAACACCAGTTTAATGGCAGCATAGGGGACCACGCGCTTCTATCCGACCCTAGTGATGATACAATTTTTTTTCAAACGATTAGTTTAAAACGCAACGAATTACCTTATTCTCAGAGCAAGTAATCAACTTGATACAGAAAGTGGCGAGCGCGCTGATCTAACGGGCTCTGACTACAGTAATGCACACAGTCATTAGTGAGTTGGGAGTAGTTTGTAAGTCACAAAACTGATAAGACACAAAGCAAACACAGTCCTCTTGCTTCTCTGTCTCGCCTCTTGATAACGTTGCACATGTAATTACCTCAGATATATTATGCATATCAAATACTTAAATTAAATGATTTTAAACTGCAAATTCTTTTGTATACATGTGACCAGACTCTATTCTCAGGTTCAAAAAATGCTCTAAAAAAATCGTTTTATATTTTTGACTGAACGATTAGCCGACACGAGTTCCTATTTAGATTAGCCGACACGAGTTCCTAAACACTATGCTGTTTGCCGATGATCAATTTGTAATCCAAGATAATGAGAACTGGCTATCCACAAACTAAATCTGTTATCAAAAGGTTATAATTTGAACCTTTCAATAGGAAAAACTAAGACCATGTTTCCTAGGAAAAGATTCGATTCGGACAAAAATTGTAATTGAAAATAAAATGTTAGAACAAGTAACACATTTCAGCTACCTAGCATGTGACATTACATGTGAAGAAGACAAACATATTCTTAGTAAAACAAATAACTTCCAAAGAATATGTGGGACTTTACGGAGAACACTCAAAGGAAAGACCACGAAAGAAACACAAATAAAATTCTATAAAGTGATGGCAGTCCCCATGCTATTATACGGGTACGAATCATGGGCACCATGAAAGAAAGATTATAGACAGATGGAAACGTCTGAAATGAAATATCTCAGATCTGTGAAAGTTTGTATAAGATTAGATCACGTAAAGAACGAAGATATAAGACAGGAATTAAAAGTACAACCAGTAACGGAACTAGCGAAAAACTATACAAAAAGATGGAAAGAGCATGTTATGCGCATGTCTCCAGAAAGAATTCCAAGAAAAATTCTGAATTATAAGCCAACCGGAAGAAGAAATTGTAACGTGACAAATACAGGGGATTTTCATTTTATTAAATTTTTGGGGTTTGTTAAAAAATATTCATAAACGTAATTTCCATTTGTGACCAGGCCACGTGTTGAATTAAAACAGTGTTCTAACAAAGGAGCAATACGCCTTAGAAGTTGTGCAATCGTTAACAAAGAATGTACTAAGCGTCATTTCCTAGAACTTTGCGAGTGTGTGGTAGTACGTCTGAACGCACCATACAAGCCGGGGCGCAGACCGACGCGGACTTATAAACTCAAAATGGCTATGAGGCGAAAGTTTTATTCGCTTCATGGTACCAAAACGACGGATGTGAGTTTAAGTCCCACCTGTTTCGTGACGTCAATCAGCGCTGAACAAATATCTTCTATGACCAACACACAATCAACTGCATGGGTTAAATGGAACACAGTTGTGGCGACGAATTACAAGGCTTTGTTTTCCACCTAAAAAGAAGCAATCTAGTTGGCAGCGAACGCGAAGCCGCTCTAGGCAGTCCTTGAACAACTGTAACAGCTAACAGACGCAGATAGTGTTGTGTGGGCCCGGTCGGCCGAACTTTATAAAGTATGAACAACTAAATATAACAGCGCTTTCATACCGACCGGGACCCAAGGAATTAGTGGATTTATTAATTTTAGGACGGGTGAAACGAAATTGGCAACAGACAAGTTAATTACGGGCAGCGAACCTGTGAACAAAAAACACGTGTCCGGCCGGAGTCGCGGTAGTGCACAGTTTAAGTCAAAATGAATTTGTAAGATTAAAACAAGGGGTAAGGTATTAAATCGTGTGAATGTGCATGTGAGCAGAATGGGCTGTTCTTATAAATTTATATAAATAAAACCTAATAATTCAATTACCATGTTTATACCATACGATTGACCGTATTTCTATTTTTATATAATTTTCAAAGAGAAGAACAGTAAACATAGTTATTTCAGAATATAAAATGTGTCAGTTTAGTCATTTCACCATTACCACTTCCTCATTTCTGTGCTGCAAGATTCGTCTAAACGTTCCCGGATTTCTTCTGAATTATTATTGGGGGGTAATCAGATTGCAAAATTGTCCCGTTTTATTAAGGTAGAGTGTTAAGGTTTCGATATTATAACCAAAAAATATCGTAGCGACTCTGGGCTTCTGATCGAAATTTAAAAAACAAGTAAGTGAGAAAAATCTCAGGTAAGCTGCTGGCAGTATTTTTATTTATTTATTTATTTCGAAAAGTTTGTTTAGTTACAAAATGTTGGCAGACCGAGACGGAGATGGTGAAGCCGGAACAGGCAAGCTGCCTAATCCTGGACAGATAGATGATGATGATGATGATTTTGACTAAATCATTAATAGATCTAATTTAAATATTATCTTCACAACATTATCTTCACAAATCTTCACAACACGGTATAGGTAACATGCTGCCCGTCCCGCCTTCAAAAATGCTCCAGACATCTTCTCTTCCTGCTCTACCCAAACACCTGTTTCCTATAGGTTTATGTTTCCAGAGTTGTTTGGTAAGCCTGGAATTTGATATTTTTTTTAAGTGTTCTTTCCATTGTTGTTTGTAATCTTTTAATTTTTCATACAAGTTAAAAACTTGTAACTCTTTTCTTGTGGCCTCATTCCGTACACGGTCTAGTTTAGAACAACTTTTAATTCCTCTTAAGAACGGCATTTCCAAGGCATATATTGTTCTGTATTGTTTCTTGGTTGTTGTCGATAATTCATACCCATAGGACAGTACAGGAACTGCCATAAGTTCGTAGCACTTTTATTTTCGGGGCCTGTATTTTACTGTCTTGTTTCTTAGTCGTTCTCCATAATTCACGCGCATGGGAGTAACAAACGTTCTTATACAGTAGACGTTTACTCTAACGATTTGAATAACGATCTTCTAATAGAGTTGAAGCACTTTGTGCCACGAGTAAAATTGCAAAAAGAGGTTTCTTTTCAAATCGTTCGAATGAAGATGATAGATTCTAGGATACTACAGTTTGTCCGCTCAAAGTATTAAATTGGATCAGTAACTGTGAAATGATTTACGTGTTGGCGAATAAATACATTGCTTATCATCTGCTTTTGACGATTCCAGTAGCTAATTGTGAATCTTTAAGATGATTTTGTGTATTAAAGATACTATGTTGAGTTCAATTATAGAAGATAAGAGATTATCTTCGTGAGCAAGGTTGAAAGCGATGCAGACTTGAATTGCTCGATTTATAAAAGATTATACAAGACTGTGTTAAGACAAAAATCAAGAACAAATGGATCGATTACTATTTTCTAAGCTTAAGTACAAGTTTGCTCATTGTAATCACTATCTAGCTAAATATTTGTTGTAACTTGAGAGTTAAATAAAATAATTGTTAACTTTTGAAATTGTATATGCCATTTATTGGTGTAAATAATGGATAAAAGATTGAATTTTGAATTGGGGGTGGGGCTTCAGTCTGATGGCAGTATAGGGCACCACGCGCTTCTAGTCTGCCTCTAGCCTTGAAGTTCTAGCAGCTAGTCTCAAAGCATCCATTTCTATAGCTTCTAACTTTGGGGTTTTACCTTGTCCTTTATTCTCCATGTTTCTGATCCGTACACCAACGTGCTTTCAATCATACTATCGTATATTCTTTTCTTCCTTTCTTTTCCAATGTCAGTGCTGCATAGAATCCCATTCCCATTCGTTGTTTTGTTACGAGACGTAAATTGAAGGAGCTTCGACTTTAGTCGCGAGAGGCCTCATGCCGCAGCCAGTGTCTGGCGCTTTGTAGATCGTACTTTAGTCGCGAGAGGCCTCATGTCGCAGCCAGTGTGTGGCGCTTTGTAGATCCTACTTTAGTCACGAGAGGCCTCATGTCGCAGCCAGTGTCTGGCGCTTTGTAGATCCTAACGGCAGTAGAGTCATCTGCGACGTTTTGCGACACAATGCGTCAAAACGGTTCCGCAAAATAAAACGTCGCTCCGCCGTGCGGCCAGCATAAGAACAGCTACGCCTGCCTTTGTTGAGCCAAAAAGGATGCCCAAATTTTATTTCATTGTCTTGAGGAAGCCAAAATAAATTTTTTATTTTATCCTCTATCCGTGGTTATTATTAGTATTACACTGTCGCGGTTTCATACAGTCTATTTCCTCGTGTCTGCACTCTCGTTGTGGCTGTAACTAATGTATCAACAAAAGAGGTGCGCTGTATTACATTAATCCCAGTTTATAGTCTCGCGCAAATGTACACTCATCTTAATGAGTTTGCGCCGAGCGACTAACATTTTTATAAATCTTGGTCTTGTGTTTCTACTTTTTTTAAAAGACAAACGCTGCTGTCATAAAAAACTCCGTTAGCAACCACCCTCTCTGTACTGAGCACTTATTTTAATTAAAGTGTCTGTAACACGTAAGTGGGGGGAGGTAGTTAGAAGATTAGAACAATTATGCAATTACATCACAAACGTACAGACTAATATTCATAATTTCAAATTTTTCTAAACCGTCTGTAGCGTTATCAGTAGGATAATATCACATAAAGTATTAATAACGAACAGAGCGGCTTCCTGCGCTGCAGGACTCGCTCACTATTCTGAACAAAGTATATTTATTATTACGTAAATTTCAATATTAGATTCTTGGATTTCGTTGTCCATGACGTGTCCGTTACTTAACTAAATATCATTATTACTTTAACGACTCGGAACACTAGGTTTTTTATAAGTAAAAGCGAAAAGTTTTACCTTACAGCCTTAACCGGTTTTCTCCTTTAAAAGGCTTCTACCTGCGGCAGCCTCTGAAGAAGCCTTTTAAAGGAGAAAACCGGTTAAGGCTGTAAGGTAAAACTTTTTGCTTTTACTTATAACAAACCTAGTGTTCCGAGTCGTTAAAGTAATAGTGATATTTAGTTCAATATTAGATAATTATCTAATTTTTAATTATAGGAAATAATGTAAAAATTGCGATTTCTCTACCATTTCTGTAGTAATATAAAAATTGTAGAGCACACAATTATCCTGCAACGAGAACCCTATGGAACAGCACAGAACATTCTCCACTCGTCCCCCCCCCCGCTAAGTGTGGCAGGTGTTGCCTCAATCAAGGACGAGCACAAGTAGATTCCAGTGTATTCAAGAACACTTGAGATACGCATTAAATGGTGTGAAATGAGGATAGAAAATTTCTAGAAGGCATTGCGCTACCTATAAAAACCCATAGCAGCCGGCTTTTCAGTTCAGTGGTGTTGAACTGATTTCTTTAGCGGGGATCGAGTGTTTGTTGATGTATTGTATCGAAGTGTTGTTGTTGTTGTGTTATAATTAGTGCGGAATTGTTCATAGTTGACAGTATTATTGCGTGTGGGCAATTTTTTACTTGAATTGTTGTAAGAGACTATCTTGCTTGTTACAAATTTTTAATTGTGACAATTAAAGATGACTATTAGTGATTTCATTGTTGTCTTGTATTTTGTTTTCCACTGTACCAACGAGACCGTCGCAACAATAATACGATAAACGTTAAAACTGTAAAACATTGGAATGCAATTCCTTTCACTCTGACAATCTGCTGGATTTTCATGATTCGATTTTCAAATTTTTTATCTATTTTTTTTTTGCCCTGTAGGTTTGAAATTTTTAAAACTTAACAGTACCTTCGCATTTTAAATTTATAATTATAATTCTCTTTAATTTGATACCCACACGATTTTATGGAGATTTCATCAAAATGTTCACGGATGTTTTGAACCCTCACATCCAAACCTTTTGAAGTTTTGACAAATAAACAGCAAGTTCAGATTTTGAGTCAAATTGCCTTTAATTTGAAACCCTACAAAGGCTTTTACGATTTATTTTTTTACAAATTTTATCTTTTCAAAATTTTTCCACCCTATTTTTAGGGAGGTCAATTCCAAAAACAATAGTACCGCTATTGCGTACAGGTAAGGACACGCGTACCAGGTTTTACAAAGATAGGTTCAATAGGTGTACTTAGACATACCCCAAACAGACAGAGAGACAAACAGATAGACAGACAGACAGACTGACAGACATACAAATCCCAAACAGTCGAGTTAAAACTAAAACCGTCTTCCGTTTTTTTTTCAAGAAAGGGCTAATAATACATTGTAATCATAACATAAGCCGCTACATTATCAAAGTTAACTAATAACTGGTCGAGATAGAGACTGTTTATTAATAGAAATTATAATTAGTTACGACATAAAATTGTAATTTCATACGCAGCAATATGCTTTTAACATAAGAAAAAATGATTCACTATCCCTTTGGCTTGAAAACCCTGAAAAAATGCAAAATAACTATGAGTAAGACGGGAAAAGCTAGAAGTATTTCAAAAATTTCGTGAAATTAATGTTGGTGATTTTTTTTTTTGTCTTTCCACCAAAGATATAAAAGACGAAAATACAGGAATATCAGAAATTGAGATTAACGTAAATATGAATGAAACAAAAATGCATGGTAATAGGTGACCTTCATCAGGACTTGATATTGGAGGAAGACGTGGTGAAGATTTCATATATAGAGGTATACAAGTATTTAGGGGTGAAAATTACGGCCAGTGGAAAGCTAGACAAAGAAATACAATCCAGAAATAATTTGGGAAAGATGGCTGTATCTACATTAAATGGAATCCTGTGGTATAAGCAAATTACAGTAGAAACTAAAGCCAAAATGTGTAAAAGCATTGTTAGAAGTATCGTGATTACGACTCAGAAGTTTGGACTACTAATAAACACAGAAGACAGCAGAGATGGACTTTTGGGACGTACGACAAGAGTATCCAGGCGTGACGAAATTAAAAATGAAGTTATTAAAAACAGAATGAATGTAAAAAATTCAATTGTTGATTTTTATCCAAAAAAAACAATTACAAGTGAATATTTTTGAAGTGAAACTTCTTTATCGACGTATGAGAGAAATTTTATAGCAATGTAAAAAAAAATCGTCACGATTTTCGGTTACGCGCCATGTTGTTTTTTTTTTTAAGTTCAGTATAGTGACGTAAAGAATAATATATTATTTTGAAAGTGATAAAATAAAAAGACTTATTATTTGTTATGTGAGAGCAAATGAGAGTTTTCATAAAAATTCAAGTAAACGTCGGCCAATAGACGAGAGAGAGGTGAACCCATGGCCAATCCATCATCCTCAATGAAAAATTGGTTATTGAAAGCAAAGTAATTCAAATTCAAGTGAATTTATAGTAAAAGTGAGAGTGATTATATATTTCGTTTGATAAATCCAACACGTGAGCGTGATTTTAATATTTATTTGAGGTTAACCTCACTTTTTGATTGTAAGTATCAGTAAATGTATACGGTATAAATCTATTAAAATTATCAAGTATTAAAAATCCAACACGTGAGCGTGATTTTAATATTTATTTGAGGTTAACCTCACTTTTTGATTGTAAGTATCAGTAAATGTATATAAATCTATTCAAATTAGCAAGTATTAATAAATATGACTGTAAATCTAGTAAACATTATTAATTCTAAAAACAATAAAAAAACAAATTAAATAATAATTTAAAAATAAAACAAAACACAATTAAAAAATAAAAAAAATTTTTTTCTTAAGCCTTATCTACCCAATTTCTGTGAAGTTGTAAATAGTAGAAAAATGATATGTTATAAAGAAGTTTCACTTCTTACCTGTGTACTCTGGTACACACACATATTTTTTGTTTAGATATGGGCACATGGTATGGACACACGAAAAGAATGGTACAGGAAAGATTTACCAAGGAGAGTTATGGATGGACCCCACCAGGGTGGACCCCACCAGAAGGAAAAGAGGAAGACCACCTATCATCTGGATAGAAGAAATTCAGACTATACTGAGGGAACGAGAAGTTGTAGAAGATCTTTGGATGGACAAGCAGCAGTGGAAAATCAGTATTCAATCACTTCTTTAATCTTTGGTTCCGAAAAATGTGTAAACATTGTATAGCCGGAATAATAATAATAATTAGTTATTAGATAAATTTGTAATTTCGTACACTGGAATATGCTTTTAACATACAAAAAAATTGATTCACTATCTATCCCTTTGCCTTCAAAACCCTGAAAAAATGGAAAATGACTATGAGTAAAATGGGATAAGCTAGAAATGTTTCAAAAATTTTGTGAAACTAATGTTGATGATTTTTTTTTGGTATTTTTCACACAAAGGCGTAAAAGATTCATATCGTTGTCTCACACCCTTAATATACTTGTTTTCTTCGTCTTGTTAAATGCAGTTTGTTTGTTTTTAAAACTGTTGTGAATCATACACTTGTTTCCTTGGTACTGTACCTTTATCCGTTCCTACAGTCATTTTTGATATTTCGATTATGCGATTGTTTGGTTTTGATCTTTAGTGAATATCGCACATTATTTTATGTAGGTAAAAGAATTATAAAAAGTTTAATTTTGTATGTTGTTAAATAGTTGGGCTGGCGATTGCAGTTGGTGTTCTTAGTCTTCTTTTAATGAAAAATGATTGTAGCCGTAGTGTATCACAGTTGCGTACCTCTGACGCCAAAAGTTGATGTTGTTAGGTTACCATGGGAACTAAAATCACACATGGAAAGCGATACGTATGTAATGGAAAACTCGTATTTTTGTTGTTGCGGAAACCACGAAAAACCCAACTCGAAAGTAAACCAGAGTTGCCCAAGGGTATGACACTTTTTTGTGGCAGAACTCATTTTTCCCGGTAATACACGTTTTCCAATAAGTATTCGTTTTGTGGCTAACCAAAGAGAAACGTTCATTATGTACAATATGTAGAGGGTATGTTTTCATTCCTAAATACACTGTTTTTTGTTTTTCCAGTAACCATAAATATTTGTAGTTTTCAGTTAATGTTGTAGTTTTGTTAATTTGTCAACCCAAAAACGTTATAGTAAATTATTACCTTATGTTCGGTCAGCCGTGTGACTTCTCAATTTGGTTTACGTCAAAAGTTAAACGTTACGCGTTCCGAGGCGTATGCCTCATCATCAGACGTTAAATTTAAAAACTTTGAAACACACACATCACACAAGAAACGTGTTTGTCAAAAATAAAATTGCAGATTATTGGCATATTAGGTGCACTTGTTGTTGGGTGCGCACCCATTCAGGTACTGTCTGCTACTGATCGGATATTGTTGAGCAGTCCCAAGGCGGTATCATACAGGCGGTTAGATTCAAAGTTCAATTGTTCATTCAAAACAAACTCGCGACTGCTATCATTACTGTATGCATTATAAGTTTCAAGCTCTTCCAAGGCATTCATAAATCGGCCGTTGTTGCATATGTGCAATGGCATCAGATTAGACTTAAAGTCTGTATAGCTGTGATTATGTAGGGTCAGATGTCGAGTGTAATTAGATTTTATGTAATTGTAATTGTATGTCTTTATTGGTATGTGTTCCCGGAAGCGTTTATAAAAACTTCTTCCGGTCTGACCGATATAGAAACTGTTGCAATCATTACAGACCAGTTTATAAATACCTGTTTTTTCTTCTATGGGTAAGGGCATTTTAGGTCTAAGTATATTTATCAACTTATTATTGGTTCTGAATGACAGTAAAACCAATATTGTTCATCACTGAAGACAAAATTTTTGCCATAACATACGTGTATTTCGCAGATATAAACTTTTTCTGTGTTTCATTATGTGAACGGGGCTTAAGTTGAATGTTAATATGTTTCTTTAATAATTTATCATGATGGAGCTACTGTAACCACTGGAAACTGCAATAAATCTTATAGTATTCAGCTCAGCCTGAAAATCATTATTGTCAAGGGGGACTGTCAGCAATCTGTGGATCAAACTATTATATGCTGCCATTTTTTGTGAATATGGGTGGTGGGAGTCTGCATGTATTGTATGGCTAGTGGCAGTAGGCTTTCTACTTATAAATTGGTCCCATTTGATATAGTAGATTTATATACGAATATTCCAACCGATGAAACTTTACAGTTATTGAGGGACAATTTACATAATAATGCTTCCATGAGTGCACAGATGATAGATGAGCTGATTGACTTGCTTAAAGTCATTTTAATGCAAAACTATTTCACATTTAATGGTTTATTCTATAGCCAAGATGATCGTCTAGCTATGGGCTCACCCCTTTCAGACCTATTGGCCGATGTATACTTAAATTTCTATGAAAATACTCATCTACTAAATAATAACATATACACAAATAAGATAACATTTTATTCACGTTATGTAGATGACACGTTCATTATTTTTGACGGTACTCTCAGACAAGTTGACTCCTTCAAAAATTTTTTAAATGGAATCAACAAGAATATTCAATTTACCCTAGAGACTGAGCATGATAACACAATCAACTTTTTAGACCTGACCCTCACTAGACGAATGGACACATTACAATTCAGTATTTATAGGAAGCCTACTGCCACTAGCCATACAATACATGCAGACTTCCACCACCCATATTCACAAAAAATGGCAGCATATAATAGTTTGATCCACAGATTGCTGACAGTCCCCCTTGACAAAAATGATTTTCAGGCTGAGCTGAATACTATAAGATTTATCGCAGTTTCAAATGGTTACAGTAGCTCCATCATTGATAAATTATTAAAGAAACATAATAACATTCAACTTAAGCCCCGTTCACATAATGAAACACAGAAAAAGTTTATATCTGCGAAGTACACGTATGTTATGGCAAACATTTTGTCTTAAGTCGATAAATATACTTAGACCTAAAATGCCCTTACCCATAGAAGAAAAAACAGGTATTTATAAACTGGTCTGTAATGATTGCAACAGTTTCTATATCGGTCAGACCGGAAGAAGTTTTTATAAACGCTTCCGGGAACACATACCAATAAAGACATAATTACAATTACATAAAATCTAATTACACTCGACATCTGACCCTACATAATCACAGCTATACAGACTTTAAGTCTAATCTGATGCCATTGCATATATGCAACAAGGGCCGATTTATGAATGCCTTGGAAGAGCTTGAAACTTATAATGCATACAATAATGATAGCAGTCGCGAGTTTGTTTTGAATGAACAATTGAACTTTGAATCTAACCGCCTGTATGATACCGCCTTAGGACTGCTCAACAATATCCGATCAGTAGCAGACAGTACCTGAACGGATGCGCACCCAACAACAAGTGCACCTAATATGCCAATAATCTGCAATTTTATTTTTGACAGACACGTTTCTTGTGTGACGTGTATGTTTCAAAGTTTTTAAATTTAACGTCTGATGATGAGGCATACGCCTCGAAACGCGTAACGTTTAACTTTTGACGTAAACCAAATTGAGAACACACGGCGGACCGAATATAAAGTAATAATTTACTATAATTATAAAAATGACTTGGATACCAACACGAACATGAATGTTCAAAAACGTTAGTTTCTTTAAGAGTTACTGTGTTATATACATTGTATATCACTTTAAACGTTGTGTTTCCCTCAACCATTGTTTTTATTTATTTCAGCAGTAAACTAAAACCAAAAACCATTGCCACCTAACCTCACAAATAAAAACAGCACGTATTTTCGTTTCGTATCAAGAAATGAGACAATTTACAATTAGTACACATTGGCACATCGTATTATATCGATACAATCGGATATTAAAATCATCGAAAATGTACTGCAGGAACGGATAAAGGTACAGTTATGGAATGTATGGAATTTATGGAATTATGCGCGATATTCACTAAAGGCTGAATCCAAAGAATCGCATATCGAAATACCGAAAATGACTGCAGGAACGGATACAGCTACAGTACCAAGCATACACTTGCTTGCCGGGTAGTTTAGAAAGTTTAAATAGAAAAGAAATACGTATGTAAAGACCAGAAATAACAATGATTCCCGTAAACTATTGCAAGGCTTGGTGCCGTGGCGGTTGCATAAACAGTTCCTGCCTTCTCCGCGGGGATCAATTTTTATGCTCTATGTCATTACTCTTCCCCTGCATTTTCCTCGTTCTGTACAGAAACTACTGAATACAAATTGTCTTATTTACAATACATTTCTCTGAAATGGACTGGAAAATTTAAAAATGTATACGGATATAAATGAGGATTTTATGGATACAATTTTTCCTCTTATTTTACATGTCGTTGCTATTGTTGTTGTTGTTGTTGTTGTTGTTGTTGTTGTTGTTGTTTCTGCTGGTGCTGCTGCTGTTGCTGTTGCTGTTGCTGTTGCAGTTATTTCATTTTGTCGGGTCTATATGACGAAATCAGAAACCTGTTCAGGAAACCTGAACAGTTTGAAATCGAACCACTAAATCTGAAAATAGTTAATCGGTTTAAATGTTTGGCATGTTGGATGGTAGAATATAATGAAGAAATAAATGAAATAAGGGAAAAGATACACGCCGCAAATAGAGCATATATTTCGTTGACAACTATATTCAAGAAAGGAATATCCACCATCAGTCCAAGATCACATTATATCAAGTGATGATTATGATTAGACAGGTGACAACATATGGCAGCGAGACTTGGACTCTGAACAAACAACCCGCTAACATAGTCAACACCTCTGAAAGGAGAATTTTGAGGAGAATAATATGGACCAATCCAAGTCAATTGGATATGGAGAATAGGTCACAATGAGGAACTATACAATCTATACAAAGACAATTAACTGGCCACCATCATCCGATTGCACAGACTGCAATGGGGAGGACACATCGTTAGGATGGAAGGCAATCGAATATCTAGAAAGGTACTGTTTAGTCAAACCGAGGATAAAAGGCCTGCCGGAAGACCCAAGAGCATCGCTTGATTGACGCAGTGGCGAGTGATGATGATACTTTACTTAAAATACAGTAAAACGATGGACATTGATCGCCAAGGACAGGGAAAACTTAGGCGAATGATTATGGAGGTATAGACTCGACTCCGACTCCGAACGCCATAGAAGAAGACGAAGATATGACGAATTCAAACAAGGTGTTCATCTTGTTATTTGAATTAACAGTCTCTGTAATTCCAACTCTGTCGTGCGTACTTGCTCAATTGCTACTTACATGTTCCAGACAAGACCTTTCAGTGTCTCCATCATTTTCAAGTCTTAAACCACGACTAATAGTCGTCGTTTAGTCATGGTTGAACTAAGTCGTGGTTTAAGACTTGAAAAAAAATATAGTGGACGCACTGAAAGGCACCATCCGGAACGTGACAAGTAGCAGTTCAGCAATGGCTGACTGACATACATCTTGTCAGCATTTTCAAAGACCGTTCACTGAAAATGGCATCCAGAAGTGAGGCCGAAAACGTCTGATTACGCTAATAACGTCAATGAGCACGAAGATTTCGGAAGACCACGGTTTTACAGCTCGGAAAATAATTTAAATAATCGTCTACATTTTATTATTAAATCTTGTAATTATAGTTGGGGATCATCTTCAACGGTTCGACATTCTGCTCCCCGAGCAATTCGGTTTTCGTGCTGGGCACTCCTCGACGCATCAACTGATGAGCTTCGTGGAGACGGTGGCCGAGGCCGGTTGCTCGCGAGAGCAGACCGTCGCCGTTTTCCTTGATGTCGAGAAGGCTTTCGATCGTGTTTGGCATCCAGGCCTTCTATACAAACGCACGGAGATTTTGCTTCCAGATTGCTACTTTCATTTGATTGCTAGCTTTCTTCGGAACAGAACCTTTTGCGTGAGAGTAGATAACACGCTTTCTTCGGCAAGGGCTATTACTGCTTGTGTACCTCAGGGAAGTGTCTTGGGCCCCCTGCTTTTCTCTGTGTACGTCAATGACGTGCCCAAGTTGTCTGGCACCAGGTTGGCCATGTTCGCTGACGACACGGCGGTGTATGCCGTCGATCGTCGAGCTGAATCGGCAGTTATCTGGCTCCAGGAACAATTAGACGAGTACGTTGAGTGGGCAGAAAAATGGAGGGTTACGCGGCCAAGAGCACAGCAGTAGTCTTCTCCAGACGCTTAAGGCTCCCAGACAGAATCTACGTAGGCGATACTCTGTTGCCCTGGTCTCGAGAGGTCAAGTACCTCGGGGTTCACCTCGACCGACGTCTCACTTGGCGGACACACTCTGCACAAGTAGCCCGAAAGACCGCCAATCGTCTCTATCAACTCCGTCCCGTGTTATGCAGCAACGCCATGACCAGCCGCCTAGGGAAGCTTATTGTCTCCACCTATGTGGTGCCGATGATCACCTACGCGATACCCGTTTGGGGCTACTTGGCTAAGACCCATAAGGGAAAGCTTCAGTCTCTCCTTGACCGGGGATTGCGCTGGGCGTGTAAAGCCCACTATCTGACATCGAACAAAACCATTCGTGACTCCCTGCATGTCCCTTCCCTGGACGCCACTATACGGACACTGTCCCGAAAATTTTATCGCCGCACCGCTCGATTCCAGGGCAATGACCTCATTAGCTCCCTCGGTCGTTACCAATCTGTGCCAGGAGAATCTTGGACCCGGCCTCGGCGTACACTCACCGTCAGTTAATTAATTAATTGAAAACCCACGGCCGGTAGCAGGCCACACCCTAAATCCGACCCTATCAGTCGACCCTGCGGCTGGAGGTCTATTTGAAGCTCGGGACGTAGTATACGAGGGGGCGACGGGCAAGCCCTTCGTCCCCCACAGCCATTAAACTTGTAATAATAGTTACAGCATCCGACGACTATTGTACCCTTTCAAAAATCGTTCGTTAATCATATTTTGTTGAACGTTTTCGCCATAGACTCTGCTGTGCGTGACAATGCAACATTGTTTAGCGTAAACAAAAGGCCATTATTAACATCACAAATGTGTACGCTACGACACTACACTGCACTGCAGTTAGCATCCGTCATTCCATTGTTCGGTCCAATTATATAATTGCTACACCAGGCGTTGCAGTAATAATTCCTGATGATGGCGTACGGTAATTACGACAAAGCAACAACCGACCGTCTGTGCCATTGTTTTTGCTTTGTTACCAACAACAACTCTGTCATCGTTGTAGTCGTTCGAATTTTACCCTTTAACTAAAGCGCACTTCTTACTCTACCCTATTTTTTTATTGTAATTAAGTTATTTTTTACTTCCATGTTCCTTAAGGAAATGGAAGTATGGTGATGGCAAAAAAAATCGTGTTCGAGATTATTGCAGATTCTGATTGTACTACACTCAAAACATGAAAAAAAGTCGTTTTTCGAAAAGTGTCTGTGTGTGTGTCTGTCTGTGTGTCTGTGTGTCTATAGATTTTTTTCTATGGCAAACTATAACAGCCGCAAATTCAAACAGAATCAAATAATGTTTCGCATACAGCCCTAAATTGTAGAGTTCTCAAGATATGTTGATTTTGGTACAGATCGGTTAAGGGAAAGGGGTAGTTTTCCTGCAACGTTTTATGTTTTAACAAGGGTATTTCCTATGGCAAACGATAACAGCCGCAAATTCAAACAAAATCATATAATATTTTACATACAACCCTGCATTGTAGAGTTATCAAGACCTGTCGTTTTTGGTGAAGATCGGTTAAGGGAAAGGGGTAGTTTACCTGCAACGGTTTTTTATCAAGGGTAATTTTTTTCTATGGTAAACGGGTATACGATAACAGCCGCAAATTCAAACAGAATCAAATGATGTTTTGCATACAGCCCTGTATTGTAGAGTTCTCAATACCTACTGGTGTTGGTGAAGATCGGTTAAGGGAAAGGGGTAGTTTACCAGCAACGTTTTATGTTTTAAAAGGGTATTTTCTATGGCAAACGATAAGAGCCGCAAATTCAAACAGAATCAAATACGTTTTTGCATACAGCCCAGTTTTGTTGAGTACTAAAGACCTATTGTTTTTGGTGAAGATCGGTTAAGGGAAAGGGGTAGTTTACTAGACACGTTTTTTGTTTTATCAAGGGTATTTTATATGGCAAACGATAACAGCCGCAAATTCAAACAGAATCATATAATATTTTGCATACAGCCCTGAAATGTAGAGTTCTCAAGACCTGTTGGTTTTGGTGAAGATCGGTTAAGGGAATAGGGTTGTTTACCAGCAACATTTTATGTTTTATCAAGGGTAATTTTTTATTTGACAAACGATAACTGCCGTACATTAAAACAGAATCAACTACTCTTCTGCATACCTTTTTGAATTATACAGAACTCAAGGTCTGTTGATTTTGTTGAAGATCGGTTAAGGGAAAGGGGTAGTTTACCGGCAACGTTTTATGTTTTAACAAGGGTATTTTTTTTATGACGAACGATAACTGCCGTAAATTCGAAGAGAATCAAATAATTGTTTGCATACAGGCCTGAATTGTAGAGTACCTAAGACCTGTCGTTTTGGTGAAGATCGGTTAAGGGAAAGGGGTAGTTTACCTGCAACGGTTTTTTATCAAGGGTAATTTTTTTCTATAGTAAACGATAACAGCCGCAAATTCAAACAGAATCAAATGATGTTTTGCATACAGCCCTGTATTGTAGAGTTCTCAATACCTATTGGTATTGGTGAAGATCGGTTAAGGGAAAGGGGTAGTTTACCAGCAACGGTTTTTTATCAAGGGTAATTTTTTTCTATAGTAAACGATAACAGCCGCAAATTCAAACAGAATCAAATGATGTTTTGCATACAGCCCTGTATTGTAGAGTTCTCAATACCTATTGGTATTGGTGAAGATCGGTTAAGGGAAAGGGGTAGTTTACCAGCAACATTTTATGTTTTAACAAGGATAATTTTTTATATGACGAACGATAATTGCCGTAAATTCAAACAGAATCAACTAGGTTTTTGCATACCTTTTTGAACTAAAGAGAACTCGAGGTCTGTTGATTTTGTTGAAGATCGGTTAAGGAAAGGGGTAGTTTATCAGCAACGTTTTATGTTTTAAAAAGGGTAATTTTTTTATGACGAACGATAACTGCCGAAAATTCAATGAGAATCAAATAATTTTTTGCACCCTTTCCTGAGTTGCAGAGAGCTCAAGGTCTATTGATTTTGGTGAAGATCGGTTAAGGGAAAGGGGTAGTTTACCTGCTACATTTTATGTTGTAAGAAGAGAAATGTTTCCATGACGAACGATAACTGCCGCACATTCAAACAGAATCAAATATTTTTTGCACGCTTCCTGAATTGTAGAGGACGGAAGGTCTATTGATTTTGGAGAAGATCGGTTAAGAGAAAGGGGTAGTTTACCTGAAACATTTTATGATTTAACAAGAGTAAAGTACTTAATTTTTATAAATAAAGTATCCTGATAAGAAGCTCATAGTAATCCACTGTAGAAACGTAGATGAAATATCTATAAATGAAGAGGTTAGGTGAACGGGGTGGGGGTAATTTTCTATTATTAAAAATTATAGTTGAAGGTGGAGGGGAGAATTTTTTATATGTGTACTACGTTATCGGCAACAAAGAAGTAGTTTTTTGTTAAAATTGCTTCCCGGGCTCTTTAGCCGTAGTCCAATGTTTTCTACAAAACCAGACTTTTCGGCAGTGCCATCGACTGCCATCATCGGTGAAAATCGAGTGCGAAAACGTGAGGTGGTATACGTTAGTGACCACAGTACTGTGGTTAATGCTGAAGCAGTAAGTAGAAAGACGTAGTTTCTATGGAAATATTTCATTTCGAATATGATTTTAAATATAAATCTTAGAACATGGAAGTCATGTATGGTTCTCCATACCGATATTTACAAACTTATTGAAGCATAACTTATTTTATACCTGCTCTTACACTTATTTTCGGATGGTTGCCCTTACTCGAAAAAGTTGTCGGGTATCGTTCGGCGAAGAACTGTTTTCCAAAATTCTGTCGCTTTTTGCGGCCTGAAGAAGATCGTCGATCGTGTGGTACGAAACGTTGGCGACGATGTCGCTAGCAAATACACGATGTCGCAACCTACCACGGCCTAACACAACGGTTTGTAATAACTTTGGTAATATTGACACTGGCCGTGTGAGCTTACTACAAAAATTATTTTAAATCGTTGTTTGACACAAAAACCGAGCTACAAATAATTTATTTCTTGTTAAATGTGCAAGCAGACGTGGCTGATAAACTAGTAGTGTGCCTCTGAGCCCCAGAACTCGTTCACGCTGTTTTGAACGAAATATACTTATTACTGTATAAATTTTGAAATTAATTTTACAATTACCAGAAAAATTACAAAAATTCCAATTTCCATACTAATTGTTTTGAAACAAAAAAACAATTAATTGAAAAGCAAAACAAACGTTAAAAATTACAAACAATCCGATTTGTGTTGAAATTCCTTTTAGTCTAACGTCGGATAGGTTCTTACAATTGTTTCAAAATGTTTTACCATTTTTTTAGTCCTTGTGGTCAAACAAGTTTGAAATTTCTCGGACTGGACACATTTGCTTGGTTCCTGTAATGAGACAATTTGTTTTTTCATTAAACGTACTTTATATTCAATTTTTGCGTATGAGTATATTATATAAGCTGTTGAGACAAACAAAAATGGGTCAGAGAAAAATTGTTTTCCCTTAAATAATGTTGGTATTTAAAAATTATTCAAACAAATGTCATCGGTAACAGAAACAGGCCTACCGGTTTTGGTGACTCAGTCAAAAGTTATAGAATCGTTTCAAAAAATGGTGCTCTCAAAATTCTTGAAGAACTGAAGTTACACGGGAATATCCTTGATACAAAGAATTAAACATATAAAAATTACAATGAAATATAAAGTTGGGTACGCTAATACACTTAACTAATAGAAAAATCATGAAACAGGAACGTCACCCTGCATACAGTTTACAAGTTATTTCAATTTTTCATCCTATCTGAAGCAAAATCGACATGGTAGCATAATCGTGTTCACGATAGTTTTACTAACCGCGTTCAAGGTACTAACCGTGCCTTGCTGAAACGGTTGTCAAGATAACGGCTGTTAAAAATTATAACGCTTGGTAACAAACGGTCCGTTAGAAAGTCAATTACCAGACGTTCCTGGAACGGGCCATAAGGCGAGTTAAAAAAGAGTCTCGATATTAATATCATTCTCAACGAATATTCAAAATTGTTCTCGATACTTTTTTTATATTAGCGTTAAAACGTCCTGCGACGTTGGCCGATGCCTAATTGCCAATATCTCCTGTCGTTGCAGTTTTCTTCGGTTAGACCTCGTACACTCATTGATCTCCATACTCCTTGTGTCCATGTTACTTTTGGCCTTCCCCTTTTTCTGTTTTCCTGTGGTATCCATTTCATCACTCTCTTTGGCAACCTTTCCTCCCCCATTCTCTGCATGTGCCCATACCAAATTAATTGTTTTTTCTCGATGTGCTCTAAAACGGTTTCTTTTAGGTTCATTTGTTGCTTAATTGTTTCGTTTCTGACCTGGTCTAATTTTGATGTTCTACATATTCTTCTTAAAGCGTCCATTTTTGTGGCTTCTATCTTTATTTTCAGATGTTATTTCATTCTCCATGTCTCAGACCCATATACTAATGTGCTCTTAATCATTGTGTTGTATATTCTCATTTTCCTTTGTTTTCCTATTTCGGTGCTCCACAGTATTACATTTAGAGACTTAATTATTGTTCTTGCTTTGTTTACTCTACACCTTATTTCTGTATCGTCTGTCCCTTCCTTGTTAAAATTTATTCCCAGATATTTGTAATTCTCACATTTTGCTACAATTTCACAGCTTTCTAATACTATGTCGGTCGTGTTCTCTCCTATACACAAATATTGTTTTTTTTTCCACATTCATCTGCAGTCCATATTTTCCGTATTCTTCCTTCAGTTTGCGTGACATGTATTCTAAGTCATCTTTCTCATTTGCACATATTGATCTTTCTCATTGATCATCTGGAAACTGAAGTGTATATAGACAGGTGTCATCGTCGATTTGGATGCCCATTCCACTGCATTTAATTTTCCAGATTTTTAAAGCTTTGGCGACATATATTTTAAAAAGTGTTGGGAAAATGCAGCATCCTTGTCGCAGACCTTTGTTAACTGATATATTATCTCGATACTTACAATACGTAATTTATTCATACTGTCTAGTTTCTAAAAACATTAATTAAAGTTTATAATTTTTAGTTTTCAAAAAGGCATCTGATGACCTTTTGGACTTGTTTGACACCAATTCTCACGGAATTTATGTCGACCGACGTCTATATGTCGAAGTTGCGGATACACGATGTTGTAAACTCAATTGTTTCCTAAAACAGTTTATGCTGTAAGGCCATTCAATATTGTTACGACATCGCAGAACAATATACGTGCTTATCGAATGTTCCAGAGGGATCCGGAATGTAATGCGTGTGGCGTACGTGAGTCTCGACGCATTAGCTAAACTATACAGAAGCTGCGCGGACGGTGTCAAGGCCGCAATTAATTACGTCGTAGGTGATAGAGATAACGCGTATTTTGCAATGTTCTAGTCTGTGAGCGGGATATAAATACAAGGCGGTAGCGGCCTTGGTTTCAGTTATAGTTGCGATATGTTACAGTGCGGTTCGAGTTTATTGTCTAGCGATACTGTGTGCGTTCAAGTGGTTATTAGTGAAGTGCTGTGTTTTATAATTGGGCGATATATTGTAATACAATTGTGTTTTAATATTAGTTGACATTTTATTGCGTGTGAACAATTTTTATTAGATTTTTTTGTAAGAGACTGTGTTGTTAATTCCGAACTGTTTAACTGTGAAAATTAAAACTGGTAATCAAATTATTAATGTATAACTTACCGTCTGTGACTTACAGCAAGATGTATTTTCACTTAAAATTTACATGTTTCGGGACCTTGTCCCATCATCAGAATTTTAAAATCGTTATCTTATCCCATCGTGCGATGGCATAATTGTCGTATATTTCCAAAAAATATTAAAACACATTTAAATAAAACAAAATGAGAATACACATATACAAATAGCGCGCACAACGGTTTCGGGTGTACACCGTACGGCGACAGACCGCGCACTCAACCCGAAACCGTTGTGCGCGCTATTTGTATATGTGTATTCTCATTTTGTTTTATTTAAATGCGTTTTAATACTTTTTGGAAAAATACGACAATTATGCCATCGCACGATGGGATAAGATAACGATTTTAAAATTCTGATGATGGGACAAGGTCCCGAAACATGTAAATTTTAAGTGAAAATACATCTTGCTGTAAGTCACAGACGGTAAGTTATACATTACTAATTTGATTATCAAATACGTGGCTTGGTACTATAATCGGAAATATTCCATAAATATAAATATTAAAACTGGTGATTAGTGACTTAATTGGTGTCTTGTACTTTGTTTTCCACTGTACCTACGACGATCAAGTAGACCGTCGTAACAATGTTTTCAACGTCTTTGTCGTCAAGTTCGTCATCGGAATACTTGGACATAACTTTAGGAAAGCGGTCCGACCGATTCGTTTTCGTCTTTTTTCCTTTTAAATAATCTTGGAGATGAAAGCAGTCAGAAAAATGTCAATTCACTGAAAAACACGTACATACATATAACGTAGCTCACACGACCGGTGCCGACATTATTACATTGATAATAAACCAGGCTCATAGGCCGTGGTCGGTTGCCATTCACTAGCGAGGCATAGTCGGCTGCTTCTCAATCCCACCCTCGGGGATCTTGTTCAGGCCACAAAGCGACAGAGTGTTAAACAAACACGTCAATAATTTTTTTTTTTTTTTTGCGGGGATCCCACAACTACTGCCGCATCCCGCATCTCAGTTTCCATATCAACTTATGCTGTGTATCTTCATTCTTCAGATTCTTTTCTTCCATACTGCTTTCGATCCCTTCTATCCATTTTAATCTAGGTCTGCCTCTTTTTCGTCTGTTGCTAGATCTATATTTGAACACACTCACAGGTGTTTTTTCCTCACTTATTCTCATTAGATGTCCATACCAGGAAAGCTGTTTACGTTTTCTACCTTCTATTAAAGTTTCTTTTCTATTTGTTCTTTCCCTTATTACGACGTTCCAGACGAGAAACTCTGGAAGATCGTCTAAGATAGTCCATTTCTACAGATTCAATCTTCCTGCGGTTCTTTTCGTTGATTGTCCAACATTCTGACCCATAGGTGGTAATTGGTCCAACAATGGCTTTATAAATATTCATCTTTGTCGGTAGCCCGATTTTGGTGGTGCATAAAAGTGGGTTTAATTGGCGTATGGTGCTTTTTCCTAAGACTAATCGATGTCTTCATCACATATTCCATCATCGCTAATTATACTCCATAAATATTTATACTTTTCACATTTCTTGATGGAAGTATTACCTGATAACTGAAGATCTGATGTTCGACTTCCCGTGGCTAAGTACTCTGTTTTTTTTTTTAATTTTATGTTTAATCCCCATCGATCCTATTCTTCTACTAGTTTTCTCATCATATCTTCTTCATCATTGGCTATCACCACTTGATCATCTGCGAATAAAAGAGTGTATAAACACTTCTCTTCTAATTCTATTCCCCAGGCTACTGCACTTTTTTTTCCATTCCCATTCGCCAGTTTTTTTCTCTGCTATTAAAATAACCTGTTCGACGTATTCTGTAACAAAACGCATGTCGTATATTACAGAATGATATACTGTAACTCATTCGTTACGTTTCGCATACTGTGACTCAGTCACAGTTATAAATGTTTTCAGGCAGGCAGTTCGCTGATACTATCATGTCACATTTTACTGCCTGTAACAGAGTATTATTTGTTGTGAACAAAAGAGGCGACGCTATTGTTAACAACACAATTGTGTGATAACTCTGCATTGCGTCCGTTGTTATTCTTGCTCTGTCTGTTCATATATAATTACCAGTAGCCATACAGTATGTATCCTCCGAGATTTGACTTAATCAATACATCAGTGATTGGCTTAACTTACACACACACACACACACACACACACACACACACACACACACACACACACACACACACACACACACACACACACACACACACACACACACACACACACACACACACACACACACACACACACACACACACACACACACACACACACACACACACACATTTATATATAAACGCTTTTTTCTACAGTCAATTTCTTGATGTATGTACTTTTTATTTAATATTTATAACTATTTTACCTGGGGACGGATAGGTGCGGGACGTCCGAGGAAACGCTGGAGTCACCAGCTCTAATCATTGCCTATTTGAGACCGGAACAAACCATCCTTGGTTTAATCTTTGAGGATGATGATGATTATGGTGAACTATTTTACCTCAAGACATATTTGCACACTTCGGACATGTTTCGAAATCTTATTTTTCTCTTCCTCAGCCATCATAATGTTTGGATCTAGTTGCATATTTGTGTTCTGGTCTGTTGTGTTGCTATGATTTCCTTTGCCTTTTCGTATTTTAATTTGGTATTTCTGTGTGTGGTGTGGGGTGTATTAATTTATTTTTTGAGTGTTTTCAATGTTGAGTATTTTAAAAATTGTTGGTGTTTTGTGATGACTTGTATTTGTTTAGGTATTAGATTTGTGTTGTGTTGTGTTTATATATTTGTAAATTTTCCCATGTGTTCATTATTGTGCCTTTATGTGGTATGTGTTTTATCAGTATCATGTTGGGTATGTCTGTGAATTTATAAATCCAATGTGGCCACACAACAAACACAGGCCATGAACACACACATGTGTATGAGTAAATCCAATACTTTTCATAGAACGTTTACGTGCGAGGTTCACCAATTTTGTCCGTACTGAGGTATGTTGATGTGCGTTATTATGGTGATTATATTAATGATTATCATAATATACTCTCTTCATGTAAATGACATACAGTTTTAGAAATATAAACTTTACCGTTGTTCAGTTCTTAAGTACAAAAATCACGATGTTTTAAATTGTTAATATTTCAGTCTAATGTTTCCGCACTTTTTTTTAAACAGTCAACTAAAGTTTTCTTGTAATAAAAGATTAAGTATATTAAAAGAGATTTTTAGAAAGATTGTTATTTTAGTTAATAAACTGTCCGACGGCATTCCTGGAAATACGCAAGTCTACAATACTCTTAACAGCTTTATCCTGATGAAGTTAGTTTAAATAGCCTAATTTGTAAAACTAATACTTGGGAAAAATGTTGTTAAAAACAATAATAAAAAATTAAAATCTTAAGCAACGAAACAACTTTTATGTACTCATTCAAATTCTATGAAATTGTATAAACAATATTCTTGAAATTATTTTTTAGTAATCGCAAAACATATTTCAGAAGAAATTATTGACTTTATTTTTACTTCCCACCTAACTTACAACACAAACCAATCCTTTAATAAAATAGAACTTTTTTTTTGTTCAACTCCGGTAAAATTATATCCCCACTTAACTAAAATGTTCTCCAGCATCGTTCCCTCTACGCGTACAATAAACGAGGACAAACAATATGTTTTCAGCGGTAAGAATGTAGCAATATCAGCGGTAATTAAGGAGGCACAGGAACAGCAGCAGAGGAGAATTAACTGGGGGTCTTGGCTTTGTGCCACAATAACGGTCACAGCACAATACCTGCCTAACAGTACAAACAAAACTAGTCCGCTGGACGGAGCTTTGATTGTAAATTTTGTCCCCTGTCTAAGGCTATTATCGCTTTGCATCTTGTTTTATTATTTCTTAATGGTGCGTATATTAAATAGTCCAACAAAAGTATTTGCAACTAATTAATTAATTCATTCATTGTTCCTGCTGCAGCGAGTGCTGGGTAGTAACAAAATAAGACTAGCTGGAGATTAGGAATTGAAAGAGGCGAGTAAGATCCTTTCAAACATGATTAGACACATACCTCCCATACCTTCCATATCTCTCTCTCTCTCTCTCTCTCTCTCTCTCTCTCTCTCTCTCTCTCTCTCTCTCTCTCTCTCTCTCTCTCTCTCTCTCTCTCTCTTCCCCCTCACACTCTCTCTCTTCCTCTCTCTCTGTCTATCTGTCACACACACACACACACACACACACACACACACACACACACACACACACACACACACACACACACACACACACACACACACACACACACACACACACACACACACACACACACACACACACAAGGAAGGAGTAAGATCAAGAAGGAGGAACAGCGACAAAACAGGTCGTATACAGTCATAGAGCCACAATTGTAATGTTATACCAGTATGCTCCGTGAGCAGTAAAACTCGCTTTCTACTTCAAACGAAGTACATTTATTATTGGATAAATTTCGATAAATTTCGAAATTATATAATTTTTCAGTTATCAGAAAAACTACGAAAAATCCGATTAACCTAATATTTATTGTTTAGTAAACTTACAATTGTAGAGCAAATACATTGTTACGCCATCACAGAATGCTCTACATGTTTCTCGGCTATTCCAACAAAACCCAGCTGTAACGTTTGTGTGCGTACGCGACACTGAACATATGTTCACGGTCGAGGCTGTTCCGGACATCACCGGTCACGCACTGTGTTCAAGGCCGCAATCAATTACGCTCTAGTGTTTTCGAGTAGTGTCGACGCGTATTATGGATTATTCTCAAATAATAATAATTATAATGGAATAAGCGACAGCTGCCCCTTAAGAGTCAGTTTAAGTGGCGATTTATTCAAGTTGGGTTTCGAAGTATTGTGGCGAAGTGTTATTGTGATGTATTTGTGCGGGACTCTACTAGTTGACATTATTATTGCGTGTGGACAACTTTTACTTGAAAAATTTTACCACATGAGTATAATCTTGTTGAAAAACTTGTTGATTACAAACTGTTAATTGTGATAATTAAACCTGGTTTTTAGTGACTTCATTGGTGTCTTGTATTTTGTTTTCCACTGTACCATACGACGATCAAGTAGACCGTCGTAACAATATCGCCTACGCTAAGCATTCCAAACAACCGGATTTGTGATAAAATTTCATTTAGTCTGATACCCTGCTGAATTTTTACAATTCTTTCAAATTTTCGATCCCGTTTTTTGGGTCAGTAAATTGAAGATATCCAGATCTGTACTCTACATCCAGCATTTTGTTGACGTGCTCTATAATTTTAAATCCCACACGGAATCTGAAATTTTTATGAAACTTTTATTTCACTTTTAGCCCCCGCGGCGTACAATAGCTTTAAAATTGTCAAAAATAAAAGTATTTGTTGTGTTAATTGTTGCAGAACTATAAGAAGGCGGCATTTATAGTTGTTTGTTGGACAGATTTAACTTGAATTATTGTATAAGACTGCTTCTGATGATTTCTAACTGTCACCATCATCATCATTTTCAAGAATTAAACCAAGGATGGTTTGTTCCGGTCTCAGATAGCCAAAGACTAGAGCTAGTCACTCCAGCGCTTCCTCGGATGTCCCACACCTCTCCGTCCCCTCGGCTTATAGTTCCATAGTTGTTTGGGGATGCGGCAGTCATCCATTCGGCAAAGATGTTCCCACCAATTCAGCCAATACTGGGCAATCCTGTCGAGTATACTCATAATATTCACTTCCTGCTCTATACCTGTGTTCCTTCTATGATCATGGAGAGTATACCCTATCACTTGCCTAAGAAATCTCATTTCAGCCGCTTGGATGCAACTAGCCTGGCCTTTCGTTAAAGTCCAATTCTCGGACCCATAAAGAAGTGTGGGAAGGGCCACCTTGTAGAATTTTAGGCGTGTTCCTTTACTTGCTGACTTAAGTGTTCTCCTGGTGATCGCGCACATAAGATTGAAGGAATGCAACCTATTCACAACTTCGTTGCTTGCATTATAAGACACACTGTAGCCCAGGTATTCAAAATTGCTCTAAATTTTGTTTGTGTCTAACTAAAGTTTGTAATTATTGACTTCATCGGTGTCAGTCATTCTTTTTCCACTGTACTACACGTCGATCCGTGTTGTATCTGTCGGAAGAATACAATGTTTTTGTATAAAAGTCGTACAAAAGTAGGTTTAAACGATACAGAGATATTTAACAGATATTAACACGTGAGCGTTGTAGCGGTATGGTCACACACCCCATCGAGGTTGCAAGACAAAGAACTTGTTATTGCCGATCACTGCGATTCAGCATTTCGCATTTTTACCGTCTCCAAAACATTTTACTTGTAGCTGCATTAAGCAAGGGAGAAAGTACGTATTACAGTAATTACGCGTACATCTTATGATGGCCGCCAACAATGCTGCCTTCAGATAATTACACGCCACTTTGCTTACTTTCAAACCCGCCACTCGAGACTAAAGCAATTAAGTGCCTCCGCCACCGCCGCCTTTTGTCCGATTCCGGAGGTGAGGTGAACAACAATGGCTGACGCGCGGCCCCAGTCAGCTCGTTTTGAAATTTGAATTACACTGTTCTTAATATATCTGAGGAGTCTTTAAAGCGTATCTATGCACGACGTAACCTTTGTCTTTAGATATAAAATGTCGATAATAAAATTTACTAATATAGCGTGGACATATAATAATTTTTAAATTAAATAAATAACACTTGGTTTAGCTATACGATAGCTTTCTTTTATATTCTTGATAAACGTTTCAAAAAGAAAAACACAGGAAAGATTACCAAGGAGAGTTATGGAATGGACCCCACCAGGAAAAAGAAAAAGAGGAAGACCACCTATCACCTGGATAGAAGAAATTCAGACTATATTGAGGGAACGAGAAATTGAAGAAGATCTTAGGATGGATAAGCAGCATTGGAAAGTCTGAAATCAATCACTTCTGTAATCTTTGGTTCCGGAAAATGTGTAAACATTGTACAGCCGGAATAATAATAATAAATTTTTCATATAAGTGTACCAAGGAAGAGATGGCTTCAGTGAAGTCCGAACAGGCTGTGAGCCTATACCTTGACGTGGAGAAGAAGAAGAAGAAGAAGAAGAAGAAGAAGAAGAAGAAGAAGAAAAAGAAGAAAAAGAAGAAGGAGAAGGAGAAGGAGAAGGAGAAGGAGAAGGAGAAGGAGAAGGAGAAGGAGAAGGAGAAGAAGAAGAAGAAGAAGGAGAAGGAGAAGGAGGAGGAGGAGGAGGAGAAGAAGAAGAAGAAGAAGAAGAAGAAGAAGAAGAAGAAGAAGAAGAAGAAGAAGAAGAAGAAGAAGAAGAAGAAGATAATTGTTTCACCAGTTACGGTACCTTCAGAGTTTAGTTTTGAACTGAGGGAATGAAGTACGTGTTAGGCGGGAGACGGGTGAAGGTGGTGTGTGTGACAAAAGGACAATTGGAAAGATGGAAGAGAACACACTAAAAAAATGAAAATATATAAGAAACTTGTTTTTTTTTTTAGTTGTTCGAGACTGGTCGGTGAGGGCCAGTCTCTGGCTGTTTTGGGGCAAGCCCCCGTCAGTCATTTGTTTAGGATATGTGAAGTCGCACGCTAGTGCAGGCCGGCCATTGAGAAAATGGAGTAGATTGTGGCTTTCTGTGATGTAGTAGGACACCCTAATGGTGAGGGTGGGGGTGTTTTAGTGCCAAACTATAAGACTAGGGCAGCCAGGGTCGAGCAGCGTTTGACGCTAAAGGTGGCAGGAAGCGTCGTAATGGAGTCAAGGAATCTGCGTAGGACAGTTTATGTTGGTTTTATGTTGGGCAGGAAGGTTTTATGGATTTTATTTTATTTTATTTATTTTATTTTATTGTGGCGTATTTCTTCTTCAGTTGGGTTCGGGGATAAGTTACGTGGGTTGTGAACGGGGTCTTAAAAAAACGGACACGTAACACTGGGAAGGTTTGAAACAAACAGATTGTACGTTTTGTTTATGACCCGGTTAAGAAAGAAGACGAATGGAGAATAAAAACTAACCAGGAGACAGATAAGCTACAAAATAGTGTGGACAGATTAAGATTTTTAAAATCTAAGCGAATACAATTTGCTGACCTAGAGCGGATGAATGACCAGCGTATGCCAAAGAAAATCCTGGGGGTACGGGTGTTTAAAAAGTAAAAGAGGGGTCGACCTATAATAGTTGGATGATGTGCTGAAAGATCTCACAACATTTAATGTGAGAGGTTACTACGCTCAGATGGCTAATGTTCGAAGCCAGGAGTCACGTTGAGGTGTAGTGCTGAAGAAGAAGAAGAAGAAGAAGAAGAAGAAGAAGAAGAAGAAGAAGAAGAAGAAGAAGAAGAAGAAGAAGAAGAAGAAGAAGAAGAAGAAGAAGAAGAAGAAGAAGAAGAAGAAGAAGAAGAAGAATGTTCATTATATGTAATTTTAAATTGGAATAAATAATAGCTCTCTTTTTATGTCTAAAGAGAGCAGCCTATTTATGTCTTCGTTCACCGACCCTCCTCAGGCCCGTTTCATACGTACTCTCCCTGTCTATGGTATACTTAATACCCTTCTCCAGTACCGTATGTCAAAAACGTCGAGGTAGCTTCTCTGTGCATATGCTCTATTGAAACTCTTTATAAATTTCTTCGTTTCTAAAAAACGAGACCCATAAAGTCTATAAAGTTAACTCATTATTTTTATTTCCGGCTGTACAATGTTTACACATTTTCCGGAACAAAAGATTACAGAAGTGATTCAATTCTCATCTTCCACTTGTAACGAGCAAAAATTTAAAAATTTTAAATTTTCTCCTCGACGGAGTGTGTTCACACGAAGTTGTGTCAACAACTTCTAGTTGACGCAATAAATAAAACGTAATGTGAAGATGTCAGAGCAGCGTCGCTAACAAGACAATAGGAAGACGTTAAGTACTACTCAACTATAGAAATTTGATGTACGAGATGACAGGGAAGTTTAACTAAAAATTATTACCCACAACAGCCGAGACAAAGCAGGCGAGGACACTCACACGTGTACTGGGAATTAAGGCATACGTTCAGTCAGGTTACGTCAGAATACGAGGTACTGCAAACAGATGTCCAGAGTTATTAATAGTTACAAAAAAGGGGTGTAAGAGAGAACAATACTTCGGAAGGACCCGAGAACAGATGAAGGCAACTTAGAAAAACACTGCGTATACCTCACACAAAAGAGTGATCGACAGGCGTATAATAGCTAGAGATTCTACGAAATAGGTCAACGTTCGACAGAACAAAATCTGGGGGATGTCTGGCAACCTATCAGAAGACAAGACTTGCAAAGAACACTGGTGGAGAGGACAGTTTCCATAGTAACCAAAAGCAAAAGACGTATCAGAAAAAGATAACGAAGAGTCCTAACGTAGTGGGACAAACTATTCCGAGAAAACTAAAAACTGACCTATCACGAGTAAGAAAAGGCGTGGACAGCGCGGAAGACAAAATTTTGAGTAGGGACGAATTGATAAAACTATATGTCCAACACAGGGACGGGGAGAGTATACTTTAATTTTTCAAGCCAGTCTATTCTAATTTTCGGAGAGTATATCTCATGTTTCGGAAGTTAGTATATCAAAATCGTAAATTAACAGACTTAGTGAAATCGTCATGTCATAATAGTCAGACTTAGTTATCTTCTAATAGTGAATTTCAAAGTGCGATTTAACGGACTCAGGTAGTAATCATTTAAAGTGAACAATACAATCTCGACACGTACAAATATCCTTACTTGTGTATTGTACAAAATAGATGAACTTAAAATTAGTCAGTGCTACTAAATCACATTAAACATTATAAAACATGAAACATTTGAACGAACTAATCTAATCACACATACATTGATAGAAGGTGAAATAAGTGACGAACAGACATAAAAATTAATGTTAAAAATGAACATACAACACTCATTTTGAAATGAATTATTCAAACGAACACTAAATCCATTACTTATTTACACAACTCTACTTCGACGCGAGTGATCGTGGGTGTATACAAGTGTTGTGCTATCGACGGCAGTCAACGAGATGTGTCTTTCTGTCATCATCACCACATGGGCCGGACATCACTGGACACTAAACGGATATTCCATAAAACTCAAGTAACCATTATTAATTTATTACTTTAAGTTGCTGCTACTGACCTGATTCTTTCAAAGAATTCCTACCCTGGGAAGTTATAAATAAATGTAATGAATATAATTAGAGTTAAAAGTATAAATAACGAATATGTTAACAAAAACTATCTGGGACTAATGAACGCATCAATAATTAGAATTTGAATTGTTATATTATATGATTTATGTATGTATGTCTTCTTTATTTCAGCGAATATTTAAACTAGATCTTGTTTATTGGAAAATATGTGTGTATTTACAGGTGCAACGACGTTTTTTTATATGTATGATCATAATTTACTATGAATGAATAATAAATTAGTTATTTACGTTGATGCTACACATGCGTTCATTATTGCAGATAACCCAGACGTTAAATTAATCTTTAAAGAACACAAAGTAATTTTCTAAGAGTTTCTTTTGCTCAGTGATGTAAATTGAATTTACAATATTAATTGTTAACTGATATCATTTGTTGAGCTATAAATAATTAGAGTAATTATTCAGTTTATACAAATAATTAATTGCCGCAAATGTAAATTACATTTACATTTATTCACTATATTAATTTCGTTCCAACACGGGACATAAATAATTAGAATAATAAACATATGATTAATTATATTAATCATAAAGTAAATGATTTATGCAAGTAATTTGCATATTATTCATTGTACACTGCTGCTTGTCCCCTCAATTTCTCGTTCCCTCAATATAGTCTGAATTTCTTCTATCCAGGTGATAGTGGTCTTCCTCTTTTCGTTCTTCCTGGTGGGGTCCATTCCATAACTTTCCTTGGCAATCTTTCCTGTGCCATTTTTTCGTGTGTCCATACCATTGTAATTTCTTGTTTGTTTGGATAAAATCAACAATTACATTTTTCACATTCATTCTGTCCTTAGTGACTTCATTTCTAATTTTCTCTAATTTCTGAACTCAAATTTCAGAAAAGTGGAAGCTTGAATATGAGGCAAATAGAGTGTTTACAAATACGACGAGAACTAGTTTTCCTGACCACCGATGTGTGCGCTAGTGAGAAGACGTAAATCTAGAAGGCCGTGCTAATGTGATGGCGTTCGGACTGATTCATTGCCGCACGGTGTCCAAGTGGAAAAACAACGCGCGTTGCGTTGCGTGCCTGGAAGAAAACTAATGTCTTGGCCGAGGGAAATGGCGCGTAACCGAAACACGCTTTGCTTTGCTTGCAAACTTGTCAAACTAAACTTGAGACTAGTATAACTACTGTTTACTTCAGCGCAAACTAATTCCACGTGTATGTCAATGAAAAAATCGAGCGGGTTTCAAGTTGTTTACAGAACCGGAACTACAATTGTATACTGAATAACTTTCATTAAAAAAAATTACGAATTCATAATTGCGACTGATAGTTGTGTGTGTGTGTGTGTGTGTTACCTTGCTACAACTAGTGTCGGATGATAAATAACGTTAGGACATGCTGCAGCACCGGGAACCAGGGCCTCAGCTGTCAGAGGGGGCACCGTCCAGCTGAATTGATTAAGCGAAGCAAAGATTATGATCGCATTACGCAATTGTTTGCTTTTCTTACAGTTATTAACCATGGAGAGTGTCGAGTTGGAAAATCAAGCCTTACAGACGTTTACTTGAATGATTTGAATAACGTTCTCTTAATAGAATTGAAACACTTTTTGCCACTAGTAAACTTGCAAGAAAGAGGTTTTTTCAAATCGTTCGAATGAAGACGATAGATTCCATGATACTACAGTTTATCCGCTCAAAGTATTAAACTGGATTATTGATTGTAAAATGACTAATGTATTTCCGAATTAAATAAAGAAATTAAATAAATTTAATTAAATAATTAAATAAACAATAAACATTGCTTATCATCTGCTTTTTACGAGTCCAGTACCTAACTGCGAATCTGAAAGATCATTTTCTGTATTACAACGCATTAAAGATATGGTGAGTTCAACTATCGGAGATAGGAGAATATCTTCGTTAGCAAGGTTGAATATTGAAAGGAAGGTACTTCAATGGCTGGATTTAGAAGAAATTATACAAGATTTCGTTAACGCAAAATTAAGAAAAAAATGGATCGATTAATATTTTCTAACCTTAAGTACTACTATTTTCATTGTAATCACTATTTAGCTAAATATTTGTTGTAATTTAAGAGTTCAATAAATTAATTGTGAACTTTCGAAATTGTATATGCTATTTATCAGTTTACGTAATGGATAAAAGGTGTAATCGGCGGGGGGGGTTCACCAGCTGATGGCAGCATAGGGCACCACGTGCTTCTAATCCGCCCCTGGCTACAACACAGGACTTGGATTCGATTCCCGACAAGAGCTGTTTTTCTCTCACCACGTAATGTAGGCTAGATAGCTAGACCATGATTTTGTGATAATAACCAACCGCCTAGATCAAGACAACCTAGATCAAGATCAAGACCGCTGGAGAAGTTGACGTATAAAAAGAACCTTAAGACCAAGGCGATGGCTTTTCGTGGGACCGATCCCGTACGGGCAAAAATTGTTATAGGTTGTACTGTCCTGGAACAAGTCAGCAATTTTGAATACCTGGACTACAGTATGTCTTATAATACAAGCAACAAGCAACGACGTTGTGAATAAGTTGCATTAGTTCAACCTTATGTGCGTTAGGCGAACTCTTAAGTCAGCAAGTAAAGAAACACTCCTAAAATCCTAAAAATCCCTTACCACAATCCTTTATGGGTCTGAAAATTGGACTTTAACGAAAGGCCAGCCAAGTCGCATCCAAGCGGCTGAAATGAGATTTCTCAGGCACGTGGCAGGGTATACGCTCCATGATCATAGAAGAAACACAGATATACGGCAGGAACTCAATATTATGAGTATACTCGACAGGATCGCCCAGTATCGGCTGAATTGGTGGGAACATCTTTGCCGAATGGATGACTGCCGCATCCCCAAACAAGTATGGAACTATAAGCCGAGGGGACGGAGAGGTGTGGGACGTCCGAGGAAGCGTATAAGAGTGCACCACGAGTCAACCCGATGTCAGGTGTATATATATTGTAACAGTACGAAGGTATATGGTACTGTGCATTGCACAATTAGTTAAGATAATTTGTGTAAATTAAATAAATAATCAATATTGTCAGTAGTAATAATAATTCAGATAGAAAGCTGTAAAGGTGAACAACAAATTTGCCCTTGAACAGGTAGGTCACGTCACATAGAGCTGCGCGTCTGTGTACACGTGTATCTAACGTGTGTGAGTGCAGCCGGTTAATTCCTGCAAAACATCACCCCTAAATAAACGTTAATAAATATATAAATTATTTAAATGGTGATAAGTGTGTGTGAAATATCAGAAAACAAAATACGCCACAGTGTAAATAATATAAAAACGCACGCGTATACGAAAGATGGTGCGAAAATAATAAAAAGTGCAAATACAGTGCAAATAAATATAAATAAAACCCATAATAATTGAGATAGAGAAAAACGGTTAACACACTGTTGTACACATAAAAATTACCGACCAGATGAATATCGGGTAATTTGCAAAAGACTTCGCATGTTGCGAAGATCAGTGAAATAAGTGTGTAAATAATCGTGTTTGTAAAAGGACGCTACGACAGACTGATTCCTGCAGAGAATTGTCGAAAAATGATTTTTGCGCCCTAGGCTATAAATACGCGAGACACACCAGCCTTGTTCTCTTTCTCGATCAACCACAGAGGCAGCCGGAGGCTGTGCCCGGCAACATCATCACTTTCGTGAGATCACCGCTGCAGCCAGAGGCTATTACGTGAGACGAGGGAGCAGCACACTACATGGCATAGATTCCAGACGTAGAGTACGAGTCATAGGACTGCTGAGAGAATCCGGAGGACGAGGAACGGACTCCAGGACTACACGACTACGCAGAATCAACCTGGATCAAGGATTCAGGACCAGAAGAGGATACGCTGAGGAACCGCAACGATTAAGGTGAAAGAAAGCCATATATTCATCCAAACGAAAGACTTAATCAAAGACAATTAAACATTGTAAAGAAAAGACAATATAATTTCCAAAAGTGTAATTAATAATTTGTAAATGTAACAGTTCTTGTATACTAATTAGAGTAATATTTCAATTATGAAAGTGTAATTTCGAAATGATAATTTATTGGAAATATTTAAATTAATTTTGAAAGAATAGTAATTTTTCTAAAGTAATTAATAAGTCATAAATAAGAAATGCATATGCAAGAACTATAAGAATTTGAAAAAAGAAAGATTAAAAAATTGAATAATAATTTAATCATAATAAATTGAGCAAGTCGAGAGCAATATTATGTAATAAGCAATGTTAGTTATAATTATAAGATTATTTTATGTTTCTATGTAATATGAGATTACTTGTATTTATTAACAAGGAAGGTACCACGAGTACACATACACATGTAAATAATAATGAGTTTTTAGCTCGCAATTTAAATGAAAGTATTAATTAATAAATGTTTTGAAAGATTCTAAACAATTCACGTTGTTATTATTATTAGGATTACACCCATTAAATATTTATAACGTAAGTATCGTCAACGATATAGATAGACAACATAGTATAAAAAAACGTTATAATATATTTACGTCTTTAGTATATACAAATGTGTATATTTTATATCACACACACACACACACACACACACACACACACACACACACACACACACACACACACACACACACACACACACACACACACACACACACACACACACACACACACACCTGTCATCGGGTTGACTCGTGGTGGACTCTTCTATGCTACCTTTTTCTGGGATTTAAAACTGGTAAATATATATGTTACATGTTAAAAAATGTAAAATACAACTTTTTCTTCTTCTGCTTCTCCACCTCATGGAGTAGCCCATTGCATGTTCCGTCTTCACAGAGTATCTCTCCATCTCACTCTCGGTCTTGTACCAAAGAGTCTATATCGAAAAGCAACTTGGGTAGATCCGTTCATCCTCCATTCTTTCCAGATGCTGTAACCATTCGCTGCGATATGCCTGGATCTTTCAAAGTTTGAATCTGGTTTTTAATCTTCTTTGTAGGAACCCATGTTTCACATCCGTATAGTAAAACAGGCACTTCAAATGGCTTATAAAATTTAAGCCTTGTCTCTTTCCTTTTCTATTTTCTACCTATTTTCTAACGTTAAGTCTACGTATGAGACCACATATTGTCAGAAATATCGATATTTCAAGTTACAAGTAATTTTTTGTTTGCCGTTGTTTTGGGGGCCCCTTTGTCAAGGGGCCCCAGGACACTGCCCCGGCTGTCCTATTCTACCTACGCTGCTGAATTTCAGACGAGCCACTCAATATGTAGAAAGGGTCTGGAGTCAAAGTAAGTACACTGAACGTTGTACTCTAAGTTAAATAAATAATCAATATTGTCAGTAGTAACAATAATTCAGATAGAAAGCTGTAAAGCTGAACAACAAATTTGCCTGCTTGAACAGGTCACGCCACACACAGCTGCGTCTGTGTACACGTGTATCTTACGTGTGTGAGTGCAGCCAGTTAATTCCTGCAAAACATCACCCCTAAATAAAAACAACATCCCCTCTGAAATTGTGTTGTTTTTGACACAAAAAGTTAATTGCAAGCGCGAATAACACTGTCACAAGTGATTAGTTCACATTGAAGAGTAACCATTCGCTGCGAAATGTCTGGATCTTATTTCGATGTGTGAATCTGGTTTTTAATCTTTTCTGTAGGAAATCCACGTTTCACATCCATATAGTACAACAGGCACTGCCAGTGATTAAAAAAATTTAAGCTTTGTCTCTTTCGTTCTCTATTTTCTCAACGTTAAGTCTATATAGGCCTATGACGCCACACATCACCAGAAACCTCGATTTTTTAACTTAAAGGTAATTAACTAATTTTTTGTTCGCCGCTGGTTGTGGGCCTCTTTGTCCGGGAATCCCAGGACACTGCCCCGGCTGCCCTATTCTACCTCTCCTTTTTCTATGGCGTCACAGTTCGTAGTCGAACCTTAGCCTTCATAACCATTCGCCTCCATTTTTCTTTGTACTTTGCGATCGATGTCCATGTTTTTATTTTAAGTAAATTATTAGCATCCCTTGCTACTGCGTCAATCCAGCGATGCTTGGGTCTTCCGACAGGTCTTCTACCCTCGATTTGACTAAACAGTACCTTCCTAGGTATTCGGTTGCCTTCCATCCTAATGATGTGTCCTGCCCATTGCAATCTATGCAGTCGGATGATGGTGGCAATATAATTGTCTTTATATAGCTTGTATAGCTCCTCATTGTGACGCATTCTCCATATCCCATTCACTTGGATTGGTCCATATATTCTCCTCAAAAGTATCCTTTCAAAAGTATCGACTATGTTAGCGCCTTGTTTGTTCAGAGTCCAAGTCTCGCTGCCATATGTTATCACCGGTCTAATCATAACTTTAAATAATGTGACCTTGGACTGATGGTGGATATTCCTTGTCTTGAATATAGATGTCAACGAAGAATAGGCTCTATTTGCGGCCTGTATCCTTTCTTTTCCTTATTTCATTTATTTCTTCATTGTCTTGCGCCATCCAACATCCCAAATATTTAAACTGATTAACTATTTCCAGGTTTAGTGGGTTTTCAAATTGTTCAGGTTTTCTAGTTTTCTTTCGAGTGGAGATCATACCTTTTGTTTTATTTGTATTAACCTGTAATCCTATCCTTTCTGCTTCGTCTTTGAGTTCCTTGAAGGTCTCTTTTGCTCTTCCTTGAGATCTGGTCATTGTATTAATATCATCTGCATACCCTACGATCTGGACCATTTTATGTTCTAATGTTGAATTCCTATCAATTGACAATTTCCTGATTACATAGCCTATTCAAGTGCTAAGTTGAACAGTGTTGGTGCCAGCCCATCGCTTTTAACTCTCTCGTGATCCTATTCTACTTACGCTACTGAATTTCAGACGAGCCACTCATTATGTAGAAAGAGTTGGGAGTTAAGATAAGTAAACTGGACGTTAACCCTCCGAAACTGTGATGTTTTCGATACAAAAAAAGTAATTGCAAAGCGCGAATACACAGCTTGTACGCTGTCGCGAGTGATTAGTTGGGATCGGCAGACACTATTGGGCCACTGTGAATAGAACAAACCAACGTTTCGCGACTGAGACAAACAGACGTCCGCTGACACTGTTGGTTGTTTGTTGGTGCTCTGAAAACAGTCACTGGTAATAAGCTAAAAGCTCTGCCCTGCAGGGCGACCTCGTAAATACAAAACACAACCGTACAATCTACATTGATAGTAACTCACGCAAAACTGGTAGTCCTGGTAGACATAAATGTCCCTACTAAATACGCCTAAAAACGTACCTGATTTAAAAATACCTCATTGTACGTAAGTGTATGTATTTATACTGAAACTTTTCAAACACCACTCTGGAACAGATGCGTCTGTGATTTACTAATTCTGGAAAAGCACGAGACGAGTCCTATAATTACGCCAAAGTCAGAGAAAATCTCGTTTAAATTAGAACTATCTGTTAAAAACATTAATTTTTTCTTCCATGTTCCGCAAGGAAATGGAAGTACGGTGATCGCGAAAAAAATTGTTTTCGAGATAAGGGCTGATTCTGATTGTGCTACCCTCAAAATATGAAGAAACGTCATTTTCCGAATTTTTTATGGCAAACGATAACTGCCGCAAATTCAAAGGTAATCAAATAATTTTTTGCGTATGTGGCCGAGTTGTAAAGGACTCGAGCCCTGTTGACTTTGGTAAACATCGGTTAAGTGGAATGGATAGTTTACCTGCAACGTTTTACGTTATAACAAGAGTAAACTACTTAATTTTGGTAAGTATCCTGAAATGATGGTCATAATAATCCACTGTAGAAAGGTAGATGAAATATCTATTAATGAAAATGGTAGTTGAAGGGGAGGGGGTAATTTTCTATAAACTAAAATGATAATTGAATGGGAAGTGTGAAATTTTTTATATGTGTACTACGTTAACGGCAACAAAGAAGTAGTTTGTATGGAAATATTTCATTTCAGTATGTCAAACTTGTCAAAGTTTTCAATTTATATTTAAATGATTTTAAATATAAATCTTAGAACATGGAAGTCATGTACGGTTCTCCATACAGTTTTTTTTTTAGATTTACCATATTTAATAATAGTACAAACGCTTCTTGTTATAGTAAATTTCATGATACATAAATCATTTAATATTTATTACTATTTTACAATGAAGATATATATTGGTTCCTTCTTGGAACACGTTTTGGGAAATTAATATTTTCCCATCCTCAGCCGTTTTGGTTTTTGATCTTGTTGAATATTTGTGCTCAGGTTGGTTGTTGCTATGGCTTCCTATTGGCATTTGGTACTTTAAATTGGCATTATTGTGTGTGGGTGTGGTATATATATATATTCGTAGTCCTTCAGCCTTTCGACTGGTTAGTACCCTCCCCGCATATACCCGTGGTGCGTGTGGTACTGAGCCTCTCACAGGTATATGGGACCTACAGTTTAACGCCGGATCCGAACGGCATAGTTGGGGAAGGTTTATACTAAGCAGGATACCTCTCGCTGGTTTGCCATTGCCTTGCGATGGGGAACGGTTGTATCTAAATCAGATGGCCCCCGGCGGGAATTGAACCCGCGCCGACAGCGTAGCAGCGCCACACGCTAGCCACTACGCCACGACCGCTCCATATATATATATATATATATATATATATATTCAATCACTTTCTGCTACAAGTTCTTCAATATATATTGTAGTTTACCTGCAACGTTTTACGTTATAACAAGAGTAAAGTACTTAATTTTGGTAAGTATCCTGAAATGATAGTCAGGTAAACTACCCCTTCCCCTTAACCGATGTTCACCAAAGTCAATAGGCCTCGAGTACTCAACAATACAATACAATACAATACAATATATATTCAGTAGCCTGCAATTAATACTAAAACAAAATTACTTTGAATTTAATAGCAAAATTTATCAACAGCAAGAAGGTTTAGCAATGGGATCACCATTATCAAGCATAATAGCAGAAATATTCCTACAACACATAGACACAAAAATACAAAATATTATAAAATCACAAGACCCAAATGGCATATGGATAAGATATGTAGACGATGGACTATATGTATCAAATAACAAAAACAGAAATGCAGAGAACATACTGAAACAAATCAATAACATACATCCTAAAATACAATTCACAGAAGAAAAAGAAAAACATAACAAAATCAACTATTTAGACATAACCATCACAAGATACAACAACCACATACAATATGCAATATATAGGAAACCCAACTTCCACTAACATCATTATACCTAACCATTCTGACCACCCACCACAACATAAAATGGCAGCATTCTATTCACTATTTAACAGAATGTACAAAACTCCCCTAAACAAACAAGAAACTGACAAAGAAAGAAATATAATATACCAAATAGGTTATGAAAATGGATACAGTAAAAATACTGTGAACAAAATAGAAAATAAAATCAAATATAAAATAAAAACTGAACAATTAAGAATCAATCAAAATGAACAACACATAAATAATAACAACAACAAAAAATGGGCCACATTCACATACATAAATAATAAAATGACAAAACTAACAAAACTGTTTAAAAACACAGATATAAAAATAGCATACAAAACTAATAAAAATAAATTACAAATTCTAAATAGCTCACACAACAAAGATAATACAACAACTAACGGTATATACAAAATTGAATGCCAAGATTGCAATAAATGTTACATAGGACAAATAAAAAAACAGCTGAAAAAACGTTATTTTGAACACCTAAACGCATACAAAAAAAAAATATATAAATCCAATTTAGCCACACATGCAATAAACACAGGACACGAATTCCCAAACATACCAATGTATCACTAATAAAACATATACCACACAAAGGCACCATAATGAACATTTGGGAAAATTTACAAATATACAAACATAAAACACAAAACAAACTAATACCAGAACAAATACAAATCAATACAAAACATGACACAATATTCAAAGCACTCAACATCGAAAATACACAAAATACAAAAACATATACCACAATCACACACAATAATACAACTTTAAAAGACCAAAGACCAACAAACTACCGTAATAACATCCAGCAGCCAACACACAAATACTTCACCAGAAACAAGATGGCGAATGCTGAAGATGAGAGAACAGGAACTCTCGAAACATGTTCCAAATAAGGAAAAGAACATCTTGAGGTAATATAATTATAAATTTTGAATACTATATATATATATATTTATATTTGTTTTTTGCGTTTTTCCAATGTTGAGTATTGTAAAAACCACACCCACCATTGTAAAAACCACATTCAGTGTGGGGAATGACACAGACCGAGATATCACTACAAAAATATCGAGGTTTCAGATTATGTGTGGCGTCATACATAAAACGTTAAAGGAAAAGACAAGGGCAGTGACAATGCTTTAATTTTATGAAGTGCCTGTTTTACTATATGGATCTGAAACATGGTTCCCTACAAAGAAGATTATAAACCAGATTCAAACTTCGGAAATGAAGTTTCTGAGAAAAACAAAGGGTTGCACGGGACAGGATCGTTTGCGCAATGAGGATATTAGGGAAGAGCAACAGGTATTTTTTATAAATGATAAAATCCAGACTTATCGCAGGGAATGGTTACAGCATGTGAACAGGGCAGAGGAAAGACGACTACCTAAGGTTGTGTTCCAGTATAGATCCTTTGGTACAAGAGATAAAGGGAGGCCGAGAGTGAGATGGAGAGATACTCTGTGAAGACAGAACAGGCAAAGTGCCTAATCCCTGAGCTGCAGAAGAAGAAGAAGAAGAAGAAGAAGAAGAAGAAGAAGAAGAAGAAGAAGGAGAAGAAGAAGAAGAAGAAGAAGAAGAAGAAGAAGAAGAAGGAGAAGGAGAAGGAGAAGAAGGAGAAGAAGAAGAAGAAGAAGAAGAAGAAGGAGAAGGAGAAGGAGAAGGAGAAGGAGAAGGAGAAGAAGAAGGAGAAGGAGAAGAAGAAGAAGAAGAAGAAAAAGAAGAAGAAGAGGAGGAGGAGGAGGAGGAGGAGGAGGAGGAGGAGGAGGAGGAGGAGGAAGAAGAAGAAGAAGAAGAAGAAGAAGAAGAAGAAGAAGAAGAAGAAGAAGAAGAAGAAGAAGAAGAAGAAGAAGAAGAAGAAGAAGAAGAAGAAGAAGAAGAAGACTTCACTTTTGTTTCATAACTTCATGTTTCATTGTACAACTATTAATTTTTCGATGATCTCCGCTTGTTGGAAATTATATTAGGCGATTAGTTTTTACATATTATATAAATATAAAGTTTGTGGTATACCTGAAAATTACAGCAGATTTATAGGGGTCAAAAGTTCGTGTAGTTAATAATTTAACAATTGTAATAATCCGTAGGATCTCTCCAGACATATTAATAATGCTTGTAATACTATTATTGTTTTGTAGGGGATAGACTAACCATGAGCACTAAAAAAATCTCATAAAAATTATTTTTAGGCATCTGAATATGTTATACTTTTGTTAGTAAAACTAAGCCATTTAAGTTTAACATTATGTAAAGAACCAAATAAAAATTTTTTTTTTAAATGCAGAAAATTTTCTTTTTAAATCAATATTGTTTATTGAAAAGCTCACACAATTTGAAGTTAAAATTATGTTCTAGAATTGCATTTAAATTTCAAATTACGTAAATCATGTTATCAGGAAGTAACATTACGTCAACAAACGTGAACACTGCACAGAGCCGCGACGTCTGCAGGTAACAGTGCAACAGCAACAGTCCCACGGCACAATAAATGTGACCTACATTTGCCTACGACGGCGACGCCACTAGGGGTTGCCTTCTCTCTGGAGTCTTTTCTAGCTTTTATTACATATTCTGCTTTTAGTCATTTAAAAAAATATTTTGTTGACTAACGCAGGCGTATTCTATATCACTGTTTATAAATATTTTTTTATTTAGATTGGGAAGTTGTTGTTAAAAAATCTAAAATAAACCCTTACTCTAAACAATATTGTCACGCCGGTCTACTGATCGTCGTGTGGTACAGTGGAAAACAAAATACAAGACACCAATTAAGTCACTAATACACCAGCTTCAATTGTCAGAATTAAACAGTTTGTAATCAACAAGATAGTCTCTTACAACAAATCAAATAAAAATTTGTTCTTTAATGTACGTAACGTACCATGTTCTTTAATGTCGTAACAATATTATCACTCTTACTGAAACCTACTCAGGATGACTTGTCGTTGAGTGCGCAATACGTTTTGTACTGAACGAACGATAGTATGCAACAACACGGTATGATAAACTGAAAACAAAATAGAATGATTTATAATTAAGAGAACCCAATTATTACGTAATAACAGCTAGTTCAGGCCATAAAGAGTTTATATAGACACTCCACGATAATGGAGAAGAATCTATCCCGATTTAAACAAACCAAGGCGTAAGTAAGACAGGGTTGTTGTCTGTCACCATTACTTTTTAATCTTTTTCTAGATACTCTCCTCAAAAAATGGAAAGAACAGTCCCCTGACGATATTAAAATCCACAGCAATAAAAGCTTGAAAACCATTCTCTTTGCGGATGAACAATTTATACTCGCCACTTCAGAAGACGGTCTTCAGCGAGCAATATACATCTTACATAAAATAAGAAAATAATATAACTGTAACATATTGGAATCAAAGACAAAAGTAATGGCCTTTATAGAAGATGAACCGGTTCGGACCAAAATATCCATAGACGACATATGCGTAGAACAAGTAAGACATTTTAACTACCTTGGACGTGAGATTACTTATGATCAAGATAGAGATACAGAAAATAAAGTGACGAATTTCACAAGAATGTATGGAACTATTTGGAGAACGTTGAAAAATAAATGTAGAAAAGAAACCCAAATAAATTGTTATAAAACAATGGCAATACCTACACTACTGTATGGTTCTGATAATTGGGTCATAAAGGAAAAAAGATGAACAGAAAATACAAACCAGCAGAAATAAAATTTCTGAGACCACTTAAACGTTGTAATAATAAACATATAAGAAATGAAGAGATACGAAGTGATTTAGAGATTTTTGCAGTTAATGAAAGGATTAAAGAATACAGAAGGAAATAGATTCAACACATCAATAGAATGGAAGTAAGTAGAATACCGAAGATGGCGAAAGATTACAACCCTAGAGGCAGAAGAAAAGTTGGTAGACCTAAGAAAAGATGGACTGTGGAATGGGAACAGGCCGCTGAAGCCTAAAACCTTTAAGTAAATGATGATGATGATGATTTTTTTAACGTATAAGTAAGGTTAACGTAGTAGTATTTTTTTTAACCATGTGGTAACTAACAGCTGTTAAAACGGCAACAGAGGATAAGCTCTTTTAAAAAGCTCCGTTAACGGCCTTCAAGTCATTGGTTAACGTAGTGGTAGTTTTGTGGCTGTGTGGTAACTAACGGTAGTTATAACTGCAATCCTGTAACAGAGGATAACCTCTTTCATAAAGTTCCTCGTTAACGTGCATTAAAAGCTTTCGTTAACTAAGTTGGTGTTTTATTGCCGTGTGGTAACTAACGACCGTTAAAACTGCGAAAGTTCACGGTAAAAGCCTATTTGAATTCACTTTCATGTTTGTTGTTCTTTGTCACGTAGTTATTCATATACTTTAAATAGCATAAGTACACAAATATTTGTTTGGTTTCTGTGTTTAGACGATTTATTTTGAATGTTCAGTGTTCAATATTATCTTTGTTATTTGCTATACTAACAGATGTCTATAATTTTGAAAGAGTAAAAGGCTTCGTATACCTGGGGACATATGTGGATGTTGAGAATAACTGCACAAACGAAATTGAAAGAAGAATGCTGGCTGCTAATAGAAGCTATTACGGGTTTAATAAACATTTTAAATTAAAACTATTACCGACAGAAACTAAAGCCACGCTTTATAAGACATTGGTAAGGCCTGTATTGACGTCGCTGGGTACTCAAGAAAATTGATGAACAGAGGCTGGCTGTGTTTGAAAGTAAGATATTTTGAACTGTTTGAACTGAGAAGGATTTGTGGGCCAATTCAACAAGACGGAGAAAGAGAAATAATAATGAATTATATGCTAAGTACAATGATATTGAAGTTGTCCAATTTACCAAAATTAATAGATTAAGATGGGGAAAACACGTTCAGAGGATGGATGAAGAACGTACGGCAAAAAGAATTATGAAACACAAGCCAATAGGAAAAAGGAAGATTGGAAGACCGAAGAACAGATGGTTGGACCAGGTCGGCAGTGATGCGAGGAAGCTGGGCGCAGTGAATTGGTGGCGGATGGCTGAGGACAGGAATAAGAGGAGGCAATTTATTTTGGAGGCCAAGGCTCGATCTGGGCTGTAGAGCCAAGGGTGTATGTATGTATGTATGTATGTATCTTTGTTATTTGCAGAAACAAAATCAAACATATGAAAATTTATAAAGCAAAACCAAACAACCAAAAATACTGGTACATAAAATTTGTTTTAAGTGTGTTTCAGAATTTGCTGTAACTTATTAAAAAGCAAGGAAACAAACAGAAGCCAAAAAAGAAATGGAAAATATAGTCTACAAAGTAGACGCAACAGTGTTATATAAGACACTCTCTCTATACGTCTGTAAATAATTTTCAAGTCATTGTACGCGTATATATTATATCAACGAATGTCTTCTACCAAACAGAATGAAAGTTAACAATTGTTATGGTGCCATTGCCGTGTTAACGAGCATTAACAGAAAGAATAAGTCGGCTCTAGTAGAAGGCCAGAACATTAAACGTGGCAACGTTGCGCCTGAAGCCTATAAGCGTAGTGTAATAAAATAGCTAAAGTAAACATGTTATATTCTGATTTTGATTTCATAGCATTACTAAAATCATGAGTAGGCCTATTCATAGCTAAATCTAAATTATAGGTCTGTGCGCACTTAGTACTATACGTTTAAGTTGAAAAAATTAGTAAGTTAGTGTTAGGCCTAATGAATTAATTTTGTTCGAGTTATTGAATTCGTATCACATAAATGAGTTAATTAGTATGTTTCTTAAATGATATAACAGTATTTTACATAATAAACTTTTAATTTGCAAAAAATGAAGAATTATAAAACTACTGTTAAAGGGAAATTAAAAATGACGCGATTTGATTATTTAAATACATAAATTAAGTCGGCCTCAAATTACAGCTTGTCCCAGTGTTGCCACGTTTAATATTCCGGCCTTCTACTAGAATCGGCTATGAATAAGTACGACGTTGGCGAAATAATAGTTAAAATACAGCCATTAAATACTTTATTGCTATTTAACAAACGGTCTGTTAAGAACGACATTAATAAAGATTAGTGAATCGCTGCATTATGGTATAAACGTGACGAGTGACGTGGTATTGCATCTCGTTATAATGGTACGTTTTGTTATTATTTTACGTTCCACTACTGGTAGCAGGAAACACGTGCATACAGGGAGCACGTAAATGTAAACGGTCGCAGGCACGAGACACAGTCAATAAACCTGTCACGTGTAGTCTGCACTGCCACGGACACGAGTCCCACATGCAATGTATCGATTGTGTACGTACCATGCAATGTACGATTGTACGATCTCGTCACTTCCCACACCAACCAAGCTAACTCCCGCAAGTGCATTTATTTTATTTTTATATTTGAAAGTGTTTTAAGATTTGCATTCTACACGTGAACTGTATATTCCTTTAAAAGATAACTCTTCAGTCGCGGTTTAGGAATAAATGTGAATAATTTTTAGCAAGACACTGCGTTTATTTACTTTCTCTATACATTGGAAATTCTTTTCTTTATGCAATTTTCCCTCTTCTGATTTTAACATTCTTCTTTATTTATTAAAATGTTTATTCTTTTTGTTTGGCCCACGATCCTTACAGAGGTCTACTAAACTTCTTACGACAGTCTCACGGATCGTCGTATGGTACAGTGGAAACAAAATACCGGACAACAATGAAGTCACTAATTACTAGAGACCGGATTATATGCAACATAAAAAGGCTGAAATATGCATGCAAATATGCATGAAAAATGCTTAAAATATGCAAGTAAAGTGTGAAAATATGCAAAAATATTACATCAACAATCTTTATTTTTTAACAATCTTTGTGTTTATAAATGTTCACAATCAGGTATTTTTCTAAATTTTCTGTTGTAAGGTTGTGCCTTCTATCAGTCAAAATATTTTTATAATTTGAAAATGAACATTCCATGTCCACCGAGGTTACCGGGCAGTACTTGAACTTAGGTGTTACATTAGCGCATATTGTCTCAGGTAAAAGTTCACCCATGCCATTATTAAACCAATTTATTTGACATAAAGGTTCGAAGCCGGGGTTACTGTGTAAAATGTTTTCAAACTTTTCTTTAAGTTTATGCGGGAATATCTCTGGCAGTTCGGAGTTCAATTGACGGATTTTGTTCATCAACTGAATGGATTCATTCAACGTCAAACCATGAGATTCAAGCTTTTTAATACTCTCCGGTATGCGGTGCTAATCATAGCAATGCTCTTTTTAATAGAAGAGTCTTCAAATGCTTCCTTGCACTGATGAACTATCATACAATCTGCGGTGTCGAAGTCATTACTACACCTTTAATGGCATCGAAATGTTGATTGTAGAACAGTACAGCTTCAAGCCACGTTCCCCATCGAGTTACCACTGGTTCAGGTGTTAAAGGCACTGTAGGAAGTTTTTCTTTATAGGCCTTAATGCGAGCAGGTGACTTGAGGAATACTTTCTTTGTTGACAAAATCAATTTATTTACTTTTCCAAACGTGCATCGTACTTCTTCGGCGAGCGATGGACTCCGTGAGCAAAGCAGGTGACGTGAATCAAATTAGGATAAAATACCTGGAGGGCTTTGGCTGCCTTAATCATATAGGGTGCAGCATCTGAGAGAAATATGTACACTCTTTCATCTACAGAAGGGTCAGGAAATATTTTTTTAATACCCTCATTCACAAATCTGGTGATGGTAGAATGATTAGTCTTTTCAAGTTCTTTGCAGCCTACCAAATAAGAAGAAGAAGGCTCAAGTTCCAATTTCCCGATGATCAGATTCGCAATATAACGGCCACAACTGTCTGTAGTTTCATCAGCTGAAATCCATATAATGCTATCATTAAGGTCATTCTGTATTTCGTCCAAGACATGTTGGTAAATTGTTGGTATGTAATTTTTACGTAATGTTGATTCATCTGGTACATTTTGATTCAAACAATATTTTCCTAGAAAACGTCTGAAGGTAGGATTTGAAAGTTTGTAAACAGGAATGTTACTTGCAAGAAATGCTTCACATAAATCCATGCAAAACTCATTTTTTTGTTTGTCTTTAGAAGTAGAGACACTGGTGCTTGCCTGTGTTAAAAGTTGTTGTCGCGGACCTTTGTTGTTCAACGCTGCGATATGATGACTTGTCTTAACATGCTGGTCTATTTGAAATTTTTTCGCGCACAAAACACTTTTCTCTCGCAAACTTGACAATATAAAATGTTTCCGTCATAAGTAAATATTCCAGCATAGTCTACTATCCACGTTGAGACACTTTTTTTCACCGGAGGCATCGTACACTTTAAAATTGGCACAAATATAAGAAAGACGATCGAACTAACATAAAACGTGCGTAGCCTAGCCAGTTAATCTCGAAACTAACGTAAAACGTGCAGAGCCTAGCAAGTTATAATCAACAACAACGCGCGCATTTTGTTTTGACTGTCGTGTCGGAGTAGTGCGGTAGGCATGTCGCCCGTCCTTGTCTTACGCGGTTCTGTCACTGTGTTTAATTGTATAGACAAAAGACGCGCGGCTGCTAAGAGCGGTAGAGGGCTCGCTCATACGAGCCATGCGTTTCATTGTTTAGGTCGGCTACAACTATTAAGATCTGTAAAAAAAAGTGCAAATATGCCCCATCAGCAGGTTTTCAGTAAAATATGGTAAAACCTGTAAAAATAGCCAAAATATGCAAATGCATATGCAAATATGCATTTGCATATAATCCAGACTCTACTGATTACCAACTTTGATTAGTCACAAATAACAATTTGAAATTAACAAGGTAGTCTCATTAAATAATTCAAGTTAAATTTGTCCATACGCAATAAGAATGTCAAGCATTAAGAGTTCCGCACTAATTATAACACATTAATCACTTTCCACAATCACTTGATCCGCACTCTACAACCTCGCCAGGTGTAAGTAACTTCTAAGCCTGCCGCTGTTGCTTATATAGATCCCACAGAGGTTCCAGAATAATTTTCCATATTGGTGGAGGGATGCTAACATAATTTGTGTAGTTAAGAGTGCTCGAACAGTCTGGAAGCTACCTAAGTGCACGGCCTTGACAAAGATACTGCACCTGCTCGTGACGAACGTTTACGTAACTGCACCTGCTCGGCTAGCCTAGTTACGTAACTGCACCTGCCGACTACACGGCCTTGACAGAGACACTGCACCTGCTCGTGACGAACGTTTTCGTAACTGCACCTGCTCGTCTAGCCTAGTTACGTAACTGCACCTGCCGACTGCACGGCCTTGACAGAGACACTGCACCTGCTCGTGACGAACGTTTACGTAACTGCACCTGCTCGGCTAGCCTAGTTACGTAACTGCACCTGCCGACTTTGCGAAAGCGTTACATAACTGTCCTAGCAATATCTTATGTATTAATAAGATAATCTTTTCCTTTATTAAATAATCTCCTCAACAGGTATTAGTGTTTACAGTATCATTCCCTCGTTTTCATAAATCTTTAAGATAGTGTTAAAATAATATGGTGCCCAGTGGTAGCGATGGCGGCTCATTATCTGTTTTTCGGTAGCGGGATCGATTTAAGGTCACAACTTGGTCTGCCTACCGGCACCTACCGTTGGGGACAATCGATCGGGGCGGCGGTCTCATCTGACATAACTAGGGTAGACAGGTAACAGGGGCCTCATTTACATTACACAGTTTCCTGTCTGATTTCTCCCTGGCGGAGGTATAACGAAGGCGTCACGGCGACCAGCAGATATAACAGGCTGTACTTGAACGGAAAATACGAAGAAGATGTTAAACTAACAGTGCGCCTAATAACCCAAATACGATCAAGAAAAAAATTTGATTTGTACCGCTTAATAAAAGCAAGGAATTTTGGCGGTAACTTTAATTTGTAATACCATCTCCTGTAAGAGGGTGTCAACCGTCTTGTCTATTTGATCCTTCAATACAGTTGCTTCCAATACGTTTATTGACGTGTAATGGAATATTTGTTGCTGGATTTCTTCTTCTTCTTCTTCTTCTTCTTCTTCTTCTTCTTCTTCTTCTTCTTCTTCTTCTTCTTCTTCTTCGTCTTCTCCTCCTCCTCCTCCTCCTCCTCCTCCTCCTCCTCCTCCTCCTTCTTCTTCTTCTTCTTCTTCTTCTTATTATTCTTCTTCTTCCATCCTGGAGTAAGTGTAGATGCCTGTTCCGGTTTCAAAAGCCATATACTATTTTTAATTTAAATTGTTAATTTACACATATTTTAATTTATATTTGTAATCCAATCGGATACATCAAAGGCTGCGCACCCATACAAATGTGTGCAAGTATAAAATGTTTATGATATGATTTTAACAATTAACGACCTCAACTGAGCGATTTATACCTGAAGATGGAACAAACTGTATGTTCCGAAACGCATTATTTTAACGCAAAAACAAAGTCGCACGACGGATCTTAGATGATTCTGTTAATTTATAATTAAAAACGTGACTTGGATACCAATAACAATATGTAAGTCAAATACTTTAAGTTGAATTAAAATCAGACCATGGCTTTCTGGGCCTTCCAACATTACGACTACCCTTGTATAGTATAAAATGTTACGGCATTTTGTATATACCCCTTTATTATGCAAAACCCATGTTTCCTCCATCCATTCTTACATCGGTCGGGGAACTCATTTTTATTGGCTGCGCTCTATTGATCTACAGCCTTTGGTTTTACTCCTAATCATAAGTTATCTTCCTCACCATCCGACTACAGCCCGAAGTCGTGACTTGGGCTCTACTTCCTGACTCTATCCTGACTATTCTCAAAATCCTACACTATCCTGACCCTCCACCTCTGTCTACCACTAGCAAAGGACTTCCATCCTCGCACTCCCAACATCTCTCTTGCAACCACAGCGACTGCGTCTTCCCATCTTTTCCTTGTACGGCCTTTTGGTCTTTTGCCATCCATATTCCCTTAAGGACTCTTTTAATTGTTCGTTTGACATCCATTCTTACGACGTGGTTACCCTATTGCAGCCTCCTCAGATTTACGTACACTTCTACCCTTAGTTCGTTGCAATCATAAGTTATACGACTTCATATTGGGTGTTTGCAAATTCGTATTCTAAAAAAAAACATGCTCATAGGACGCCGAGTTTTTAAAATTAATATCAATATCATGGATTTTCTCTTCCTCAACTATCCGTGAGTATTGACTATTCGACATTGTTGCCATTACGACAATTTAGGAAACCTTAGACAACTTCATTGTATGAAAATCTCACTTCTAATCACGTAGTTGAAAATCTCACTTCTAATCACGTAGTGCTTCTTAACCGTCGAAGTCTGTGAGCCACAGAATTCGAACAGAAATACAAACTATAGGCCTACAAATCCTCAAACTAAGATTCAAGTGTATAAGTAAAGTTTTCCGGGCTGTTTGGCCGTGGTCTAACCACTGTGTGTGTCGAGTCTTTACCACAGTACTGTGGGCCTGACGAGAACAACCTTCGTTCAGGAGGCCTTGGATTTCTTTTAATTCCACTGATTTTGGCAGCCAATGGTGCTGTGGAAACGTTTGGTTTGTCATTAAACCGTAGACCACGGCCAAACAGCCCGGAAAACTTTACGTATACAACTGACACCGGCCGTGAAACCCTTGGGAAAATTTTAAGATTCAAGCTTTTATTAATTTTTAGAGCGTTTTCATTTCCTAAAATGTCAGTTTTTAAAATTCTATCTGCTTAAACATTAAAAAAATTATTGTGCTCTTCTTCACTGACGTTTGTTCCTAATGTTTAATTACGAATGTTTATTATATCGTCCAATGTATGCGTTATTGACTGTCAGCAGTCGATACACGTTGGACAACGTTTTTCTGTTTATCACATACTCTGTCTTGGTGATGTTCGTTTTGAGACCACAAACCGTTACTCTTAAGCCTATTCACCATTAAATATTGTTTAAAAATACTATTACCATTTTAAGTAACACTTATTTTTCTTGTGTTAAAAATAATTTTTGTAATTTATAGCCTAACATCAGGAGGAGATGAAGGCAGTTGTAGTGACAAAGTAGCGGAGTTGCATCAGTCCCATGGCAACCGTGTCGCGCAGTAATAAAGGTGACCTACATTTGCCTATGCAGCTGGGCGTTGCTCCCGCGCGTCACCGTTCTTTGAAACACTAATTGCACACTGCCTTCACGAGTCAAACTATTTTCGCTGCAAAAATTACTTTTCTAGAAGGCTATACTAGCTGAACATACAGACATATTACAACGATCGTTTTATATAATAATTACACATTACAAATACATAATACATAAAATAATAATAACGTAGATTACAATATTTTAGCGTTACATTATGTAAATTAATGATTTTTATTTTAGCTACTCGATTATTTGAGAACTAGATTTTACAGTTTCCGCTTACAGTGAATATACTTACTGCTTACGACCTGGCAAATCTAAGTAGCATATGTAGTGCGTGAACAGTAAGGGACAATTATTTTATTCATCATCATCATCATGCATCTTCAAGGATTAATCCAAAGATGGTTTGTTCCGGTCTCAAATAGGCAAAGATTACAGCTGATCACTTCAGCGCTTCCTCGGACGTCCCACACCACTCCGTCCCCTCGCCTTATAGTTCCATAGTTGTTTGGGGATGCGGCAGTCATCCATTCGGCAAAGATCATGGAGACTATACCCTGTCACGTGCCTGAGAAATCTCATTTCAGCCGCTTGGATGCGACTGGGCTGGCCTTTCGTTAAAGTTCAATTCTCAGACCCATAAGGAAGTGTGGGAATAGCCATCACCTTGTAGAATTTTAGGCGTGTTCCTTTACAAGGTGTTCCTTTAGGCGTGTTGCCGACTTAAGGGTTCGCCTAAGGGACGTTGGTTTCCAATGGATACACCCCATCGGATTTAAACAACTCCAGAAATCAAAAGAAGACAAAGAAGACGCAATCGTAGGAAGAAACACAGGAGTGTATCAGCATCTTAACATTACCACATGTAAAGGGCACAACACAGACATAATAGGGAGAATACTCAAGAAAAATCACATCAGGACAACATACAACACGCACAAAATACTCAACCCAACCGCATTCTACAAAATCCGAAGGACCGCATACACTACAGGGGCAAGGTCTATACCAAATACCATGCAAAAACTGCGACTGATCTTATATCGGCCACTCTGGGAGAAATGTCAATGCGTCCGCCAACACGAATTGGCAGTACCAAAACAAGAAGACAACACATCCCTAACAAAATTGGCACGAACTAACTACAAGAAAATTAGACAGTGCAGGGAGTCTATTGACATATACCGAATGAGAGAGGGAGCGGTCAACGACAGAAATTAATACACTAAATTAACGACAACTTGGAAATTCCCAACTGACAGCTCACAAATTAACAAACAACATATGGCCACAACACACTCACCTCCACGCTCTAACCCTCCCACGGCAAAAATCAGAAGGGAAGCAAAATATAAAACGCGCGCCGTAGTTAAATATCAACACCAGTACGCCCTGAAAATGTTCCAGGATTACGAAAAGAAACGTCGGTAATATAAACATCATATACACGTATGTACCCCAAAACCTGCTACAACATAAATGTAAATGTGCAACAGAACCGTGCTAGGAACGTCAGCAATAAGGGATATTAGTGCTATAACACATTCTCTGACGATCGTAGACAAGTTTTAAATTGATTTTATTCTTGTGTTTTGTAAATTAGATGTAAGTTTTGAACTAAAACATGGGTAAACAAATGAGTTATGTCAAAATGCCCATAATTTTATGCTTTATCATGTCCAGTGTAATGTTAGTGCGTGAATGCGTGGGTGCGCGTGTGATTCACATTTTATTGAATAACTTCATTGATAATTAATATTTCTTTATGCACAGAGTGTGTACAGCATTGAAGGCTACGTATTTCAAATATTCAGTACTCCAGAACTATAATATTCAGTACTCCAGAACTATAATATTCACAACTCCAGAACTATAATATTCAGTACTCCAGAACTGTAATTTAAATATGTTTTTTTTTCAAATGAAATTAATTCTTCTTTTAACTCATTATCTGCAAGAGGGTAATAAAAATTGTAGATTAAATCTAGACAGGCTTTTGCAGACTTGGACATAGTTTTAACTTAAAGTCTGTCTATCGTGATGAAAATCTATGACGTATCTTAGATTTCAACCAATCAGAAGTTCAAAAAATTATTTGAGTCGGTCCTTTGCAGAGTATACATCGTTCTGTTCGCTTCGAGGTCTCGTCATAGAAGGTCGTACTGACTGTCGCGAGTTTTTCGTGTCAGAACGTGTCTATTCTAGAAGTGACGTAGAACGTAAGTAGGCCTATACGTTACGCGTTTTTCGTATACGTTAGAATCGAAGAACTCAAATTATAAAAAAAAATTAATAATAGATCAATATTAGTGCTTTTCACGTTAGTGCAAGATTTTCCGCCAGGGACAGCAATACCTATCGGGGTATTACTGATTGACACGAGAACACATGAAAAGTCTGGATTGTGTTAGCCTAATACACAGATCTATTTAATTACCCATTACGAAATCCCTGAGATAAATTAATAAACAATAACAGATTGATAACTGCGGCCTGTGTGTGAATGCGAGTGTCAGCTACGCTAAGGTCAACGGGCAGTGGATCGTCAACAGCTGTTCCACGGGGATCGAGAGTAGTTGTGGAATTCGACACCCAAGTAAACTATCAGCTGTAAAAATAAGGAATCTATAAACTTTGTATTTAAAAGACTAAATAATTAAATAAATTATTTTATGTTGGAAAACGTTATAACACAGAAGTATAATTTTGTTAGTTAATAATTTCCTAACTCCAGATATTGACTCTGTGTTTATATTATCATTATACCTATCTATGTAATATTTATTTTGTTACGCTGCTATATATAGTATCACCTGATTATGCTAATTTTCATTCTGCAGCAATATCTCAAATGTGATACGAATTTTGAAGTCCGTCATGATGTTCAATAGATTTTCATGGCCCTCTTCTTTTACGTATTTGCATATTTGGTATTGTTCATATACATTAGATCTTATTTCATCATTTCATGTTTTTAATACCGTTAAATGTTGCAAATATTAGACAATATTAACAAGACTGTTGTTTCATGTGTTTGGGTACTTTTGAGTTCGCATTTGAATGTTGAGAATGTCTGACGTGTTCTATATATCTGTAACTTCATTTTTCTTTATGCACAGAGTATGCACCGGATTGAAGGCTACGTATTTCATATGTCCAATATTGCAGAACTAGAATTTTAATATGAAATTAATTCTTATTTTAACTCGTTATCAGCAAGAGGGTAATAAAAATTGTAGATTAAATCTAGACAGGCTTTTGCAGACTTGGACATAGTTTTAACTAGAAGTCAGTCTGTCATGATGAAAAAACTATGACGTATCTAAGATTATGATCAATCAGAAGTTCTAACAATTATTCGAGTCGGTCCTTTGCGGAGGAGAACACTTCGTGCAGTTCCCTTCGAGGTCTCATCATAGAAGGTCTTACTGACTGTCGCGAGTTTTTCGTCTTAGGACGTGTCCATTCTATAAGTGACGTAGGACTTAGGTATACGTATAGGTTGTCTAGAATCGGAGAACTCAAATTATAACAAAATTAATAATAGATCAATATTAGTGCTTTTCGCGTTAGTGCAAGATTTTCCGCTTACGACAGCAATACCCATCGGGGTATTACTGATTGACGTGAGAACACTTGAAGAGTCTGCATTGTATAAGCCTAATACACAGATCTATTTAATTACCCATTATGAAAACTCTGAGATCAATTTATAAACAATAACAGTTTGATAACAGCAGCGTCTGTGTGAACGCGAGTGTCAGCTACGCTAAGGTCAACGGGCAGTGGATCTTCAACAGCTGATCAACGGACATCGACGGTAGTTGTGGAATTCGACAACCAAGTAAACTATCAGTTGTAAAAAAAAGGAATCTATAAACTTTTTATTTAAAAGACTAAAGTAATTAAATAAATAATTTTATGTTGGAAAACGTAAAAAGACAGAAGTATAAATATTGTTAGTTAATAAATTTCCTACCTCCAGATATAGACTCTGTGTTTATATTATCATTATACCTATCTATGCAATACTTATTTTGATACGCTCAAAAAGCTAATATGTACACCACAATCACACACAATAATACCATTTTAAAATGCCAAAAGCCAACAGGAATACATAACAACAACCAAACAAAACACAAGTACTCAACAATATACAAAATTAAGAAGCTGAGGATGGGAACAATAGGATTCCCGAAACATATTCCAAATAAAGGAAAAAAACACCTTGAGGCAAAGAAATTATAAATATTAAATAAATTATATATGCGTCTAGAAATGGACTATAGCAAAAAGTGTTTGAAACACACACACACACACACGAACACACACACACACACACACACACACACACACACACACACACACACACACACAGTGTATTGTAATCGAATCATTTCGATTATTTGTTAATTCATTATAAATTTCTGAATATACTGATTCTGATGTAAGAAATATACTGATAGGTACGTTAGGTCAATTAACAAAAAATAGACCAACGAGTTACAGAAGTAATTATAAGTTGATTGAAAGAAAATCGGGAGTCACATATGTATATCTTAAAATATAAGATATAAATATATATCTTAAAATATGTGTTCATTATTTACATTGTTTACAGGTCGGCCTATATTTTGCGGCGCAAGAACAAAAAAGTGCATACAGCAGCCGTGCGATGCAGGAGGCAGTAAAAGTTCATGTTTCACAGGCAACACTGTATCCGCCTGGCAACAGCGTAGCGTCGCGGGCGCGGGTTCGGGTGCAGTAGGCTGAGCGTCAACAAGTTTGACCTAGTTCCGGGTTACCGAGGACGTCTCGACGCCGCGGCCGGCGCTTGCCTGCACCTACGGCCCGCCCGCCACCAGCGGTTCATTACTCGGCAGTAAATCCATACATACTGTATCCCTTGAAACGTTTTTCCGTTTTAAAAAGTGTGTTAAATTATACAGATAGACTGAATTTTAATTTAGCTGAAACTCATGTTGTAATTTACATATAGTTTACTGCTAACTTTTTCAAACTCTAATCTAATAATTTTCATATAACTATATTGAAAACTATGGACGGGATAACTATAATTATATCTGCTTAACAATAATACAGCCAAAGATTTGATTATTTAAGAAATTTAAAAAATGTTTAGTATTTAAAACCTCTTAAAAAGATTAACAAGAGAGTACTTTAATTAATAAAGTTGTGTTAGTGGTTATAATCACAAACAGATTAACACTGTTGCACACCACTATAGAAAAATTATTCCGATTAGCGCTTTCAAGCTTCACAGGTCATCGTCAGATCGGAAATCCTTATTTTAAATTTTAACTTGCGCGTCTTTCGGAATGACATAATTAGACATACAGTGTTTGTTAAACAATTTTTACTTAAGACCCTCTTCAATTTGACTTTTAACTTGAGATATCTAAAGACTTTTTTACCTTATTTATGTCGTTTATTACCTCATTGTTGTCGTCCACAACTTGTCGTCGATTGCACATATTATCAGAAATTTAATTAAGAAAGTTGTGTTAGTGGTTATAATCACAAACAGAATTAACACTGTTGCACACCACTATAGAAAAATTATTCCGATTAGCGCTTTCAAGCTGCACAGTTCATCGTCAAATCGGAAATGATAAGCTGTGAATCTTGAAAGCGCTAATCGGAATAATTTTTCTATAGTGGTGTGCAACAGGGTCAATTCTGTTTAAGAGAGAATACACAAATGTTTACACAAATGTTTACATTTTATATTTTCCCATAGTTGGTTACAATTAATCACAATTACAATTTTATTCTAAATCTCATCCCATTTAAACAGAGCTTAATTTAAAAGGCGCTGGCGTGTTGGTCCAGTTGGATATAGAAACCGCAACTCACATATTAATATGAAAACCGCAAATGTCGTTTACTAATTCTACAAACCAGCTCACATATGTTTTCACTTTTTAAAGATTAAACAATTTTAAAATATTAATTTTTTTCTTTACGTTTTAGACTGAAGCAGACGTAATTTTTATTTCAGTTTGTTTCTGAAAATAGGATTTAAAAATAAAAAGTTTTCATCCAACACTATTTACTGTAGTGATACATTTTAATCCAAGTTGAGTGGAGATTTTCATGTAAATTGTTTTCATCAGAATTTCTAAGCGAAAGTTTTAATTCCTTGCGCTGCGTCTAACGTTTTCGCCGAAAACGTATTACAATGATAAAACTTGTTAGCGAGTTGCTGCTGTTTTATGTATTTCTAAAAATTCTTTGTCTTGCGAGAGTTGACGTGATTAAGTTGGCAGTGCTTTCTACTACAACCACCACCTGACATTGGGCTCGATTCTCGCTGTGAGCGAAACTATACAGTGCGCTATAAGTCGCTTACACTCTAAGTTATACCTAGCTTAGTAGCTCAAAGACGTTTGTGGAACGCAGTTTTTGGCATAGCTTTCGATTTTTGTGCTAAGCCTCCAACGTAACGGAAATCGCCTCCTGATCTGTCGTGATATTTTCTACGACCTTTTAATCCTAACTTTCGATGCTACATGGACATTATCAGATAGGTTAGGTCGAACTGTTACAATCATTAAAATCTAGTTACCCAACGTTTCGACTACTAAACAGCCTGTGGTCTTCCCCAGGTGTAAGTTGAACTGGTACGCTACATTAAATACAAACTGAAGCCTACCCAAGATTCGTTCACTAAAAAACATGGACCGTCAAAAAATAAAGCACCACCTCATAGAAAACACTACTAGAGAAAAATTATATAAAAGATATTGGAGTTTTTATATATACAAATTGTAGTGTAACTTCTTGGATTTCGTTGTCCATGACGTGTCCGTTACTTAACTAAATACAACTATTTCATTAAAGACTCGAAACACAAAGTTTTTTATGAGTAAAAACATAAAGTTTTACCTTACAACCTGAACCGGTTTTCACTTTTAAAAAGCTTCTTCAGAGGTTCAGGTTTTAAAAACCTCTGAAGAAGCTCTTTAAAAGTGAAAACCGTTTCAGTTTGTAAGGTAAAAACTTTATTTTATTTTGTTTTTATATAGTATCCAAGTCACTTTTTTACAATAATAATTACCTTTTATCCGTCAGTGACTTCGTTCTAGCGTTTTTTATATAGACGCGTTTCGTGTCATGTGTCACATCTTCAGTAATCCTCGTCAAAAGTTAAAATTCACATAAAACACATAAAAACACATTTGCACATATTTACAAAATTACAATAACGACACACACATAACACGATGTAACTTCGGCTTCGTTGGACCGGTCCGACCACGCGTGTAGTTGCCGAGCCACTAATTGAACTAAGTAAATCCTTATCACCAGTCATTACCGTCATGCGCGATTATATTTAGAGCTGTATCATATAGTGAGTGAGATTGAAACCTTAATTGTTCGTTTAATATACTGTGATTGTTGATATTCTTGTCTTTAAATGATTTATAAATCTCAAACTCCTCGAGAGCGTCCATTAACCTACCCTTACCGCATACATGGATTGCTTTGAAATTGGTATTGAAATCTGTGTAATTATGGTTATGCATCATTAGATGGCGCGCATAATTAGATTTGGTCTTGTCTAAATCATTCCTTGGTAGATGTTCTTTGTATCTTTTCAAGAAAGACCTTCCAGTTTGACCCAGATAGAAACAATCACAATCATCACATGACATCCTGTAAACACCTGTTTTCTCTTCTAACGGGAATGGTTGTTTTATGCGTAACAAATTAGATATATTATTATTTGTTTTAAACGCGACTTTTATATTGAATTTAGAGAACACATTGGATATAATGTTAGGTAAAAGGCTACCGTACACTGTCGTTATATACTTTTTATTATTATTTTTATTATTGTTAACTTTATTATCGATGGTATTATGGTGGGATCTAGTTTTATATAGGTGTCGCTTAAGAAGTCTATCTATCATCGAACTCTTGTACCCATTCGCTATTGCTATGTGCCTTATTCGTCCTGAAAGTCCTTTTGGTTAAGTGGAATCGTTACCAACCTATGAACAAAACTGTTGTAAGCCGCCATTTTCTGACTATATGGGTGATGAGAATCGGCGTGTATTGTAATATCTGTGGTGGTGGGTTTCCTATATATTTTATATTGAAATTTATTAAGATACTTTGTAACAGTCAGGTCCAAAACATTGAGTTTATTGTCAACCTCTGTTTCGAGGGTAAATTTTATGTTCTTTATGTTTTTACTCATAAAAACTTCGTGTTCCGAGTCATTAATGAAATAGTTGTATTTAGTTATAGTGTAACGTTATTACGAAACGCTCTCCAGGTGTCGAGAGCGTCCTTCCGCTCGTATCTCCTCTAGCCGAGCAGGCGTAGCGTCTCAGTCAAGGCCGCACAAAAGTACCCGCGAGACCGTTCTGGAGAGCACTTTAAATACGCATCATCTTTTGTCGTTACACTTATTTGTACTTCGTCTGCTAGTTCTTCCTCCATTTCCGTTTGCAATAGGGAGGGTTCCTCTTGACCAGACCTGTTGACTTTTTCTTCGGCCAAAGCCACTTGCTTAATCGAATGGTTGGTAGACCCTGTCATTTTAGCCATGCACAGCTTTATCTTCTCTTGGCCAACCGTCAGGACATTCTCTCGTAAGTCCACAACAAATCCGTAGGCATTCATAATGTCCGTGCCCAAGAATCACTTCGTCGACAATGTCTGCAACGAGCATTTGGTGGCTAAACTCGAGAAAACCCAGGCGTACACGTACGTCTACCTTTCCTAGCACCTTCTTGACGGGGCTTCCAGTCACAGTCTGTATTGTACAAGACCTAATTAGAGGCTGGCGGTTGCTGATTAAGTCAGGGCGCACAATGGACACTGTTGCGCCCGTGTCAACTGTAAATTATGTTGTGTTACCTTCCACAAATCCATTAACAATCAAGTCTCCACTGGTCTTATGTAGCGTGGAAACTGTGTGCTGTTCTGGGGCTTTACTTCTCCAATTGGTGCGATCACTTTCTTCTCTCGGTATTTTCTTCTGCCAGCAGTTTACCTGTAGATGTCCACGTTTTCCACAGTTGTAACACTTCGGTCTTTTGTCCTTTTCCCATCGTTCAAATCGTTGTGGCGCTCTTGAACTTCTGAATTGTTTGTCCGACAACACTATTCTTCTGCACCCATTGTAATGGCAATGTGATACAGGGATCTTCTGATTACAATGTGATTGCATAAACCCATTAATGTAGCGGGACGCTGACTTGGCTGCTTCAAACTCTAGGGCGTGAACAAGAGCTTCTGAGCTATTTCGGTGTCTTGCCATTCGTAACACTTGCTGAAGTTCACAATCTCCGATACCATCAATAAATGTCTGCCCCGCAAACCTTATTCGAAAATCTTCTGATGCTTCCGGATAGGCCAATCTAATCAGTCTGTCGATAATTCAAACTCTTGAAGGCTATCTCCGGGGCGTTGTCGTCTTGTTCTCAACTGAGTGTAGTACACATCTCGCAAATGTTTATCACTATAACGTAATTCTAGAGCTTTTATCAATTCGGCATAGGTGTTCCATCTGTCAGGTAGCACCTTCTGTAGTAGTTCTGCGCGAGGTCCTTTTAAAGCGAGAACGAGTGGAAGTGCCTTGTCTTTCTTTGTCCAATTATTTGCGCATGCGGCAGCTTCGAATTGGCTTACATACCTCGCCCAGTGCGTGCTTCCATCAAAGGTTGGGGCCTTGACATGAACTGTCCCTACTGCAGGAAAAGTGACTTTCTCTATTGTCTAATTTCCTGTGTCTTTTTCTGTCTTTATTGTTGGTACAGTCTGTTCAGAAATTTGTTGTTGTTGTGTCTTTATGAACTACTCGACTTCACTTTTAATTTGTTCTCTTATGTTTGCCATTGAGTTTGCTACTGCAGATATTTTATTTGTCACGGACTCTTCTATGACAGATATTTTTGTAGACATGGATTCTTCAACACTCGATACAAATTTTTTTAATTCTTGTACCTCCGATATTTTAGTAACTTGCTTATTAGGCTCACCTCGTAGGTGACCCAATTCTGGGGTACTGTGTTCTTGCAACTGTTTCTGCATAGTTTCAAAAAGAGCTTCCGTTTTATCTGCTTCCTGCTTACGTTTTTCATCCTGTCGTTTTCCTGCTTCTTCCGCCTCGTGTCTGCGTTATTCCTCTGTCTGCAACAGCAGCGCCTGGAAATTTTCCATCATCTGACTGGCATCCATTGTTTACCGATTAATTACGAATTGCACTCGTCTTGTACAAAGTACTGTTTCCACTGTTAACCGTTCCATCCCACTTCTGACACCACTGTTACGACGGTCTAGTGATCGTCGTATGGTACAGTGGAAACCAAAATTCAAGACACCAATTACGTCACTAATCACCAGCTTTAATCATCACAATCAAACACTTTGTAATCAACAAGATAGTCTTGTTACAACAAATCAAATAAAAATTGTTCACACGCAATAGAAATGTCCACTAATTTAAAACTCAATTGTATTGCAATTGTCCCGCACAATTATAAAACACATAACACTTTGCCACAATATTACGAACCGCGCTCCAGTAAATCGCGACTCATACTGAAACTGAGCGTCGCTGAGTACTTGTATTTATACCCCGCCGAAATCCACAAACATCCATACTACGCATCAAACAAGGCTTCTAGAAAACACCAGAACGTAACTGGTTACGGCCTTGCATACAGTGCGCGCGGCCGCGCGACTTCTGAAACAGTCTGGCTAACGCGTTGAGAATCACGTACGCACACATATTACAGCTGGATTCCACTGGAACATTCGAGAAACACGTAGATCGTTCTGTAATTTTGTAACAATATTAACCTCTGATGATGCTGATTTAATCAGTGAAACGTGCGTAAGGTGACAATACAATATAAATTGACTTACAGAAATGGTTAATATTGGAATATCTGTTCATATTATACATGTGTGTGTGTGTGTGGGCGCGCGAGCGCGTGAGAGAGAGAACCTTCGTCCATGTTTTCTTCCTGTCCTCTTTGTATGTTACCGTTTTTATTACTATTATTTTTGCATTATGAAATTTTATTACGGTGTCCTTAGTAATTTGTTTTCTTTAACCTACTTCACATATCCAAAAGAAACAATTGTAGAATGTAAAGGTAAAAAAATTGCTAAAAATTTATGTATAAGACTCTTTTGAACGACTATTTAGTAGAACACAAAAATTGTTCACGGATCGCATTACAGTATGTACAACGTTCTGACTGAGTATTTACACAATTCCTGTATAGTGTATTCAAATGTCACGTAAGGCGGACAGGATATTGCAACAGCAGCAGACAGCAGCGTTCGTCAGGTGCATTAAATAAACATATCACGTGCATTACTACCTCTGGATAAACGACACGTGTTCGATACAAGCGCTATGCAAATACTGTATCGATTGTGTACGAGCGCGACTCGAGCTGTCTTGAGTTAGAAACCCACGTACTGTCACACGCAGACAACATACAACCCTCTTAGTTTGCAACTGTAAGACAATTATATGTACAATTTTATTAAGCATTTATACAGGTAAATCTTCTTCTTCTGTTTCTGGCATTATAACCCAGCGTGGGTTTTCGCCTGCTCAATGACTTTCTTCCATTCCGCCCTCTGATTACATATCCGTCTTCATCCCATCACGTTCATCCATCTCAAATAATCCTCCTCCATATCATCCAACCAACTTTTTGTGGGTCTACCTCTGATTCTTCTCCCTACTGATCTCTAGTCTGCAATACTCATCAATATGTAGCGAATATCACATATAATTTTAGTTGGATAATATAAATCGTTAAAATTTATTTGTGTATGTTATAAAATAGTTTGTTGACGACTGGAATCGTAACTCATTGTTATATTTTTACGAAATATTTTTCTAGCAGTAATATAACTTCGATTTGTGCCTGTGACTCCAAGAGTTAGTTAGTTTAACATGCAAACTAAAATTACACATGACTTTAAAATAATCCACGCTTTTTGTGAAATCTACGTAAAAAAATTTTCAAGAAAGGCAGGATGGTCCAAGAACCACTCCTTTCCTATTATTATACGTGTATTCCTTTTTGTGGCAGGAATACTCGGATTTTCACTAATACTCGGATTTTGTACCGATTACTGGAAAAGCAACCAACTCCAAGGAAGGCGGGATGCTATATATGTCTCTAGTTTGTTTGTGTATTGCACAAAGTTTATTTCCAGTGAAGTTTTCGAGATTTTACTGAATAACATAAAATAATATTTACCACCTAAGGAATAAAAAATCTCGTTTTTATTTGTTAATACGTTTTTCTTTTATAATCTTACTATTCAGAAATAACTGTATTTTTCACTGTACATTTTATGTTGTTGGTTTTGTTAAAAATACCTCAAGTTCTTTGTGTTTAATGTTTCTGTCTTTCAAGCATTCTGTAGATATATTAGGTGTCATGTTTTTTCTAACCATGGATTTTGTTTATTTAAACAGTAAGCTAAAAACCAAAAACCATTATTACCTAACCTCACAAATGAAACAACACGTATTTACTCTTTACGTAAAGAAATAAACTAATTTACAATTAGCACACTTCTTCTTCTTCTACTTAACACCGTAGTATATCGATTCAGTTTCATATTGAAAACATTAAGAATGTAGTACGGGTACTGATATCAGGTGAGTTCCAGTATTTTGAATTAGTCTTATCTGTGAAAATGGAAGCTGCGAAAGCAAACAAACCAGGGGAGAATATTATAACATTTTAAAAAGAAGCTGTGTACCAGTTAAAGCGGATAGGATACTGTACGAGGGGTGGCAGACGCTAGACGTGTATTAAATAAACATGTCAACGGCATTACTTCCGCTACATAAACGACACGTGTTCCATATACCTACTGCGCGAGCGAGGTATCGATTTTGCGAGCACGCCGCCCGCACAGGCTGGTATTATGATGATTTTGTTTCTAACCGCCTTTAGTTCTAGGAACACATTCATACACCAATACTGTCCTATTTATTTGTATAATTTAAACACATTTTTAATATGATTTTAAATATGTTGTTTACATTTTAATTGTACGATTTACGATTTAATATTACTGTAAGAGAAGATTGTATATTCTATACTGCCAACGTTAAATTGCAGATATTTGTGTCTCGGAAGCCGCATCCCATCACCTAGGAAAGATACACTCTTAAACTGTTAAGATTATTGTCTTCCGAGCTGTTTGGCCGTGGTCCAAAGCTGTTGATTGCAGGAGACGTTTCAGCCGTGCCTTCGACGCCCATATTCAGTTCCGATTCAGGCTAAACAATGACACAGATGTCACGGTCAGTGACCACAGTACTGTGGCAAAGGCTCGTTACTAAGGAAGTACTGAAGTACTGAGAGGTAAAAGAAAGGACTGTCCTACAGTCCTCTTGAGACTTGTCTTCACGTTGGGGGTGATCAAGGGACTGTCTACGGGAAGGAATAATCGCAAGCCTCTACTGCAGCAACGGAGTTCAAACCTCTGGATAGAGGAGAAAAGAAGAAGAAGAAGAAGAAGGAGAAGGAGGAGGAGGAGGAGAAGGAGAAGGAGAAGGAGAAGGAGAAGGAGAAGGAGAAGAAGAAGAAGAAGAAGAAGAAGAAGAAGAAGAAGAAGAAGAAGAAGAAGAAGAAGAAGAAGAAGAAGAAGAAGAAGAAGAAGAATTAACATTTAATTTTGTTCTGTTTACAGCAGCAAAGAACGTATGTTTTAGTAAATGACGAGGAAAGTCCATGACGTTCCTACCGTACGCCAGTATTTCTGACAATTAGTAAAATTGTCTGTTTACATTTCTATAAAATTCCTACGCCATTCCAAATTGTTCACCATCCTGATCGAGGGGCGCAGTGGGTGGCGAAGGCCTAGGCAGAGTACATGGATGGTGCAAAAGAAGAAAAGAAGGAAAGAAGATATGAGGTGATCCACAGGATGTCTATCAGTAGCGTATCTAGAATTTGACGTGCGGTGGGGGGGACGGTCGTGTCGGCTTCATAAAAAAAATAAAACAAGTTAAAACTAATCAATACTATAATCTTAAAACTGGCCGACAAACTTGTGATAACATCCTGAAATCAATCCCATTAAAGTGAACGGCAACACAGTAAAAATACGTGCTATTTAACACTGTCAACAAGATATATATTGAGTGAATTGATTTTCCTATATTTCATGTTTCAACGTATACACAAACTCTATGTAATAAATCAGTTTGAATAATTAAAAAAGATTTACTACTATATTAGCGTAAACAGCTGACAAATAATAAAACAGACTAAAAATTATGAGATCAACAAAATTCCTTTGTCAACTATTTGTGACCCTCTGGGTGGAGTCCATTCCTTTTCGTCCTGCCCCGTAAATACACCTCTGCTATCTAAAAAATTTAAAGAAGGATTTCAAAAGAAAAAGAAGAAGAAGAAGAGAAGGAGAAAAAGGCAGTTACGAGACTATATACCGTTAACCATACCACTGAAAGTAGCAGAGAGCAATTTTCATCGTTTCTTGCATGCATGATATATGTAATTAATAAATGCTACAGTTTTACGGAGATGTAAAGCAATGCTCGCGGGTACATATCACAGTACAGCTGTTCACTGCCAACGTAATATCTTTCCTAAGGGCTGCAACTGATCCAATAAGCAAAGCCGTATTGATGCTGACACAGCGCAATTATTGTTAACAAAGAACGCTGCTGCAGAGCGACGCCTAGCTATGTAGGCAAAAGTAGGTCACACCGTTTCTGTTCCACTGAAAGAAACTAGCTGCCGAGCCTGGTTCCGTGAACTCTTGTTTCTTTCTGTGCACAGCCATATTTATTGCAAAAAAAATGATTCTGCACGCTCTTGTTTATTTCATGTCACGAGTGATCGTGTATTAAAAAGTATAGTTTTCCGTGTACAACGTATTTATTTATGATATTATACTCAAATTAGTTTTTTTTTTCATTTCTCATTTCAATTACGTTGTTAGATTCCTGACGTATCGGTACGGAGAACCATATATGACTTCCATGTTCTAACATTTATATTTAAAATCATTTTCAAAATGAACTATTCCCATAGAAACTACTTCTCTCTTCAGCCTTAACCACGTAGAGTACTGTGGTCACTAACGTATACCACCTCACGTTAGCGCACTCGATTTTCACTGATGATGACAATCGATAGGACTGCCGAAACGTCTGGTTTTGCAGAAAACATTGGACCACGGACAAAAGAGCCCGGGAAGGTATTTTAACAACAAACTACTTCTTTGTAGCCGATAACGTTGTATACATATAAAAAATAATCTCCTCCCACTTCAACTACTCTTTTCATTTATACATATTCCATCTACATTTCTACAGTAGATTATTATGACCTTCTTTTCAGGATACTTTATGTATCAAAATTAAGTACTTTACTCTTGTTAAAACATAAAACGTTGCAAGTAAACTACACCTTCCCCTTAACCGATCTTTACTAAAAATCAATAGTCTTTGTGTGTCATCTACAACTTAGGTGTATATGCAAAACATTATTTGATTCTGTTTAAATTTGCGGCAGTTATCGTTCACCTTAGAAAACAATCTACACATAGACACACAGACAGACTGACACACAGACCCTTTTCGAAAAATGACTTTTCTTCATGTTTTGAGAGTAGTATAGTCAGAATCAGCCCTTTTCTCGAACAGGATTTTTTTTTGCCATCACTATACTTCCATTTCCTTAAGGAACATGGAAGTAAAAATAAATATAGTATTAAATGACAGAAGTTTTGTTGAACGGGCTAAGCGAATTTTCAGATTTAACACGGCAGATTTTGACTTTTGTCTGTCTTTTTTAGTATATCTCATCATCCTTTTTGATGCAAAAATACATGTGGAGTATAAAATCAAAGAGAATTTTAACAAAAATCAAAATATAGTGTTCAGTTTTGAAAATATTAAAGTTTCTCGAGACCAGAACGTAAACATCGGGTTGAAAATTTGGAAAAAATGTAAAAATCCCTCATGAAGAGTATCAGAGTAAAGAGAATATAGCGTTATAAAGTTTGTTTACTCTAAGAGTTCGAGCCTCATGTAAACAAAGCAAAGTGATACAACACAGAGGCATGTACAGTACAAAATTAAAACGTTCTTAACCGATCCAAAGAATTATAAAATCATTTACTTTATTTTTAGTTGTATTAATCCCAGTTGTACCAAAAAGAAGATTTTTGATGTATTTCTAGTCAATTAATTATAGTCAGTTGTGAACCACTACATTTCTAGCGGAGGATGCGACCACTCATTTAACCAATCCCGTTAGGTATAAGGACATGGTTTTGTTTACATTTTTACATCTATTCTAAGAGTGAACAAACTTTACAAATCCGAATGTAACGTTACTCTAAAAAAAACTAGTCTAACTTTAGACAGCATTCAATGCAAGAAATAGAAGAAAAAATCTAAGAAAAATTTAAACGTTTGTGAAGGTTATTAAATTAATGGAAATTTTAGGAAAATACAAACACAGTATTTTTAATAATTTGATAATTTTATATCTTTCGACACATCTAAGAAATTTTGGATATATATATATATATATATGTATCTTTTAGTGAAAAAGGTTTCATAAAGGTATCTTGAATGTTCTTTTTAAATCTTGAATATTTTTTGTAAATACTCAAACAGAAAACCCATTCGTGCAGAGAGCAACCATCCCTACTCATACAAACTTTGTGCATACAACAGCATGATATATCGAGTCTTCACATATTCCCTATGAAAGAATCAGTATAAAAAAGAGATACACATCATAAAGCAATTTAGCTCAAACCAATGGATATCAGCCTCAAATGATTGATAAATCATTGAAAAACAAAAGAAATAAATCAAAAACAAATAACATATCAAGCAAGAGGAAGAAAACCTATATTACCTGCACATTACATTGACAACTCTCCAAAATTAGCTAGAACATTTGCAAAATACGACTATCAATTAGCGTTCAGAACAAACAAGGACAGCTATAACAATCTGAAAATAAGCAATAAAAGAAATAAAAGCATTTATGAAAAAGCTGGAGTCCACCAATATCAATGTCAACCTGCTAACTCGACAGAATACAATGTGCGGTGCAACAAAAATTACATAGGTTTCACATCAAGATCCTTTAAACACAGATATATAGAACGCGTCAGACATTCTCAACATTCAAATCCGAACTCAAAAGTAGCCAAACACATAAAACAACAGTCTTGTTAATATGGTCTAATACTGCAACATTTAACGGTATTACAACATGAAATGATGAAATAAGATCTAATGTATTTGAACAATACCAAATATACAAATACGTGAAAGGAGAGGGCCATGAAAATCTATTGAACATCATGACGGACTTCAAAATTCGTATCACATTTGAGATATTGCTTCAGAATGAAAATCAGCATAATCAGGTGATACTATATATTGCAGCATAACAAAATAAATATTACATAGATAGGTATAATGATAATATAAACACAGAGTCAATATCTGGAGGTAGGAAATTATTAACTAACAAAATTATACTTCTGTGTTATAGCGTTTTCCAACATAAAATTATTTATTTAATTATTTAGTCTTTTAAATAAAAAAAGTTTATTGATTCTTATTTTTACAGCTGTTAGTTTACTTGGGTGTCGAATTCCACAACTACTGTCGATCCCCGTGGAACAACTGTTCACGTGACGTCAAGCGTAATTTGTGCTGGGTTACGCGTTTCAGGCCATCTTCAGACCTTCACTCCAAAGTAGCTCGTCATATAATAAAATCCATATTAAAACAAACACATAATAAACAAATACGTAAAACACACTGAATGAACATATTATAAGCGTACTATTAAGTGAAGCGTACATATTGGAGTGAAGGTCTGAAGATGGGTCATATGGCCTGAAACGCGTAACCCAGCACAAATTACGCCTTGACGTCACTTGACGGAAATTATAAGGTAAACTATATAATTATCATACAGTGACTTGGACCGCATTAATTATGTTTAAACTGTTCACGATCCACTGCCCGTTGACCTTAGCGTAGCTGACACTCGCGTTCACACACAGGCCGCGGTTATCAATCTGTTATTGTTTATTAATTTATCTCAGGGATTTTGAAATGGGTAATTAAATAGATCTGTGTATTAGGCTAACACAGTTCAGACTCTTCATGTGTTCTCGTGTCAATAATGAAGTTATTCAATAAAATGTGATTACCCAAATTGTGATGTAAAATGTGATGTGATGGACCAAAATTCCTTGAAACGGAGATCGGACGAATTGAAAGAGTCAAAAAGTTCAAGTACCTGGGTGAGACTATACAGGATAATGGGTTAGAAAAAGCAGCTGTTGGAGATCGAATTCTAAACATGGAAAGAGCATATGGATTAACAAAAAATATCTACAACAAGAAATGCATCTCCTGGAATGCCAAAATAAGGCACTACAACACCGTCGTAAAAACGGAATGTCTCTACGCCAATGAATGCCTCTCGATGAACTATAACCTCGACAAACTAGAAGTCTTGGAAAGGAGAATTCTAAGAAAAATCATGGGTGCAGTTCGGACTGAAGATGGATGGAAGCTGCGAAGCACTAGGGAAGTCTACCAGAACGTGGAAAGAATCTCGGAGACTATGCGGAGGAGGAGGCTGTCATTTCTCGGACATCTATACAGAATGGACAAAAATCGATTAGCCAAACAAATATTCGACTACCTCTGGAAGAAGAAGGCCACTAAAACGTGGATTAAGGAAGTTAGAAAGGATTTAGAAAAGTCGAATATCACAGAGTCCCAAATGTTAGAAAGAAGTGAATTTAGGAGTACAGTGAAAAATCTGGAATTGTTTCAAGATGCAGGAAGACCTAATAGAAGTGGACGAACTTGGACAGAAGATCAAAGGAAACAAGCCAGTGAGCGTATGAAGGAGTATTGGAGACAGAGGAAACTCCAGGCAAAGAAAAAGAAATAAAGTTGTAGCGTGATCCTAAGTGGTCAATTCGCTAAAAAAAAAAAATGTGATTCACACGCGCACCCGCGCACTCGCGCACTAACCTTACACTAGACATGATAGAGTATAAAATTATGGGTATTTTGACATAACTCGTTTATTTTCTTATGTCTTAATTCAAAACTTAATATTTACAAAACAACTTATTATTATTTACTACATCTTATTTACAAAAAAGGAATATAATCAATTTACAACTTGTCTACGATCGTCAGAGAATGTGTTATAGCACTAATATGCCTTATTACCGACGTTCCTATTACGGTTCTGTTGCAATATAGACCTGTTTGTAAACATAAGCACTCAACAAAATCAGTTTTTGAGAAACTTTAGACACAAACGTACGTTCCACGATCATTAATCAGTGTTTCCGAATTCGTTTTCCGTAGATAGTAACTGCTTTTTTAAAATAAATCTACCTAACTGATAAGCGACACTCCATTCAATTAACATAGAACATACCTCCACAACCTTGTCGCAAAACAAGGGATCAGCCGACTGTCTCTGAGATTTCATTACGTCAATAGACATTGCTATATTCTTAGTTCAAAAGTTTTACTTCAACTAGTTAAGAAAACAATGTTATATAAACACACACGCGCGCGGGCGAGCACGTCTCTCTGCTAATAAGTGTAACGAAAACACATAAATCTAAAACAAGCTGGACACAAAGACTTATGCGACCGGCCATAAATCACCGGCGCAGTGCCATTTTCTTCAGCGCGCACTGTCTACAAACGAGCAGTGTCGACCGAATCTAATGAGCTGGAACAAACCATAAATTTATGTAGCATCTGTAAGTCCACCAGAATTTGTATACATACAAAGTGAACTATTGCTAAACATACGTTGCTATTGCTAACGGAGAGGACGCTGTAATTAAAGTAAAGACAAGTTTTAAAATCGGCATCAACATTTAGCGATTTTGTTATCGATTGCCTCACCCTAGCTTCCATCGACCCCAGTGGCGGATCGATCATAAGGTTCAATGGTTCGGTGTACCCCCTAAATAGTTTAAATATGTTTGTCGATTTGTTGAGAAAATTATTTCATATTTAAATAAAGAAATTTGTGAGATTAATCTTGTTGACTGAACAATAATTGATTCGTGTAACAGGCGAATTACTCGCTGCTAATGCTCGAGGTGCAAAGCAGCTCTCAGCACCTCCTAGGCTATGTAGAGGTCCCTGGATGGGGAACTCACTATACACAAGGTTACATTGAACTGTCGCTAACATTCCAGATTAGCGACATAGTTCCGACGAGGTCCGAACCGCCCCGACCGGGAATGTCAACATTTTCATAATACTGCCATTCACCATTATTATGATTTTTACCACATGATTTACCTTGAGATTTATGTCTGTTTCATTTAGTATGCAAGGAAAATATCTGCAGTGAAGTATTAAAATAAAATAAAATAATGAAGGTTTTGTACCCCGAAAAAGACTTAAGTGTGTTTAATATAGTCATTATATAATTATAGTAACTTTAACTTAACCGAAGCATGTATACCCTCCAGAGTGCTTGTTGGTGTTTTTTGCATTCAGGTATTTCTTATTTTTGTGTTCGGTTTATTGATATGGTAAAATAAATAGTGTTCAATTTACTTTAAAACACAATTTTTATTCTCTCTCTCTATTAAAGGTAAACCCAAAATTAAGGAATTCAATAGGCAGCTTCCCGTTTTAAATATTAAACTGAAATATTTAACTATCCTTTTATTTTAACTATATATTTTTAGAATAATTTACAAATAGCATAAAGACAACATAATATTAGGCCTACTTAAAGTTGTCTACAGTTATGTCTTCATGTTGTGACCCACCCCGTGTGTTATTTGGAATGGGATAATTGCTCTTATCTTAGTAGAAACATTCAGAGATTGAGCCCGCAACTGTCAGAAACACAAGCCGCCGCTGATCGACGTCGATCCAAACACTCCTCTTGCGTGAGGCCTCTTGCACTCGTGCCATGGCCGGCTCTAGTAAAATTTCTATTAAATAATTCTAGTAAAAATTGTAATATTCTAGTAGAATTCTAGTAAAATTTACTCGTGCCATGGTATGTTTAAATTTCTATTAAACGTGGCAACACTGGAACCAGCTGATATTTGAGGTCGACTAGACTATCACTTAATTTATGTATTTCAATAATCAAACCGCGTCATTTTTAATTACCGTTTAACAGCAGTTTTGTAATTCTTCATTTTCTGTAAATTAAAAGTTTATTATGCAGAATACTGTTACATTATTTAAGAAATATAATAATTAATTAATTCATATGGTACGAATTCAATAATTCGAACAAAATTAATTCATTAGGGCTAATACTATTTCGCTAATTTCTTCAATTTAAACCTACAATACTAAGTGCGCACATATCTATAATTTAGATTTAGCTATAAATAGATCTACTTATGATTTTAGTAATACTATGAAGTTACATCAGAAGCTAACATGTAACATGTAATAAGAATCAATACAATAATTTCAATTACGAACATTTTAATTACTACAAAAAAATTCATTAAACGAAGTAAACACATACTTGTAGGTAAAATACGACGCAATTGTGAATAGTAAAATATTTTATTATTAGTTCAAGAAACTTGAAGAATTATTAAAGAGAAATATAAATTACAAAATGTAAATGTATACTGATCAAAGGTACAATAATTTTATTTTACAAAGATTGCTAAGAAACCTAGCAAAGCAACATAAGGGAAAAGGAAGTTTATAATAAGTTTTTCTGCAGTAAATTCTGTATCGTTATAGACAGAGTTCACGGAACCAGGCAGGCTCAGTGCAACAGTCACGGTGACCCAGTTTTGCCTACATAGCCAGGCGTCGCTGCCCCCCTCTCTCACTCAAAGCTGCTGCAATGCCTTTCGTAACGTTAATTGCGCTGTGTCAGCGTCGATACGGACGGCTTTCGACTATGTACAACTACGTATATGGGTGAAAATTACAAACAAACGCATTCCACCTTGTGTTCTGTAACATTTCGTATAAATAGTGACGTAAATAAATGAGGTTTTTCGAAACACTTCAGAAGGTTGGAAATTAAGAAGTAATGACGATATACGAAGGGGTACCCAAAAATAACCGGAATTTTTTTTTAAAGCTATGTATTTCATTTTTTTTTACAAAACAACCTTATCACCTTCAACGTACTTTCCATTACACTTAATACATTTGTCCAATCTGCGATCCCATTCCTGGAAACATTTTTCAAACTCGTCTGTTGTGATGGCCGACAGCTCCTGCCCCGTTTTTTTTCTTTACCGCTTCCACGTCGTCAAAACGTTGTCCTTTCATGTCCCTCTTCATTCGTGGAAACAAGAAGAAATAGCACGGAGCGAGGTCAGGTGAGTAAGGGGCGTGGGGCAAGGGAGTCATGCTGTTTTTTGCTAAAAACTGGCGCACTGAAATGGCTGCGTGAGCAGGTGCACTGTCATGGTGGAAAAACCAGTCCCTCGTCTGCCACAAATCGGGCCTTTTTTGTCGCACATTGTTACGCAATCTTTTTAAAACTTCCAAATAGAAAGCCTGATTAACAGTCTGACCTGGTGAGACGAATTCAGAATGCACTACCCCTCTCACATCGAAAAAACAAATGAGCATCGTCTTGATGTTTGATTTCACGTGACGAGCTTTTTTTTAGGCGAGGCGACAATGAAGTTTTTCCACTGGCTTGACTGTTGTTTAGTTTCGGGGTCACCAGTAATGACCTTGGAGAAAAAATCTGGGTCGGTTCGGAGCTGGTCTTTTAATGCACGGCATGTTAAAGTATATTAAAGTATAGAAAACATAACAGAAACAATAAAAAAGGAAGACTATTATGTTTTGACATTTGTATAGAATGGACGACAATAGGTTAACAAAGCAGGTTTTTAAATATCTGTGGGGAAAGAAGTGAATATCTGTTGGATTAAAAAACTCCAAAAGGATTTAGAAAAAAATAATGTAAACCCAGAAGAAGCGATTGAAAGAGACGTTTTTCGGGAAAAAATGTTAAAAATTGGAGGAGTCTAATGTAGGAGAGAGAAAAACGCAGGTTCAAAGTGGATGAAGACAGTAAGAAGAGACATATTGAAAAGATGAAAAAATATTGGACAAAAAGAACAGAACAGGGAATAAAGAATTCAAACTGGCATGTGGTCCTCGGATGGCCGATAGAAATATTAAATAAATAAGGTTTTTTAAGGAAATTAATTTTCTTTTGTAAAGAGGATCTACACTAAGAGATTTTGAAAAATAGATTGTAAGAGTTGATTATCGCCCGGTTAAAGAAGATGACGAATGGAGAATAAGAAATAATCATGAGGTAGATGAGCTATTGAAACATGAGCACACTAAGATTCATAAAGGCTCAACGAATACAATGGCTAGGCCACCTACAGCGGATGGATGATTATAGCAAACAAAATTCTGAGGGCGCAAGTCTATACAAGCAGAACCAGGGGCCGACCCAATATAAGGTGGTTGAACAATGTGCTGGAAGATCTCAGAAGAATGGATGTGAGGGGTTACACTGAGATGGCAATGGACAGGAGACTTTGAAGAAGATTGATTTCGAAAGCCAGGGCTCACGTTGGGCTGAAGTGCTAAAGAAGAAGAAGAGAAGATGAAGAGATGAAGACTGATTGCAATAATTGGCGAAAATGGAAACAGATGGTCGTCTTTGCCAGTACCTTGTACTCGATATCTTTAACAATAATTACAACGTATATTTGTTATTCGTGTCCGACGGAAGGAAACAATTTCATTAATAAACTAAGTGAAGAAGAGGTGTTTAGAAGAATCAAGCAAAGTAAAACACACTTGCGATGTTTATAAACAGGTTAAACGGAACCTCGGTTGGACATCTCGTCAGAGCGATAAAACTTCTAAAACAGTTTTACAAAAGCGTTGAAGAAAAGACATAAAGAAACAAAAGGTAAGTATCATCATCATTATCCTCACAACACGGCACATGCAAGGTGCTGCCTGTTCCGCCTTTAAAGATCCTCTAGCCATCTCTTCCTCTGTCCACCCACACTCCTGTGCCTGTGCCCTATAGGTTTGTACTTCCAGATTTGTTCGCTCAGTCTGGAACCTGACATTCTTTCTAATTATAGTAAAAAATAAAGCCATTAAATAGTTTTAGTGATTTTCACTCGTCAATTTATTAAAATTATAAATCTATGACAGCTGTTTCGGCAGCACAGTGCCTTCATCAGATGGTGTAAGCTGACTAATTTTCGTACAAACAATACAGAATATAAAATATAATACAAGTGCTGTTGTATAGAGAGCGATAGTAATCTCGTGTCAATAAGATTTAATACACATTACACAAACATATAACATAAAATAAACCAAGTCTATTTATACAAATTAAGCAGAGGCGAGCTACTTAGATCTAACTGATCATTTAATAATACATTTAAATATTTGTGTTTATTAATTTCAAGGGTTTCTAATAAATCAAGCTTTTGGACCTTTATCAGATAAATGTAGAATTTCAAAATTGTCATTATAACTATGGTCTTTTTCTAACAAGTGATTTGCATAATTTGATTTGCCATCATTATATCTAAAACTATAATTGTGACCATACATTCTTTTTTCGAAAGATCTACCTGTCCGTCCGATATAAACTTTATTACAAGACCCACAGGATAATTTGTATACACCAGACTTTTGCAGTTTATGTGTTTTACTCTTATTATTTTTAATATATTTTCCCAAAGAAGACTGCGTCTTAAAAGCTAAATTTACATTCCTTTGTGTGAAATATATACCAGTATTATCAGAAGCAGAACCTATGTATGTGAGAGTGTGATCTTTTAATCTGTGTTTGTGGGAGGGTAAACTAGTTTTAAAGCTTGTGAATAAAATTTTTTGTTTAACAAGTGATCTATGAGGCTAGGTTGGTAACCATTGTTGACAGCTATTTGTTTAATAATGTTAAGTTCTGTTTGGAAATTTGAGTCTGATAACGGAATACTAACTAGTCTGTGGATAAAACTGTGAAAAGCAGCCAATTTATGTGAGTATGGATGTGTGGAAGTAATGTGTATTGTCATAGCTGTATGTGTAGGCTTATGAAAAATACCGAAGTCTAATTTATTATTGCATTTTGTTATTGTTATATATAAGGTAAAGCTAATATTTTTGTGTAAATTGTTAATAAAATTAAGAAAGATATGTAATTGTCTACGTGTACCTAGAAAAATTGCTAAAATACAGATTACAGATCTTTCTTAATTTTATTAACAATTTACACAAAAATATTAGCTTTACCTTAGAATTAGAAGATAACAATAGTATCAATTTTTTAGACCTTACAATAACAAAATGCAATAATAAATTAGACTTCGGTATTTTTCATAAGTCTACACATACAGATATGACAATACACATTACTTCCACACATCCATACTCACATAAATTGGCTGCTTTTCACAGTTTTATCCACAGACTAGTTAGTATTCCGTTATCAGACTCAAATTTCCAATCAGAACTGAACATTATTAAACAAATAGCTGTCAACAATGGTTACCAACCTAGCCTCATAGATCACTTGTTAAACAAAAAATTTTATTCACAAGCTTTAAAACTAGTTTACCCTCCCTCAACACAGATTAAATGATATCACACTCTCACATACATAGGTTCTGCTTCTGATAATACTGGTATATATTTCACACAAAGGAATGTAAATATAGCTTTTAAGACGCAGTCTTCTTTGGGAAAATATATTAAAAATAATAAGAGTAAAACAGATAAACTGCAAAAGTCTGGTGTATACAAATTATCCTGTGGGTCTTGTAATAAAGTTTATATCGGACAGACAGGTAGATCTTTCGAAAAAAGAATGTATGGTCACCATTATAGTTTTAGATATAATGATGGCAAATCAAATTATGCAAATCACTTGTTAGAAAAAGACCATAGTTATAATGACAATTTTGAAATTCTACATTTATCTGATAAAGGTCCAAAAGCTTGATTTATTAGAAACCCTTGAAATTAATAAACACAAATATTTAAATGTATTATTAAATGATCAGTTAGATCTAAGTAGCTCGCCTCTGCTTAATTTGTATAAATAGACTTGGTTTATGTTATGTTATATGTTTGTGTAATGTGTATTAAATCTTATTGACACGAGATTACTATCGCTTTCTATACAACAGCACTTGTATTATATTTTATATTCTGTATTGTTTGTACGAAAATTAGTCAGCTTACACCATCTGATGAAGGCACTGTGCTGCCGAAACAGCTGTCATAGATTTATAATTTTAATAAATTGACGAGTGAAAATCACTAAAACTATTTAATGGTTTTATTTTTTACTATAATTTACAATGGATTTTCACCAAGTAAAGGCATCAAGCATTAATCATTCTTTCTAAGCGTTCTTTCCACCGTTGTCTGTAATATTTTATTTTTCCAGAAATACAGTAATGAAACAATGGCTGATGTCAAGAATTGACAAAAAGTAGAGGCAGACAGTGGTCTGTGCCGGCATCGTCAAGCTGATATCTTTAACAATAATTTCAATATATCGGGAATGTCTTTTATCCTGTTCACAATCATCAAAAGTATTCTACTCTCCTGGCATTTGAATATATATATATATAATGCAATAATTTTAAATAAAATAAAATTTATTTATACAAAAACTCGTTAAACAAAATAAACAAATATTTGTAAAATAAAAATATGACGCAATTGCGAATCGTAAAATATTTTATTATTAGTGAACAAAATTGAAGAATTATTAAAAAGAAACATAAATTACAAATGTAAATGTATACTGATTGAAGGTACAATAATTTTATTTTACAAAGATAGGTAAGAAACCTAGCAAAGCAACATGAGGGAAAAGAAAGTTTGTAATAAGTTTTTCTGCAGTAAATTCTGTATCGTTATAGACAGACAGAAATAGAGTTCACGGAACCAGGTTCAGTGACGATGACAACAGTAACCAACAGTAACGGTGACAACAGTATATCGTTTTATGTGTTTTCATATAGATATCAAACAAAGATACATTGAACACACAAAGGCAGTAAACTCCACTACAGAATCCACCTTTGCAAACCACCTCATTGAAGCAAACCACACACACAAGGACATCGACAGTAACATGGACACACAAAAGGCCAAAAACTAGACACTCTAGAACAATTTGAAATATACAAACACACGAAAACACATAAAAACGACATCCTAAACGAACAGACACAATTCAAATCACACGCATTATTCGAACACATCACACCCCACACACGCAATATCGATCTTTCAAAAGTCGATACCGTCGCCAACAACAAGACGGACAGTGTTCCCAGCGGCAGCCTCTGAAGAAGCTTTTAAAAGCGAAAACCGGTTAAGGCTATAAAGTAAAAATTTTACATGTTTACCCATAAAAAACTTTGTGTTCCGAGTCGGTAGTGAAATAATTATATTTAGATAAATAAACAAGGGAGTTAGGCAGGTGTCCTGTGTTTCGCCAACCTTGTTTAATATATACATTGACGACATGCTGAGAGCATGGAAATCAAGAGTGACTTCGGGAATACAGCTTAACAAATCAATTTGTATGGGTTCCCTGCTATATGCGGATGACATCATAGTTCTTATTCAATAAAATGAGGATGACTTACAAAGAGCTATGTTTCAATTACAAGAAGTGGTAAGAGAGAACTCACTGACGATTTCAGAAAGAAAGACCAAAACCTGTTACCATTTAAATGTAAATATCCAGTGAGGACTAAGAAAGTTATAAATAACAGTAGTTTAGAACAAGTGAGACTCTTCAGATATCTCGGCTGTGCAGTAAGCTATAAATCTGGATATGATATAAGAGAGAAGATAAATAAATTTAGTAATGTTTGTGGTACGATTTATAGAAATGTTAGAAATAAAACAAAACATAGCACAAGGATTAAATTTTATAAGACAATTGCAATATCCACGTTGATTTATTCAAGTTAGCCGTGGGTTATGACAAAAAATGAAAGCGGAAAGATTCAGAGTGCTGAAATGCAGTTTCTTCCAAATACTTTAAATTATACATTGCAAGATAGAATAAGAAATGATGATATCAGAACAGAACTCAAAGTAAAGGACATAAATGACGTTATTCCAATTTACAGAAGACAATAGTGGGATCATGTACAAATAATGACAGAGGATCGAAAGCGGCACTGAACTATAAAGCCATTGGTAGAAGAGTCATGAGTCGTCCGAGGATGAGATGGGTACCGGAGCAGGTTTATATAACCTAATCCTTCAAGAGGAGAAGAAGAAGGAGTGCCATAAATAATTAAGATATGTTAAAATTATTATTCATACTCGGGCTGTTAGGGCGACTGTGATTGATAGTGACAAACGTTTCAGTGCCGACAATATTTAGCGGATATTTGCCAGTTCACCCCAGTACTGAGTTAGACACATTTCAGCTATCTTGAACGTGATGTTACTTATGATCAAAATATAGATATAGCAAATGAAGTGACGAATTTCACAAGAATATGTGGAACGATTTGGAGAACGTTGGGAAATAAATGTAGAAAAGAAACCCAAATAAAACCATGGCAATAACTACACTACTGTATGGTTCTGAAACTTGGGTCATAAAGAAATAAGATGAAAAGAAGATACTACCAGCAGAACACAATTGGATTAATAGACGATTGGGATAATAGAGGCAGTAATAATAGAGGAATGAAAGACAATTGGACAAATGGACGACTGGTGTAATAGAGCCCGTAATAATAGAGAAATATTAGACAACTGCATTATTAGACGATTGGGATAATAAAGGCTGTAATAATAAATTAATAACAGACAATTGGATTAGTAGACGATTGGGATAATAAAGGTAATAATAATAGAGCAATAATAGACAACTGGATTAATAAAGGATTGAGATAATAGAACCTATAACAATACAGCATCATTGGTTTAATAGTGTTTTAAGATAACAGAGACTGTAATAATAGAGGAATAGTACAAACCTGGGTTAATAGTGGATTGGGATAATAGAAGCTGTAATAATAGAGCAACAATAGACAACTGGATTAATGGTGTTTTGGGATAATAGAAGCTGTAATAATAGAGCAATAATAGACAACTGGATTAATAGCGTATTGGGATAATAGAAGCTGTAATAATAGAGGAATAACAGACAATTGGATTAATAGACGATTGGGTTATTAAACGCTGTAATAATAGAGCAATAATAGACAACTGGATTAATAGCGTATTGGGATAATGGAAACTGTAATAATGGAGCAATAATAGAAAACTGGATTAATAGCGTATTGAGATAATGGAAACTGTAATAATAGAGCAATAATAGACAACTGGATTAATAGCGTATTGGGATAACAGAAGCTGTAATAATAGAGCAATAATAGACAACTGGATTAATACTGTATTGGGATAATGGAAACTGTAATAATGGAGCAATAATAGACAAATGGATTAATAGTGTATTGGGATAATAAAGGCTGTAATAATAGAGGAATAACAGACAATTGGATTAATAGACGATTGGGTTATTAAACGCTGTAATAACAGAGCAGTAATAGACAATTGGATTAATAGACGACTGGGATAATAGGGGCTGTAATAATAGAGGAATAACAGACAATTTGATAAATGGACGATTTGTATAATAGAGGCTGTAATAATAGAGCAATAACAAATAAATGGATTAATAGACTATTGGTGTAATAGAGGATGTAATAATAGAGCAATAACAAGTAATTGGATTAATAAACGATTGGGATAATAAAGGCTGTAATTCCTCAACTTTTCATTAATGTTATTTTATTTAGTGTTACAATATCGTGAACTTTATTTATGTATATTTGCTGTTTATGGACGTCATCCGGAATCTATTTCCACGGATGAAATAAGAAGTGTCAAGTAAAAAGTGCGGAAAATTAAATAGAAACAGGGAATTCATATTCTTTAGGGATTTCTTTTTGTTTTTAGTTCATTAAATATGGAGCTTTTAGCTTTTGAGAAGTAAAAAACGGGAATAATGCGTTATATATTTCTACTGTGATTCTAAACGAAACAATTTATTTTTATTATTTTATTGTTATTTTTATTATTTTTACAATTAATTTTATTATTTGTCTTCGTGTATAAAAATTTGTTAATATCTGTTTTACGTAATTTTTGTAAAACTCTCTGTGCATTAAATACCATTATTCCAACTTTATTATTTGAACAATCAATCAGTATTGAACAATATAAACTTTTGATTAAATCAAATGAAATATCAAAACCACAGAATACGCTGAAACAGAGCAGCGATATGTGAGTTAGGTTCGCGGGCACGAGTCCCAGGATCAACGTACTCCGCCGGAAACTGGGTCAAACTTGTTGACTCCCACTGCGCACACTGCGCCGCGCCGGTATTGTTTCCGTTTCCGCCGAGACGTCAGCTTCCGCCTGCCAATAATTCATTGCTACTCTGTGTGTGTGTGTGTGTGTGTGTGTCGATATAAACAACATTTGTCTCAGACGCTGCTTTGACGTCGCAAAACTTCTCAAAATTTACGCGAGTGGTTATGTCAACAATTGAAATTCAGTTTTTCAAATCTTCATAGATTTTTATAGTTTTGAGTGTTTTGTCTCATAAGTAGTTTGTTTAGTAATAATATTACAACCAAACTAAGGAATAATCTAGTATTTTTTCATCCAATTTTACACGCTGTAAGCTTTGTACTTACAAATGTACTGATGTGCTCCAACTAGTTAAACACTTTGGTCATTTGGGTCAGCATATATGTTATCTTTAAGCGATGCTGTATTTATGTGTAAGATTCGACAAGAACAAGAGTGATAATATACACTGCAATATTACAGCAAATTGTAGAATATTGGATAAGTAAAGTTTTGGAATATTAGAGACCGTAATAATAGAGCGCTAATAGTAAGTAATAATAATAGAAGTTTGTAGTACTAAAGTTGTAATAACAAATTAATAATAGCCAATTTGATTAATACAAATTTGGAATACAAAAAATTTACTAATAAAGAAATAATAAACACTTGTTTTAATTTTAAGCTACTGAGAGAAGCTTGGGGGTAGCTTAGAATTTCAGATAATTTAGAAATTTGAGAGACAAGGAATGAAAGAAGAGAGAAAGGAAGAACAAGAATAGGCAACCACAGTTATGAAGAGGTCCAAGAATTTAAATACCTCGGAAGCAAAATTACAGAGAGTAATGAAACAAGCGAAGAAATCAAATCAAGAATAGCAGCAGGAAACAAAGGCTGTAATTTAAAAAAAGTATATTCCAATCCAGGAACGTAATAAAAAATGTCAAAAAGAAAATACACAGACAGTAGTCAGACCTATAGTAACATATGCAAGCGACACATATAGGCACTGAAGTTGGAAGATATGAGAAACCTTGGTGGTTTCGAGAAGAAAATTCTGAGAAGAATTTATGGACTAATGTGGGACGGAGAGCTGTGGAGGATAAGAAAGAATCGTGAGATAAGAGACCTGTATTTGGAGAAGCGGACGTAGTTGCGGCAGTGAAGCAGTGAAGATGCAAAGGTTGAGATCGTTGGGGCACGTGGTAAGAATGAGAAATGATTGAGGTCCAAAAATGGCATTGGAAAGGAAGGCGGAGGGAGTAGGGAGGAGAGGACGTCCAAGGAGAAGATGGTATGATGATGTGGAAGGGGATTTGAGAGAGATGCGAATGGCAGGTTGGTGAAGTCAGGCTCTGGAGAGAGAAGAATGGAAGAGAACCATTGAGCAGGCCAGGGTTCCACAGGGACCGTAGTGCCAGAAGAAGAAGAAGTAGTAGTTTGAACAAAACACGTCTGACTAAGAAACAGGGCCGGATACAGCAAGTAATTTTGTGGGGTGGGGGAAAGAGTTAGCATTGGACCATTGGAGAAATCTGAAAAATTGGGCCATTCTTGAATGGTCTAGAGTATAATTAATAGAAATGAGTAAAGATAAAAATACAATTTATTATTATCAACACAGTAAGTTTATTAACGTACAAGTGTAATATCACATCCGTGCTTATCAGTTCATTGTTCTTTTAATAATATTAACTTACAGTTTAAAGTACCCAATATTCATTTAAGTTATGTATCAAACAAAAACTAACATAGTGGTAGGGTACAGTTACAATTTAAAGTAATTTTAGAGGAAAACTATGAAACTACATGATATGATTTGAATTTTGCATCATAATCACAATTACAAATCCATTCTACAGTCAACAACAAGAAAAATTTCGTCTTATTTGACCGTTTGGGGGGGGGTTCCACCGTTTTCCTCCGCCGCGATCCATGCATAAGGTAAAAGAAGAAGAAGAAGAAGAAGAAGAAGAAGAAGAAGAAGAAGAAAAAGAAGAAGATACGAAGAAAAAGAAGGTTGAAAATAGTCCTAAAGGAATGAAAGAACCGGAGAAATTTAGAGAGTTCTGCAAGATTAAAGATAATAGATTTATATTTAATAGATTAATAGATTTTATTTGTCTAATTATTCAGATTTATATTTAAAAATTAACAAAAACAATAAAATAATAACGACGTCTAATTACGAAACATAACTGAGACAGTAGTATGCAAGGTCTGTCGAGAAAGTAACTTACATTTTTGAATAAATAAGTAAATAAATGAAAGAAAACATATTTTATTAATACAGTTAAAAACTACGTTCTTACACTATTTTTCCACGTAGTCTCCATTCAGGTTTAAACACTTATCGTAACGATTTACGAGTTTTTTGATAAACATCGTAAACATCTCCCGCCTGTGATTTCAACCATCCATTACGCCTATCGTCAACTATTCGTCGCCTTCAAAGCGCTGTGTTGCCAACCACTTTTTTATATGCATGGACAGGTGATAATCGCTTGGTTCTATATTAGGGCTGTATGGAGGATTATCAAAAATCTTCCACCTAAATTAAACTGTCCCAAAGGCTCTTGCGTTAGAGCTGCAGTGGAAGATGTTATCGTGGAAGAACTTACCGTGTCCACCGCTTGTTTTGGATTGCTTTTCTAAGATTTCACAGTAAACCTCATAGTTCATTGTGGTACCCTGTCCCATATACTTTACTAGGAACGCCCTTTTTCTGCCCCCAGTAAACTGTTAAAATCTTTTTCCTTGCTGATAAAGTCTGCAAACACTTCCTCGTTTTTGGGGGGGGGGGCGAGTGAGTTCTATGGACTGATTTTTTTCATAATCATCATCATCATCATTACCACTCTAAGGACTAGGCCTTAGACCTGTTCTGGAACCCATCTCCTCCTCGGTCTACCGACATCCATTTCCATTAGTGCTTTTACGTTAGCTTAGGTCGTTTCGCCGTATTTCCCATCCGATTTTTGAGGCTCGTATGAGTTCTGTAAGTACATGTATTTTACTTAAGCAGGTTACTGGCCTGCTGTAAATCCCCCAATCTGGAGGACGAGGAACTATGATTTCGGGCTGCTCTTCCCCTAGAGAGTTGGTTTCACCTCAGTTGACGAGCTGCCCGATCGCAGTAGGCTAACTAACTTAGCCCATGTGTGCAGCCGTCGGTCTACTGAAGGCTCCTCCGCGTCCACACTAGATGTACACCCTGCTGCCGATGTACACCATCCTCCCAAGCCAGGACCCAGGATACCCCGGGGTGCCCTGACAGAACCCTCATCTTTCGTTTGCTTAACGATCCACTCCGCCAAAGGGCACCACAACGTTGGAGTGGATTACTCGGCGTAGCAGGGCCCACAAACATGTAGGTGAGATTGGAGTTGGGGTGGAAAGACTAGTGGATTTCTCTTCGATGAAGGCATATGTTCGCGTCACACCCCCTTTCAGACCCCTGATTTTCTCTTGTCTCACAATTAAAGTACCTGAACCAGGTTTCTTCCCACGGTACAATACGGTATAGTAGAGAATCACAATCCTTGTTGTAGGTTTTAAGGAATGACATTACTAAAGCCATCCATTTCTGTAACCATCTTCATAAACCATCGGACACAAAACTTATATTAACCAAGCTTTATGGTGACAACGTTATCAAGCAAACTACGTGAAATTTGAGGAAATTAACAAGAAATTAAGGAAAATTTTGGAGTAAGCCTCGACGCCGACATTTCTTTATTTCTTGTAACCAGGTTTTACGTAGAAATATTATTTACTTATTGTGACGACTCCGGACTTAGAGAAACAAACGTAACATGTTACAAGAGCGTTCAGTATAGATACTTGTAGTAAACCTCAGTTGAGACACTGTCACGCCCAACGGTATGAGACACTGTCTCTCGCCGATATAATACCTTACAATCGCTAAAGGGAAAAAAATAACGCAGCCCGCTGCTACATTGTCTCAATTTGTCCGTCGTTCCTTGCATTGTGTACGTTGCCCCGATTCAATTACTACTACGAACAGAAGAGTAGAGAAGAGGATGTCGGACCGGAGACCATTGTCACAGTAATAGCGTTATTATAGCTGCTGCACTCACAAACTGTGAAACTTATTACATTTTCTAGTCTCGTTGGTAATCTGTTCCGAGTGCAGAGCAATCTCTCTGAACGTAGTGTTTTCTTTTACTTACTTTTAAAAGAGAGTAACGCTTGCAAGTGTGCACGCGCGCGCGCACACACACACACGTATACATGCTACTTGTACGTATTACCCAATTACGTGTGACAAGTAGAGAAAACATATTTTTAGACAGTGGAAAATAGACTGAGACAACTAGTATAATTAGTTTCGCTAAATCGAATCTGTAAAGAATCTGGATTACAAACATCCACACTTAAGACGAAACTAAGGTGATGGCTTTTCGTGGAACTGATCCCGTACGGGCAAAAACTGTTACAGATGGTACTGTCCTGGAACCAGTCAGCAATTTTGAATACCTGGACTACAGTGTGTCTTATAATGCAAGCAACGACGTGGTGCATAAGTTGCATCAGTTCAAAATTTTGTGCAGGACCTTAAATCAGCAAATAAAGGAACAAGACTACAATTCTACAAGGTGATGGCTATTTCCACACTTCTTTATGGGTGTGAGGATGGAAATTTAACGAAAGGCCAGACCAGTTGCATCCAAGCTGCTGAAATGTGATTTTCCAGGCACGTGGCAGGGTATACTCCCCATGATCATAGAAGAAACACACATATACGGCAGGAACAGTATATTATGAATATACTCGACAGGATTGCCCAGTATCGGCTGAATTGGTGGGAACATCTTTGCCGAATGGCTGACTTCCGGGTCCCCAAACAACTATGAAACTACAGGTCGAGGGGGTGGAGAGGTGTAGGACGTTTGAGGAAGCGCTGGACTGACAATCTCTAGTCTTTTCCTGTTTGAGACCGGAAAAACTATCCTTGGCTTAATCCTTGCTAGTGATGATGATGTTGACAGACATTGTAATCTGTTTTTATTTTTTCGTTTGGAATTTTTAGCGTTCATCGTATGATTGCTCTACAATTGTTACTTTACTAAAGAAAAATTAGTAAAGTAACAGGGATTTTCGTAATTTTTCTGATAAGCGAAAATAATCTAATATCAAAATATATCTAATAATATGAGTGTGCTTTGTTCAAAACACGTACTGGCCGAGTTGTGCAGCTCAGGAAACATACTCGTTTTTATCCGCACTTTCTGAGTACTCTGTTGTATATACTCGTACTCTGAGGAAGTAACAATGAAATAGTACTGAGTAAGTATTCAATATACAAGAGAGTAAGTCAATATTGTTACTTCAGCTGTGTTAACTGTACCTTGTGGAAACTACTCACGTCCACAATGTGTAACCATTACTGTCCGAGAACAAAGAAGACATTTTATAAATAATAAATAGAAAAAACTATGAAAGTACTGGAACTGTGAGTTACCGCCGCCCTGTGACATTCTGCACATTTATTTTTATTACCAACTGTTTTGCTATTCCTGAAAATGTACTGCAGATGCCGTTTTTGTTTGTTTTGTGACGCATACTATAAATCTTCTTCTTCTTCTTCTTCTTCTTCTTCTTCTTCTTCTTCTTCTTCTTCTTCTTCTTCTTCTTTTCTTCTTCTTCTTCTTCTTCTTCTTCTTCTTCTTCTTCTTCTTCTTCTTCTTCTTCTTCCCCTTCTTCTTCTTCTTCTTCTTCTTCTTCTTCTTCTCTTCTTCCGTGCTTCTTCAGCACTACAACCCAATGTGAGGCTGAATTGCCAACACCAATCTCCTCCAACGTCTCCTGTCCATTGCCATCTCCATGTAAACCAGTCACATCCATTCTTCTGGGACCTTCAAGCACATCATCTGACCTTCTTATCCTACGTCGGCCGGCCGCTCTTTCTGCTTTTATAGACTTGTGCCCTCAAGATTTTCTTTTTCATACGCTGATCATCTATCCGCTTTTGGTGACCTGGCCATTGTATTCGTTGAGTCTTTATGAATCTGACAACGTCTTCGGCATTAAATAGCTCATGTATTTCCTGGTTATTTTTTATTCTCCATTCGTCATCTTCTTTAACTGGACCATAAACACGTCTTAAGATTTTTCAGTCAAACCTTCTCATAGTTTCCTGTTCCTCTTTTTTTTTTAGTGTCCATGTCTCGCCGCCATTAGTAACAACCTAACAACCGGTCTGATAAGTGTCTCATAAATTTTAATTTTTGTGTTACAACTTATGTTTGCTTCTCAATAGTCTGCTTTTAACATGATACGCCCTATTTCCTATTTGCACCCTGTCATGTATTATCGTGTTTGTATACCCTTCATTATCTATCATGTTACCCAGGTATCAGAACTTATAAATTGCACCAAATTAATTATCCTCTATGCATCAATTTTATAGATTTCTTCTCAAATCTGATTCATTGTTGCTGATATTTACGTTGAGTCGCATTCCAGCTGGATTTTCGATTCAGCTGCTTGTGTTATCTCAACCAGCTGTTGTCTTGATTTGGCTAATATCAGAACATCGTCAGCGTAAGCACACATTTGGCTTGTCATAATTAATACTCTTCCTTGCGTAAATCCTCTACGTCTTTAATAGCATACTGTAGCGTAATAATAAAGAGGGTGGTCGATAACCTTGCTTAACACCTTTATTAAATGCAAATAATTCACTCAGCATATTCTCACACTTAATTTTGGCTTTGTGAATCTCATGGCCATCTTCTTTAACTTTATAATTATTTCACTACGACTCGGAACACAAAACACAAAACTTTTTAAGGGTGAAAAGGTAAAAGTTTTACCTTATAACCTGAACCGGTTTTTACTTTTAAAAAGCTTCTTCAGAGGTTCACTTTTTTGAAAGTGAAAACCGGTTCAGGTTATAAGGTAAAACTTTTACTATAACCTCTTCTCTTGAGTTATAACTTAGGGAACCAGTAATAATTGGAAGTGCCAATTATACCGGCTGCCTTCGTTGTGAAGCACTGAAAATAATCACAACAAATAAACAATTTATATAGCAGGATATTAGGAAGGGGAGACTGTTGATTTATGCACTCATTTTACTTGGTACTTAGATGACATCTCTTTATTACATTTGGTGATTAAGTTCTCTATTGAAAGTTCTCAAACAATATAGTTTACTATATGGTTAAATATATAAATTACTACCTTACAAAGGGGCTTCAAAATATGATGTACATCTTATTGATTAATTCCACGGATCCGGGATTAAATATATTAAATGAATTATGGTCACCTTGCCATGTACAATATTGAAACTCTAACCATTTGAAGAATGGTTTTTTACTAATCTTCTAAAACAACAAAACTTTTAGTTTAAACTTCACCTTTTTGCTATAACTAGCGTTATTAGATTTTATACTACATGTTACCTAAAATGTCAGGTTTCTAAAGTCTTTAATGTTATTACATTTAAACATAAGTTTTAAAGTCTTTAATATGATAATTTAAATTGTCTTTTTGGGTTTATAATTTTGTAACTCTTAACCATGGAAGACAAGCCTCCATGTCACCTGTGTGTTTCCTGAAGTTGCTGCAGAATTAGTTCTTCGGTCCTCCTGATGTTTCTTGAAGTTCAGTCGTTACCTTATCATACTGTGATGGTGAAGTTCTAGAAGTATGTGAAATCATTCCTGGTGTGGTGGTACATTCATCTCCGGCGACTGTAGTTATTCTTAGTAATTCTTGTAGTTAGAATACATAGATAGAAAGTTTGTTTCACTGTTATACACTTCACATGATGATAGATTAGTTGACTATCACCTTCTAGGTTGTAATACTGTATAAATTACATAGTCCGTTATTTTATAATATAGAGAGATATCATCACCACACAAATTACTTATTTAAATAGTCATTGTATCAACCCTTTCACATTTTTATATATACACGTAGCGAAACAACGCTTTACGCTGCTTACGGCGTGAGCGCTCCATTACAAGTCGAAGAAAATAGTTAAGGGGAGCGTAGTAATCTCAAGACAATTACTAGGCTACATAAAAGTAGTTCCGTTTTTCTAATTTTAATTAAAGGACTACGGTTGATTAAATAATTAAATCGTGATATTCTTAGTTGCAGAAGTTATCAAAGTACGTAACAATGGTCTTAATTAATTATTTAAATAATAACAAATTTACAATAATACTTAGTTTATTTAGGGGTCAGAAAACAAGTTAATTCTGGTCAGTTCTTGTTTATACAGGATAAATTAATAAGCTTTACCCTTTCTGTACAATTGCATTCCCTTTTAATTTTATTATTAGACTTATATTAAATATTATTATTATTAAATGATTGCCATAAGATTTAGTTTACAATGTGAGATTTTATTAAGAATTTAAAATTTCTCCGATTATATATTATCAACTTAATTAATTAACATATTTTTATTAATGAAATCGTCACATACTCCGCCGCTTAAGCCACAGACGCCGGTATAATTTTTTTTTGAATATACCGAGAGTATGTTTAGGGATTTCCGTGTGTAATTTCTCTCACCCGTTTCTCTCTGTATGTAATTATGAGTTACACACGTCAGTCTCGAATTGTTCATTCTTACTATCTACATATCATACTTTACAGACTAATTCTAATAGTACATAAAATTCACACATTATAAAACATATAGTTAACATTCTAATTTTCTTAACACTACTACTTATAACTACTACCGGGTTTTTCTTTAGTTGGGAGTTATTCTAGTGATAGAATTACTCATTAAGTAATTTGTTACTTAATTATTTCTCATATTTGCTGTCAGCTGACTTCTTACTTTGCTCTACTTTCGAAGAATAGGATTCAAGGGTGATCAGGCCTCGTACCTATCTATACCATTAGCTAGCTAAACGTTACTCTAGTACTCCTTTGCAGTTGAGTACAAAACATATACCTTTCTTTTTTCTTTACATTTATTTAACTTGCACTCTACCATTACCTTCTTTGTGATAATGTTTTATCTGAGAAATATGTGTCCTTCGTACATATTTTTGAGTAGAGGGTTCATACAGTGCTACGGTTACTGGAGTTAAATATTTGTGAATTTGATAAGGACCGCACCATCGGTATGATAGCTTGGAAGTGGTCTTATCGATTGCACTACTCGTAGGATGTGTTTTACACATAACTAAGTTACCGATTTGGTACTTTACTTCATTATTTTTATTTCGCTCGTGATATTTCCTTGATTTCGCTAAGTTTGTTCGCAAATTAGCGCGCGCTTCATTCCATATTTTCCTAATATTTTTATGCCTTTATTAATTTGGTTCCTCATCACTTCCATTTTCGGTGGTGATAATTTGTATGGGGCTAAACGAATTACTTTGTTGTCGCTCAAATTTATTTTGTACTCTATCAGATCCGTCAGTCCTAATTTTGGGGTGAGGACGTTGGAGAATTGTTTTATTAAAGTCTGTATGTTCCGTCTATCTTTACTTTTTAGATGACTTAATTCAGGTTCGTGATGCTTTATATGTGTAGAAGTGGTGCTAGTACTTTCTCTGTTATTTGCATTATCATGCAAGTTATATTTCCGTGAACGATCGAATCCAAAGTAAAATATCTTCTCGTGAATGTCTAAAATTATTCCTGTTTTACTGATAAAATCAGCTCCCAATATTAATTCGGGTCCTAATTCGTCGCATACCAACATTGGAAAATACCACGTTAGATTTTTAATTTAAACGTGATGATAAACTTTATCATTAAGTTTTGCTTATTAGCTGTAGTGCATCTAATATTTACTGATTGACTGCGTTTAACTAAATTGTGTTTAAATAATTGATCGGCTAGCTCTTGACTAATTAAACTTCGCGTGGATCCGGAATCAATTAATCCGAGGCTGGATGTAACACCAAGGTCAACTTGTATATACGGTAATTCACACCTATTGTAATCACATTTACTAATAGAGTTACATTTATCGATAAATTTCCTAACATAGGGGTCTAATTTTCTTTTGTTATTATTATTAGTATTTTGTTTTAACTTGTGGTCTCTCACGGGTTTACCTGTTTTCACGATGCTGCGGAAGACACAGGGTTTCGGATCTCCCTGCCTTACATGTTTTTTGGATAATGAGTTTTCTGATGATACTGTTTCCGTTTACAGTTTCTACTGAGGTGTCCAGGTTTTCCGCAGTTATAGCATATATATTCTTTACGCGGGGTCTCACTGGTTTCGTGTCTAGGTGGTGGCTCTTTGGACTTACCGTGACCATGAACATAGGTTGGTCGCCGAAATGGGCGTCGTTCTCGTAGACTTCTTGTATCTGAGGATAGGGCTTGCGTTTCCTTTCTATGTGGTGTTGTGGATACCGGTGCATGTCGATGCTGATCTGCATACCACACATTTGAAGAGTGCACACTACATTGTTCAAGGTCAGCGAAAGTAAGGGGTCTACTTATTAGAGCTAAACGGGAGCGTTCTTCAGGAGATAAGCCTACCAATATAGTATCGACCAATTGTTTTTCAGTCCAGTCGACTTGCAGTAGACGTGAAGATTCTCTGATGTCTGCGATATAGTGGGCCAGTCTTTCTTGAGCTCTTTGTACTCGAAGTACGGTATTTCTTTTTATCTCCTCATATATTCCAGTGGGAATAAAATATTTGATTATATTTGTATGAAGTTCTTCTACCGGAAGATTCGAGTTTAATGTTTCGAGCACACGATCTCGTAAAGGTGGTTTACATTTGGGTAAGATGACCTGCAGTATTTGCCAATCGCTCAATTGTTGTAGATCTTTTATTTGCAGTAGATATCTGATAAAAGTCAATAGAGTCGTGATGCTTAAGCCATCGGTGTAAGGAATATCATTAATTATTTTCTCTACTGGGTGGGAAATCTTTCCGTAGAGGTCTACATTAAAACATACGTTAGGTGTACTTTTCGAAAGATTGGTGTTTGCATTGGGATTTGTAATCGCATATTTACTAGTGCGAGTATGCTGAACATTTGGCGGTGGGGTTTCTGACATAGTGTGGGTATTTAATTCTCTACTAGGTAATTGTTCATGACTCGGTTGTATCTTCGATACGGTGGGTGATTCGGGGTTCGAGGTGGAGAGAGGGTGTTCTAAAGTAGGGGATTGAACTGGGGAGATATATAATTTTCGTAAGTAGTGCTCAATTTCCTCCATTCTCGATGAGTCTGATTTTCGTCGTAAGTCATTGATAATTATGGGTAATTGGCTTAATGCCTCCTCCGCAAATTTCTGCACATCGGGGGGGATTACGGTGACGTCGGGCCAGCTTAATAAATTATTTAACCGGCGGGTTAAATGTTCTATACGTTGCGTAACGCGCAAAAATTCCGTAGGTGATTTCTTGTCCTCAAGGTTTTGAGATAATACTATCAATTCCCTATATTTCGCATAACAGGTTTCTCGTTCGCCGTCATAATCGAGTTCACGCAATCTATCTAACTGCGATGGTGTATCTGATCCGGTTTGGCGTAATGATTTTCGTAACTCCGACACGGTTACATTTACGTGTTTTAGACCTCGTAAAAGTGCCTCGTAGCATAGCTCATCTTTTAATAACAGATCAGGATTAAATTCGGCCATTTTAGTAACGTGAGCGGCTATAACTAATTATTCTACTATTTGCCTTAATTGTTATACAACGCTTCCTTTTTCTTTTACACAAAAATATAAAACTATAAACCAATCGTGTTCTTACTCCTTTTTCTTTTTTTTTTTACAAATAAACACATAAAATGTTATGACAACCTTTATCGTTTTACTTTGAGAGAGAGAGAAATTTCACACATGCATGAATATGCGTACGACAAAAGATTCCCCCTTCGGTTACTAACACATGAACAGACACGCTTCTTATAACAATAGACCACACAAGGAGGGTGACTTATTTTCAACTCAACTAAACAATGACAATTTTAAACAAACGGCAGCAGGAAACTACCCGTCTGAGATTGTCGAGAATGTGGCACGTTTATGAATGGGACTTTTAACAAGTACCGACATGGTTTGTTTACATGGGATTATATGCTAATATTACGTTACACATATTATATTTACTAATAAAGTTATTTATACTATATTACTATAATATTAATTATTATTTTTATCTTATTTCAAACTCTGACACATATTGAAATACATGAGTGTATAGATCAACAGCTTTTGTGCGTGGGATATCGGGACGCAATTACTTCTTTCTTTTCTCTTACGCAAAATTAGCAAATTCGCAAAATAGCAGCAGAGCAGAGTGGCGCAAATTATAACCTCTTCTCTTGAGTTATAACTTAGGGAACCAGTAATAATTGGAAGTGCCAATTATACCGGCTGCCTTCGTTGTGAAGCACTGAAAATAATCACAACAAATAAACAATTTATATAGCAGGATATTTGGAAGGGGAGACTGTTGATTTATGCACTCATTTTACTTGGTACTTAGATGACATCTCTTTATTACATTTGGTGATTAAGTTCTCTATTGAAAGTTCTCAAACAATATAGTTTACTATATGGTTAAATATATAAATTACTACCTTACAAAGGGGCTTCAAAATATGATGTACATCTTATTGATTAATTCCACGGATCCGGGATTAAATATATTAAATGAATTATGGTCACCTTGCCATGTACAATATTGAAACTCTAACCATTTGAAGAATGGTTTTTTACTAATCTTCTAAACAACAAAACTTTTAGTTTAAACTTCACCTTTTTGCTATAACTAGCGTTATTAGATTTTATACTACATGTTACCTAAAATGTCAGGTTTCTAAAGTCTTTAATGTTATTACATTTAAACATAAGTTTTAAAGTCTTTAATATGATAATTTAAATTGTCTTTTTGGGTTTATAATTTTGTAACTCTTAACCATGGAAGACAAGCCTCCATGTCACCTGTGTGTTTCCTGAAGTTGCTGCAGAATTAGTTCTTCGGTCCTCCTGATGTTTCTTGAAGTTCAGTCGTTACCTTATCATACTGTGATGGTGAAGTTCTAGAAGTATGTGAAATCATTCCTGGTGTGGTGGTACATTCATCTCCGGCGACTGTAGTTATTCTTAGTAATTCTTGTAGTTAGAATACATAGATAGAAAGTTTGTTTCACTGTTATACACTTCACATGATGATAGATTAGTTGACTATCACCTTCTAGGTTGTAATACTGTATAAATTACATAGTCCGTTATTTTATAATATAGAGAGATATCATCACCACACAAATTACTTATTTAAATAGTCATTGTATCAACCCTTTCACATTTTTATATATACACGTAGCGAAACAACGCTTTACGCTGCTTACGGCGTGAGCGCTCCATTACAAGTCGAAGAAAATAGTTAAGGGGAGCGTAGTAATCTCAAGACAATTACTAGGCTACATAAAAGTAGTTCCGTTTTTCTAATTTTAATTAAAGGACTACGGTTGATTAAATAATTAAATCGTGATATTCTTAGTTGCAGAAGTTATCAAAGTACGTAACAATGGTCTTAATTAATTATTTAAATAATAACAAATTTACAATAATACTTAGTTTATTTAGGGGTCAGAAAACAAGTTAATTCTGGTCAGTTCTTGTTTATACAGGATAAATTAATAAGCTTTACCCTTTCTGTACAATTGCATTCCCTTTTAATTTTATTATTAGACTTATATTAAATATTATTATTATTAAATGATTGCCATAAGATTTAGTTTACAATGTGAGATTTTATTAAGAATTTAAAATTTCTCCGATTATATATTATCAACTTAATTAATTAACATATTTTTATTAATGAAATCGTCACATTACGTTTTTACCCATAAAAAGTTTTGTATTCCGAGTCGTAGTGAAATAATTATATTTAGTTAATTAACAGACACGTCATGGACAACGAAATCCAAGAATTTATTTTTTATCTTTAAGTTTCAAAGTAATTCCCATATCCAAATTACCTCTTTCAAAAGTGAACAAATTCTGAAAACCAGGGAGCATATTACTGTAAAATAGATTGAAAAGTATTTAATAAAAAGGGGTAATTTTTCTAAAAAATTTTTAATCAGTTCAATATTCAATAGTATTAAATAACAATGAAAATTGATTCCCAACATTTATATTTAAAGAGATAAATTTAAATTACATTCAGAGTGAAGCATTTAAGAATTTTGTTTATTTCAAGTTTATGAAGAGGAGAATTAATCTTTTCGTGTATAAAATTTGACATTACCAATAAATATCAGTTACTCGTTAATTTTCTTTCATTCATTCACAAACGTAAGATTTAAAGTTTTTTACCTTAATCCGTCTATGTGACCGCTTAATTTTGTCTTCTTTGTCTTCTTACGCGTTTCGGATTATGTTAATCCATCATCAGAGATTAAAAAATTCGTCGGTTAAGACTTCGTTAAAACATTAAAAGTGATGTGCAAGTTGGTCTTTGATAATTTACTTTTAATGTTTATGAATTTGTATACCATTTTCGCTTGACAAGCTTCCAATTTTAAAGTCATTGTATTGGTATCCGCGTCACAATTATAATTAAAATTTAAAGTTTTTTACCTTAATCCGTCTATGTGACCGCTTAATTTTGTCTTCTTTGTCTTCTTACGCGTTTCGGATTATGTTAATCCACCATCAGAGATTAACATTGATGGATTAACATAATTCGAAACGCGTAAGAAGACAAAGAAGACAAAATTAAGCGGTCACATAGACGGATTGAGGTAAAAAACTTTAAATTTTAATTATAATTGTGAAGCGGATACCAATACAATGACTTTAAAATTGGAAGCTTGTCAAGCGAAAATGGTATACAAATTCATAATCACTTTTAATGTTTTAACGAAGTCTTAACCGACGAATTTTTTAATCTCTGATGATGGATTAACATAATCCGAAACGCGTAAGAAGGCAAAGAAGACAAAATTAAGCGGTCACATAGACGGATTAAGGTAAAAACTTTAAATTTTAATTATAATTGTGACGCGGATACCAATACAATGACTTAAAAAACGTAAGGTTGTGGGTGTGCGTTGCTTGCTTGCTAACCTGTGTGCGTTTATAATTTGCATTTGTGTCTTGCTAGTATCATAAGTTACTGTATATGTATCCGCCTGAAATGTATTTCGCAATTCAATCGTGACAATTTCTTCCGCCGCGCTGTTTAGTTACACAATTTTCCGTAGAGAGCGACACTTTTCCAATATCTGCAGCGTCAATAGAACCAGCAGTGACTCGGTCCCAATTTCACGGACATTCCGCACAAGTGTTGTCCACTTACCAATATCAAGATCACACCGCCCTTTTCTTTCCGATTCGGTAAACTGCAGACCTTTCTCTGCTAATATTGTGTTTCAATTTCTTATCCCTTTTTTCACGAACACACTATTTTACAGACTGTAGGAAACATATTGTTGCTGGTTATACTATATTTCTTTAAGCTGAAAACAACCTGATTAAAAATCAGAGCCTGTTAAATAAGCATGTGTTCACTCAAACGCAGTAAATATTTAAATTAAAAAACCATTAAACTAAAACAAAAAGTTATGGCTTTTTCTGGGCTAATAATGTCAGAACAAAGATTGTCTCAATATGATTCCTCGAACTGATATCTCAAAGGATTCCTCAAGATTGGTTAGAAGCCCATGTTACAGCAGTTTTCAGAAACGGGGATAGCAATACTTGCAAGAATTATAGGGGACTCAGTTTATAATATACAACAAACAAAATTTAATCAAAGATAATAAATGACAGGTTATCGAGAATCGCTGAGATTCTGATGTTAGAAAAACAGCATGGGTTTCGGAGGGGAAGGTCTGCAAATGATAATATCTTTATGTTAAAACAAATAGTGGAAAAAGAATTGAATTTAACGCAGAGACACATCTTGCGCTTGTGGACCACGAAAAAAAGCATTTGACAGGTTAGATAGAGCAACATTATGGAGGTTAATGCAGAAACGACGATACCCTATTCATTTAATAAAGTTTATGCAGAGATAATTAGAGGTTTATATAATGAAGCTTAGAGAAAGATAAAAACTAACAGATTTTCAGGGCCCATTGGAATAACCCAACGCGTTGAGCAGGGTTCCAGTCTTTCTCCTGTTTTATTTCGTATATATATATATATATATATATATATATATATATATATATATATATGATACCATAAGAAAATGGAAATGGAAAGAAAAAAGTTATGGCATTTTCTGGGGTAAATAGTATTAGAACAAAAATTGTCATACAGGACTCACCGACAGAACAGATGCCAAATTTAAAGCATCTATAGTGCAGTATCACATACCAAGATGATGAGGAGGTTGAAAGCGAAATTAGTCTCTTCCAGCCGCTTTGTGGTTTTGTGGTTGTATCATTAAACATTTAAAGAAGGAAACAAGGAAATACAGGCTATTGAAATACTATAATGTAATGGCCACACCTCAATTACTGTATGGTAGTGAGACTTGGATTAGAAAGGCCAAATATATAACAAGAATATAAGCAGCTGAAATGAGGTCCTTTAGGCCCGTAAATGGAGATCTTATCAGAAACGATCATATTAGAATAGAGCTAGACATAGTTGAAAGCCTAAATGAGAAAATTTCCCGGTACAAAACGAAGTGGCGGTTACACGTAGAGAGAATGGATCCAACCAGATTTTCAAGAAGAACGACCCTTTTGACTATCATCCAAGAAGGAAGAGAAGTGTGAGAAGATCCCGCAAGCGATGGTTGGATGACTTCCATGAGGCTGGAAGAGGCTACTAGCCTAAGCCGTAAGGGATGAGACGACGACGGCCATAAAATAACAATTTAATATAAAATAAGTTTGCCGTTATATCACAAGTTACCAATTTAGCCACAACTTTGTACACTGTAATTCCCCCATTTAAAATCATTTACTTGAATTCGGTTGGATAATATCTAAACAAATATCCCCCACCGTGTAAATCGAGTTTTATGATCATCACCACCCCAAGGACTACGCCCTAGATCTGTTCCGGAGCCCGTCTCCTCCTCGGTCTACCGACATCTCTCTTGCCAGTAGGGTGATAACCTAAGGCAGCCCCAGGTAGACGGCATAATATACCCCAACTTGTAAATCAAGGTATGTGTTGGCAAATTAAAATGAAATATTTCCATAGAAAGTACTTCTTTGTTGTCCATAATGTAGTACGCGTATAAAAAACTATATCCTCCCCCTTCAACTATCATTTTAATTTTAAAAGAAAACTACCCCATCCCTTTTCATTTATAGATGTTTCATCTAACGTTCTACAGTAGATTGTTATGACCTTCATTTCAGGACACTTTATCAAAATTAAGAACCTTACTCTTGTTAAAACGTAACACGTTGCAGGTAAACTACCACTTCCCCTTAACCGATCTTCACCAAAATCAATAGGCCTTGAGTCCTCTACAAATTGGGCACATATGCAAAACATTGTTCAACTCTGTTTGAATTTGCGGCAGTTATCGTATGCAATAGAAAAAATTATACACACAGACACACATAGCTACAAATACACACACATTTCGGAAAATGACTTTTCTTCATGTTTTGAGGGTAATACAATCAGAAGCAGCACTTTCTCGAACACGAGTTTTTCTCTATCACCATACTTCCATTTCTTTACAGAAAATGGAAGTAAAATCACACTTTTACTCTATGTCCTGGTGTGAACATTCTGTCGCCGTACAATACTCCCACCTAGGAATAAATGTCAGTAGGATTTACACGTCCTTTCCTACAGAAAACGAGCCACTCTGCGCGACTTCATAATGTGGACGGTGCATGCAAAATGGAGGCGTCAGACAAGGTTGCCCTTTATCAAACACACTCTTTAACATGTGTTTGGATGAAATTGTTAGGATTTGGCTTAACAGTGTAAATGGAGGAATCAGAGTTGGGGGCAAAATTCTTAAGACTCTGATGTTTGCAGATGATCAGATTTTATTGGCCACAAATAAAGATAACGTGCAAAGGATGCTCCACTCCTTAAATAATATTGTGAATGAATTTAATATGGAAATATTTGACAATAAATCAAAACGTATGGGTTTTGAAGGAAAATGCTCAGTTATATCTAAAATTGTTTTGTATAATAAAATTATAGAACAAGTCTCAGAATTGAACTATTTAGGCTGTAAGCTCTCACATAAAAACGAAGAAGATACATTATTGGGAAAATTTTTAAATTTAACCAGATAACAGGAACGACGTGCTCTATGACACAAGGCAAGGAAAGCGTCCATAATAAAATTTTACAAATCCATAGCAGTTCCTACCCTTACTTATGGCTCAGAAACATGAACCTGCTAGAGAAATATCAAGAATGAAGGTTACGAGAATGAAATTTTTGCGTTCCACAGCTGGGTACATAACATTAGGAATGAATAGAAACAACGAGATAAGAGAGAAACTGAAAGTTGGAAAAGTAAACGGAATCATCAACAAGTATAAAGAAAGCTTGAAACAGCACATTAGCAAAACGGGCACAACAGATTCCTCAAGGTAGATTTTCTGTACCACTGTACCAGCCAAAATGGAAGAGAAGTCTGGGAAGACCCAAGAAGAGATAGTCCGACCAGTTTGGAGCCGGAACAGACTAAACAGTCTAAGCCGTGACGAAGAAGAGACGATCCATGCAAATGACGTCACATATTTTGCGGCTGATAATTGGCTAACCGTTCCTACCTTACTACAGCTGACGGAAACGGTAGTCTACTAGTGTTGCCAACAACGTTCATCAGAATATCTCGTTTAGAGATAAAAATATGGGCAACTGCAACTAAAGTTTTGACCGCTCCTCGTACATAAAGGGGTGATCTGCCCCCTCCGATACCGCAACAGCAAACGCGTTGCTACATGAGCAACTCTTTCAAGTTAGAAAACATCGTAAAGATAGAGTTCCCACCGTTTTCGCCTAATATGTCTCTATGCAATATTTTCCACCTTTCACAAACCAAGAAAGAACATGTTTCGAGAATGTCCGATATATAATCACAAGAGCAGTTCAATGCTGTTCAAAACATATATTACAAATACGTTTTAAAGCATGAAAAACGTTGGCATTATTGTCATATTGTAACGATAACCCTATCGAACGTTCTCCACCCGTCCGCCCAAAAGTCAAGCAGGTGTAGCCTCAGTCTAGGCCACGGTCAAGTACATTCCAGAGTCCTGTGGTGAACACTTGAATTACGCATTAAGTGGCGTGCACATTGAGGATGGAAAATTTCTAGAGACGTGCGCGACCTATAGGAGCGGCGGGTTGTCACTTAGTTGACAATGAGCGATTTCTTTAGCGCGGATCGAGCGTCTGTAGAAGTATTTTACTGAAGTGTTATTGTGTTATAATTAGTGCGGAATTCTTTACAGTGACATTATTATTGCGTGTGGATAAATTTTATTTGAATTGTTGTAAGAGACTATCTTGTTGGTTACACAAATTAATTATTTTATTATTTATTCCGGCTGTACAATGTTCACACATTTTCCGGTTCAAAAGATTATAGAAGTGATTGAATTCTCATCTTCCACTGTAGCTTCTCCATCCAAAGATCTTCTTCAATTTCTCGTTCCCTCAATATAGTCTGAATTTCTTTTACACAAATTATTAATTATAATAATTGAAGCTGGTTATTAGTGGTTTCACTGGTGTCTTGTATTTTGTTTCCACTGTTCCATACGACGATCAGTGTGACCGTCGTAACAGTATTGTAGAGTGGGTAACAACAGCTAGATATAGTTTAATACACTACAACACGCCTTATTGGCCTGCAATTTTTTTTGCGTAAAATCAGAAAAAACTTTACGAAATTATCCTGAACGCCATCCGACATTATAATAAATTCAAGGGGCTAACGCAAATATTGTCCAAAATTAACATAAAATAATAATTTTACCCCTGCGATTTTAACACTTGCCTTTATATTTAAACTAGTTTGTACATAATTCCCGAACGGAAACAATGAATTGTATTTGTATAAGCTCGCTTCGACTTACAGATCCTACACAAATTTATGGTTTGTTCCAGCTCATTAGATTCGGTCGACACAGCTCGTTTGTAGACAGTGCGCGCTGCTGGCGGCTGAAGAAAATGGCACTGCTCTGCTGATTTATCGCCGGTCGCATAAGTCTTTGTGTCCAGCTTGTTTTAGATTTATGTGTTTTCGTTACACTTATTAGCCAGAAAGCGAATGTGTGTGTGTGTTTGTTCGACATAGCTTTCCTAGCAGTTGCAAAACTTTTGAACTAAATATAGGTATGTCTTCTTCTTCTTCTTCTTCTTCTTCTTCTTCTTCTTCTTCTTCTTCTTCTTCTTCTTCTTCTTCTTCTTCTTCTTCTTCTTCTTCTTCTTCTTCTTCTTCTTCTTCTTCTTCTTCTTCTTCCTCCTCTTCCTCTTCCTCTTCCTCTTCCTCTTCCTCTTCCTCTTCCTCTTCCTCTTCCTCTTCCTCTTCCTCTTCCTCTTCCTCTTCCTCTTCCTCTTCTTCTTCTTCTTCTTCTTCTTCTTCTTCTTTAGCGTCACAGATCGGAGTCGAACCTTAGCCTTCATAATCACCCACCTCCATTTTTCTCTGTCCTTAGCGATTGACGTCCATCGTTTTATTTTAAGTAAATTATCAGCATCCGTCTCCACTGCGTCAATCCAGCGATGCTTCCGTCTTACGACAGGCCTTCTAACCTCGATTCGACTAAACAGTACCTTCCTAGCTATTCGGTTGACACCCACCGTCATGATGTGTCCTCCCCATTGCAATCTATGCAGTCGGATGGTGGTGACCAGATCATTGTCTTTATATAGCTTGTATAGCTCCTCATTGTGACGTATTCACCATATCCCATTGACTTGGATTGGTCCATATATTCTCCTCAGAAATTCTCCTTTCAAAGGTATTGACTATGTTAGCTGCTTATTTGTTCAGAGTCCAATTCTCGCTGCCACATGTTATCACCGGTCTAATCATAACTTTATATAATGTGACCTTGGACTTTTGGTGGATATTCCTTATATTTAATTTGTTGTTAACGAAGTATTATCTGCAATCCAACATCGCAAACATTTAAACCAATTAACTATTTCCAGGTTTAGTGGTTCGATTTCAAAACTGTTCAGGTTGCCTGGATTTCCTTCGAGTGGTAATCATAATCTTTGATTTATATAAAGGTATGTTCACAAGATATGTTTTCATGCAATTGTGAATCGTCTCCTAACATTGCCTTTATCCAACTAAAATTTTAATAAGAAGTTGATATAATAATAACCATAAAAATTTTAGAGGTTGGAAATTAAGAAGTAATGATATATCAAAGTATAGAAAATATAACAGAAACGATGAGAAAAAGAAGACTATTATTTATTGGACATTTATATAGAATGGAAGACAATTGGGTAACGAAGCAGATCTTCAAATATCTGTGTGGGAAGGAGTCAACATCAAGTTGGATTAAAGAAGTCTAAAAGGATTTAGAAAAAATAATATAAATGGAGAATAAGTAACTGAAAGAGACGTTTTTCGGGCAGAAGGGTTAAAAATGGAAGGAGTCTAGGGTGAGAGAGAGAAAAATGCAGGTTTAAAGTAGACTGAAGACAGGAAGAAGAGACACAGTGAAAAGATGAAAGAATATTGGAGAAAAAGAAAATAACAAAGAATAAAAAAATTTAAATTGGCATGAGGTCCTTATATGGCCGATACAAAAAAAATAAAATAAAATAACTGTTATGGCAAAACAATAATAGGTTTTTAATTTTTTTTAAATTAGAAGAAAATTATTTTAAAAAGAATTTTATTGCGTAGAGACAGACCAAATCGTTTATCCTTATCGCGCAAGAGTCGTTTCCGCTGAGATCCGTCCGGCTTTTCGTGAAGATTTTCAGAATGATTTAGTTTCCTTAGTATTAGTTAACAATCTCCAGCTGAGTAACTAGGTGGTGAGGCTGCCACAAACAGGCCTGTTTCCTGTTGGGGGTGTCTCCCTTAGACGAAGGTTCCAGTTTTAAGGTGCTGGAAACACGCCTGTCAGCCTCTTCCGACAGTTACATAACGCACATCTATTGTACGCCATGCTTCCCATTTGCCACGCTGCTTTTGCCTTCGAGGATGTGGAAGTAGGCTTTGCTGGATTTCTCAAGTTCCGCGTCGTTTTGCGTAGGGCGCTCAAGTAAAGGCGCTCCGGTTTTATGACATATACGACTTGAATGTGTAAAATACACGACAGAATGGGACGGAAAATTGTTGTTAAGTAGGTTAAAATCCACACAAAGTTGAAAGGCGTTGATGTCGCCTAGTTACGTCATATCGGACAAACCGGTTGCATTTCCCCAACAATAGGTAGACCTGGTACCCCGTCTGGTTGTATCTCAGTGGCGGCCGGTGTGTCATGAGAAAGGGGAGGCTACGAGACAGTCACCTGAGCCGCGCTCAGTAATAGCATTCCCCCCCCCCCGGACAATCTGCTTCTTATAGTGTTTGTAACCTGTGATGAATTTACTTGTAAGACTTCAGCATATCATATAGTCTCGTTTGTGCTTAACAGTAAACAGACCCAGCAGAATAACTTCGAATTTACTCCACTACCACGCATAGCCTTTTAGATTGATCGCACCATGACGACTTGGAAATTCTAGATTGATTTTTGTGCCTTTTAAGAGACAACATTTTGGGGTAGGTCGACCACTTTTCAGTATTTCATTTGTCTCAAAGTCACACAAAAGGAGGAAATGGTTAATCCAGTAGTGTAATAATGCCTTTGCCTGACACTGCAATAAATCCATTTTCTTCTGCTAAATCCATTTTATTCTCATAGTACAGATCACAAACATCAAACACACACCCCATGAAGAGATGAATAATACTAATAATAACACACAACCACAAGCAGCGCGAGAACGTAAAGATTGAGTATAACTAACACAAACCAGATTAAACCGTGTCGAGAGGCTAATTCATTCGTTGCCTCCCAGGCACGGTTTTGGATGCACTAGCTTCTCCCCCCCCCCCCAACAAACCAGGCATATTACTTACGTAGCTGTACGAGTACTACGGCGGCTGCTGAGATTCCTGCCTCTGTCTGCTGCTATTCTGCGCTATTATTGATAACGCGCGATTAAAAAGTTTTTGTGTGTAAGTAATCAGATAATTTAAAGCCAAATTGTGATTATATATTGATTATAGGTTCAGTTATAATAAAAAAGCCTATTACTAGTTGTTTATTTTTAATTTTTTTCTAAACTTCACTGGGGTGGCTTTGCGTCCCCTGATGAGCCCCCGCTGTTGTATTTATTCATTTATTGTTGTATTGGAGTGTTAGTGGTCTCAAATATTTTTACTACTAATTTTCTACAAACCACTATGTTCTCTTTGGTATTGACGAGCGCTTTCGGTAGTCAAGCCATCTTCAGGTCATTTACCAACAGAGAAATATACACAACTGGGGTTTGCGCGGCCCGCGCGAAGCGCGGGTCGCGAGTAGTACAGTGTTCCGAGTCTCAGAAAGGACTCCTGCCACTGGGTCTATTTGAGTTCTTTTTATATGTTTTTATCTACTTATGGGGGGGAGGGGTCTGAAGCGACCTGCGATTGGTGGATTATACCACCGGGACTAATAAACGAGGTCGCTTCCAGGACTCACCTGGTCGCGGGGTGTATTTACCAAGTCCGGTAATGAGGGAACTGTGGGTCACTCTGTCGGAACGAACATAGAATCTACGCGCCAGGCGTCTCACGGTGTCATCAAGAGAGCGGACACCGAGTCCTCTCCTCAAAAGACGAGAAGAGTACCTCCGGGGGACTTTGCACGCGAGCTTCAGTCCCCGGTCGAGTACGCGCTGGAGCGTTGTTCTATGACCACGAGCCAGGTATCCCCAAACAGGACAGGCGTAGGTAATCACGGGCAACACGTACGAGTTGACTATGAGCTTACCTAGCCGGGGAGTCATTGCCGGATTAGATAGCACGGGCCAGAGTCTACTGAGTTGCGCCGAAGCGCGTTGTCTGATATACTGTGTATGGGTTCGTCAGGTGAGTCGGGAGTCCACGTGGAGCCCGAGGTACTTGACGCTGTTGGTCCAGGGTACCTCGACGGGGCCTACTTTAAGCGGCCGAGGCCGCTTGCGTTTGCGCGAGAATATTACCGCGGCGCTCTTGGAAGCGTTAACAGAGAAATATGAAACTGTTCACTTCTTATATACCGTTCTACCGGACCTATCTAGCCCCGCCCCTTGACGGAGTAACGTCTTACCTAGCTCCACCCATAGTGGGTTGTCGTACATTACCAATTTTTTAGCCGTTACAATACACTTTAACTCATTTTTTATTCTTTTTGACATGGAATCCGTAGGTATGTAATGTCTTACTCGCACGTTTCACGAAAATCGACCGTTATGTTTCAAATGTATTTTCGGCATACCACTATCTCACGAACCGCTCAACCAATCCCAGCAAACCAGGTGTCAGGTGATCGAGTCACTCGGCCCCCTTCCACCAATAGTACTGAGAATTTTGACAACTGACTTCAGTCGCCTCTAGGCTTTGTCTGCGTGAGGGTGTTTTTGCGCCGAAAATTTCTAAATTGCTCCACTAAAACTTAAATATCTCGGGAACTACAAGTCCGATCGCAAAAATGCAAAGTGCGTTGTGATACTCAGAACTAAATCTCTCCAATAACGCCAATTCCGAGTACCAGAAGCACTCACAGAAAATAATAACAACATTTGAACTCAAAAATTTTAAATGCCTCGACATAAAAATCGCGATAAAACTCGAACCAAAAATTTCAAACCGAAAACCGGAAAATCCTATGCAGAGCGTCAACAGGCCTATCGTTTGAGACTAAAATCAAAGAAATCGGCCGAGAACTTAGACAATGGCAACCATTTGAAGATTGACGAAACCCCGTCAGCGCCCAAGCGGCCCGCATCTCCGATACCTGGGTCATCCGGCGTGCCCCCAAAGCGACTCAGATCGAGCGTACGGCTAGCTAGCAAGAAAACAGACGATGAGAACATTAAGGCGATGAGAGCTGTTTATTTAACCAACCCTTCGTTCCTTCCCAAAGCACAAGTCTGCCCATGATTCCATGTCTACCGGTAGTCCCACGACTACCTGGTTTAAATTTTTTTGTTGTCTAATAAGCTGCTAAACATTTCTTCAGTTTCAAATGTGGTTTTTATATTCACTAGTCTTTTCTCATCTTTATTTCTTATTTTTAATATTTAAAGGAAGAAGTGGAACTGTTGAGTTTGAAACCTACAACACACACATTCTTCCTATTTTTCAGCACTACAGCCCCACATGAGCCCTGGCTCTCTTCTCCAAAGTCTCCTGCCCATTACCACCTCAGTGTAACCAGTCACATCCATTCTTCTGAGATCTTCCAGAACATCATCGAAGCATCTTATCCTAGGACGGCACCTCTTTCTGCTTTTATAGACCTGCGCCCTAAGTATTTTCTTTGGCTTATCCAAATAAAGCGCCCTCAGAATTTATTTGGAATCATCCATCCGCTCTAGGTCACCTAACCATTGTATTCGTTGAGCCTTTGTGAATCTTAAAATGGTTTCGTGATTCAATAGTTCATCATTTTCCCGATTATTTCTTATTCTCCATTCGTCGTCTTCTTTAACCAGGCCATAAACACGTCTTACAATTTTTCTTTCAATCCTTCTCAGTGTTTATCAGTGAACATGTCTGACCTCTATTAGTAACAACTGGTCTGAGAAGTGTCTTATATATTTTATTTTTGTGTTGCGCCTAATTAGTTTGCTTATCAATAATCCGTTGTAGGCATAATATGTCATATTTCCTATTTGTATCTTGTCATTTATTGTCGTGCTTATAGACTCTTCATAATCTATCATGTTAGCCTGGTATCTGAAATTATTAACTGAATCAAATGAATTATCCTCTATCCATTAAACAACACACACACACACACACACACACACAGATATATATATACACATACAGGTAAGTATTCTCTAATATTCTCGACAAACACAAGCGTACACCATCACTTTTGTATGTGGAATCAAAAGAAAAAAAAACGTTCAAAGAGATTGCTCAGCACTCAGAACAAATTACCAACGAGACTAGAAAATAATAAGTTTCACAGTTTCTGAGTGCTGAGCTAGTACGAGTATAATAACGCAGTATAGGTCCGACAACGAAGACAAGCTTTTCTCTACTCTTCTGTTCGTAGCTGTAATTGAATCGGGACGACGGACGACAGACACAATTGAGAGACACAAGTATTACTTTTCAATTTCAGCTACACATTGAGACAATGTAGCGGGCAGCGTTATTGTTTCCCCTTTAGCGATTGTAAGGTATTTACCGGCGAGAGACAGTGTCTGACATCGTTGGGCGTGACAGTGTGTCCACTGAAGTTTACTATAAGTATCTACACTGAACGCTCTTCTAATATGTTACACTTGCTTTTCTAAGTCCGCAGTTGTCACGATAAACGTAAGACCTTTCTACAAATAAAGGTGTGAGACCAGGGTGCCCTATTTCACCGACACTTCTTAATATCTACATGGACGACATATTCGGCGATGGACAGCTAAAGTTGACTCAGGAATATATTCATGTGAATGCGTTGCTTTATTCAGATGACAAGAGAAAACAGAAGACCAGTTACAGCGGGCGATATTTACGTTCAATAGCATCATACAAGACTATGGGCTACAGATCTCTGCTACAAAATCTAAAACGATGGCATTTAAGGGCATATATACTATAAGAACTTAGATAATCGAGAATAATCAGATTTTGGATCAGGTTAGTCATTTTAATTAGCTGGGTTGTAATATCTCATATGGAACTGATATTGATTGGGATAGTAAGCTGACAAAATTTGGACGCATCCGTGAAACGATTCATAGGTATCTGCAAAATAAAACACGGAAAGGATAAATGAATAATGTTTTATAAAGTTGTGGCTTTTTCCATATTCCTGTATGCTCGTGAAACATGAACTCTTGGTAAAAGTGACGTGCAGAGGATTCAGGAAGCCGAAATGAAATTTCTAAGAGGGACGCAAGGTTGTTCTCTCTTGGATCGAAGAGGGAACGAGGATATTAGACGCAATTTAAACATTGTATCTTTGCACCAGAAAATTGAAGACCACAGAAGTAGATGGTGTGAACACCTGAATCGCATGCCTGATATCCGTCTATCTGTGGCTGCCTTGGGTTATCACCCTACTGGGAAGAGAGATGTCGGTAGACCGAGGTGGAGATGGGTTCCGGAACAGGTCTAAGGCCTAGTCCTTGGAGTGGTGATGATGACGTAAAACGGGTTACAAGAAATAAAGAAGTACCGGCGTTGTGGCTTACCGCAAAGTTTTCCTTACTTTCTTCTGAGTTTCCTGTAATTTCACGTAGTCTGGTTTGATGACGTTGTCACCAGAAATCTTGGTTACTATAGGCTATTGTTATATAGGCAGCGTTATTGTTTTTTCTTTAAGCGATTGTAAAGTATTTACCGACGAGGCACAGTGTCTGGTAGAAAATATCACAGTTGAGCGTGACAGTATGTCAACTGAGGTTTACTTTAATTGTCTACATCGGTGATTTTCAACTGGCTGACCATCGCGACTTTTTAGTCGGCCCGCGACCTTATCTTGGTAAAGCATTTTAATAATTTAAGTATTAGCTTTAATATGCAGAGTGTTGCAAAATTATGTTCGATTTTGAAAAACGGACAAAATCAAACATCCAGGTGCGATCCTTTGTTAAAAATTGTTTATCGCCAATTCAAAACAAAATAGTAAATGTGTTAAGAGATGCTGCGCGTTCAGAAACACGGTAGGTGGGGCACAGTTTAAACGTGGTCGTACAAGCACTGAAGACGATCGCAGCAGTGAACGTCCAAAAAGTGCATTAAAAAAATTGCATTATTGAAAAAATTTCATAGGGTGTTGGAAGACCGCAGATTGAGGAGTGGATGACGTTGCTGAAATCATAGGCATCTCATATGAGCGTGTGCATCATACTTTAACCCCAGAACTTGGTGTGAAAAAGCGTTGTGCATGATGGCTGCCGCATCTGGAGTTGTTGTATTTTTTGGGCGTCCAGTGCGATCACGATTTTAACGATCTTACGACCATGTTTAAACTCAAGTGCCTACTCACAAACCATTGGTTTTGAAGTCGCATCATTTTCTGACACATTTACAATTTTGTTCTGAATTCCCGTTGGCGCTAAACAATTTTTAACAAAGAATTTTTAACACCTCGATGTTTGATATTTTCCGTTTGTCAAAACACGCATGACACGTCAATTTTAAACAGCTTCTAAACAATGAATAAATTGATAAGACAGATTTGGAAATTAACAGGAGTTCACTTAACATATGTATCTTGCAGCACACGAAAAATTTTAGTTTTACCGGTAAGCTACAGTTGTCGCTCCGCGACACTTTTCAGCTGACCCTCTATGACACAACAGTAAACGAGAAGTAGATCAAGTTCAAAATCAATTAAGTAAATAAAGTAAAAACCTATTGTACGTTAATTAGTAAACGACTGAATCGTATGAAACACTTTCTGTAGGTTTGATCTGCAAAACCACTCTCAGTTAAATTTATATATATTGTAACGGTACATAACCCGGTCCCAATAAAGTAAATCATGAGAATAAAAGTCAGAAATGGGTAGAACTAAAGCTCGCTCAAAATTTAATTATATCACTCCACATAATAAACAATTCGAGTGGTATATAGTGCGGAGTGAGTGATAGTGTACCCATTGAGGTGAAAAAAAAAACAAAAGTGAAAGCAACGTATTACCAAACTGTGTTGTATGTTTTGGAAAGGATAAACTTATGGAAGTAGTATGTAATAATACTGATTGATTTTTGTAATTTTATTTATTTATTGTAATTTATATTGTATGAACCACAAATTGTTATACCCAAGTTAATATTATATTTTTTCAAATAATTGTGTTAGATTATAAGAAAACCCAGGGTTAATTTTAAAAGACATAAAAATTTTAACTACCAAAGATAATATAAAATTAAAATAATCCTATGAAGGAAATGACAACAGGAAGTAGTACCGGGTATGAACACTATTCGAGACTAAATAAATAATATATAAATTTATTTAATGATAATAAAATGATAAAATATTTATATGCAATGTCAAAAAAAAAAAAAATTAACCAAAACATATTATGTAAATTAAATTAGTAAATAAACCGGAATGGAAGGGAATTATTTTTCCATAAATAAAATATAAATTTATAATAATCACAAACTGCCTACATAATAAAAATACTATGTGTTACTAAGAGTGATGGAAAATAACAAGTATTGTTAATAAGATATAAAAATTTTGAACTGAACCAGAGTTGTTAAAGAAACGATGCGACAAAAATTATAAAAAAATAACCTTTTTTGGACGTTGGAGGAGGCGAAATTCACGCAAGAGTAATAAACAAAGTGAATACTAACTAATTATACCTGAGGAATCCAAATTAAATGGGGATATACATTAAAAACCAGTGGATGAAAACATTCTGAGGATCCAATATAGTTCGGCCTACTTCTAGTAGACAATCAGAAAATACTCGAAATGAAAAGGAAATAATAACGCAAGACGTACCTCATCACAGAATAAAACTTCAATCCAGTAAGGACAACACGGAGCGAGGTAATATAAACATTTTTCGTAATAAATCCAGAAGAAAACTCGTTTTTTAATAGTGAAATAGAACAAAAAAAATTCATTTTATCATATGTTTCTTTCAAAAGTAAACAAATACATGCTGCTCTCTTACGGCAATTCCGGAAACTACGTAATATTTGAAAAATAAACAAAATTATTGATTAATTTTTGATATTTGTAAAGCGTAGCAATTAGCCATTTCTGACACTCTCATAACACAAAGAATTCACCCTGAACCCTGGGGAATTAATAAGAATTATGTAATAACTGATGTATTTTATTATAGCGTAATATTGGTTAAATAACAACATATATGTTTTGTTCCTTAGACCGATCTATGTTTACTCGGTAAAGTCGAGATGATGTTTTTTTTTAAAAAAGATTAATTGTGATACCTATATTTTGGTAGCTGGAGACAAAAGTCAATAATCAATAAAGCAATATTATTGAAAATTAATATTGAATTATAACGTGTTATAATTTATTGTAGTGGGTAGTTAATGAAAATTTCAGCACAACATACAGAAAAAATCGTCACAACAGAGGGGCAATAATGATACTTACTCTCTCTTCTGTATAAGGCTGAACAAATTACCTCCTTGACCCCAAATCACACACTCTCGATTTCTTTTAGATTGAGTAAAACAAGATAAACAAAATCCTTTATTTATACCGTTTAAAACGTCAGTTAGTATAATTCAAAAGTGACGCATACTACTTGAGGCATATAGGATTTAACTATACAACACCTCAAAAAGTAGTACGTTACAAATTTGGCGCTCAACGTAAAAGGGCGGTAATTAGAAAAGAATTTTGATATTTAATAAAAGATATATCAAAAAATCTAATTATCGTTGGCAGTTATGAGAAAACAAGAAATGCCTAATACCCGAGGAAAATCGAAGAAGAGGGCAGAAGAAAAGGAGATTGAAGAAGGTGGACAGGAACAAGAAATAGAGTTAGTCACGGACAGTGAAATGGACCAACAGACAAGTGATACAGAAGAAACCGAAGTAGTTATGGATACGGAAAAGGAAATAGTGGAAGAGGATGCCCAAGGGGACCAACCAGACAGAATGGTAGCCAGAGAAGAACCTAATTGGCAAGATCTGATGAAATTTCTGGCAGAACAATTTAAGGAACAGAATAAACAAACTAATGAACAATTTAAGGAACAGAATAAACAAACTAATGAACAATTTAAGAAACAGGAGGAAAACTTAAAACAAACCATGAATGAACGATACCATGAACTGAAGGAAGCGGTTGAAGGGCAAAGAGAAGAGATGAATGCAAAATTTGAAGAGAATAATAAGAATTTAAAACAATTTGAGTGTAAAATGGAGAATGGTCAATAAGGAGATATGGAAAACTTTCGGAGAGAAGTTTGAAAATGTTAATACGCGTGTCCAAAAAGCAGATACATACCAAGAGGAGACAAATAAACAAATGGACCATAGTTCCAATAATTTGGATGAAACATTGGACAGCACTTCAGAAGGTATTAAAGTAAGTCCGAATACAGAAGAGAAGAGGAAGGAAATAGAAATTACAGAATACCAAGGTGTAATGCCATCTGAAAATAAAAATAGCCACAACAACAAGGATATTCAAACCGTGGAAAAGAAGACCAAGGAAATAATAAAAATAAGTAGAAAAAAAATAATAAATACCAAGGAAGAATGGGAGATGATTACAGGTGGATTAATTAATGTACTCAACCTTCCAATTAACGAACAGAGGGAGTTAATTAAGTTTACATCTCAGTTAAATGTGTCAACGATGGAAGTGTATCAGACAATATCAGCCGTATCTTCAAGACGGAAGACAACATGCAAATATTGGGCAAATAATCCAAAGGTAAAAGGGAATGGAATGAGATTAAATATGAGCAACTATGTTATGTTAGAGGAGGTACAATACTGGTTAGTTAAAAAGGAACGAATTATGACGGCAGACCGGTACTTAAGTGAAAGTTTTATAGCAGCAAAGTGGGAGAGCCGGATGGTAAGAAGATTATCAAGGAGAGAATTAATTACGAACACCCCAGCAATCCGAGAACATGGAGTACCTGAAATAATGGACCACGGTTAAACAGACTCCAAACAAACCAGAAAAAAGGGACGGATTTTATGAATACAGGACCAAGCAACCCAGTGTAAATAGAAAACCCCAAAATTCCAAAAGTGTGTAAGTACAACTTACTTAAGATATTTTGCAACCCAAAATTCCAAAAGACGTAAGGACAACTTACTCAACTTATTTCGAACAACATAATTTAAAGTGAAGAGAATAAAAACCCCAAAATTCAAAAAAGTATGTAAGAACAACTTACTCAATAATTATTCAGAAACGATATGATTTAATAAAAAGTATGTAAGTACAACTTACTTAAGATATTTTGCAACCATTAGAATTAATAAAAAGCATGTAAGGACATCTTACTCAAGTTATTTTGAAACCATATAATTTAAAATAAAAAGACAAAACACCAAGAAAATGTAAGAGCAGATTATATAATTTAGTTATGAAGAATTGATTTAAAATGGACTAATAGGAAAAATAATATTTTTATGGTAACAAAAGAAGAATATATAAATAAACAATTGATGGTAATGTGCTCAGTTAAGAAAGTAAAATAAGAAGAATAAAGAATAATTTAATGACTCCAATGAAACTGAAGGAGGATGATAATTAATACAATAATTAGAATTTCTCGGAATTGAAGATTATATAAGAAGAAATGATACGGAGAAATATGTCACAAGAAGTAAAGTCAGAAGAATTTTAACATAAGGCCTATCAATGATGTTATATGCTATTAGTCAATGGAAAAGAAGAAGGAATCAAGGAGAAGAAGAAATATATAAATAAATACAAACAGCTACAGTATGAAGAATCCCAAAAGTGTTTGGTACTAGTCGCTAATTGACTACTACTTATAATTTTTTTATTTTTATGCATTGACCGTAGAAATGTTCCGGCAATAATTTTTATGAGCAGGGAGGATGTTCCCCTGGTCTCAGAAGGTGTAAGGATGGACAGCGGTGTATGGACCCAGAGTGGCCACCCGACTGGAACCACCGCACAAGATAGGGAAAAATGTTAGGGAAATTGAATATTTAAGGGATAATAATTATAAAATAGCTGAAAGGAGTGATATTAGATTCCAGAAGTATAAATGAAGAAAATAGAAGGAAGATAGCAGACCGAAGCTTAATTGATAAAGCGAATTTATAGAAGCAAATAGAAATGAGTGTTGAAACAATTTTAATATGATTAGTGTGACCAGTCCTTATCAAATAAAATGTGGAAGTACCACTAACCCCGAGAAATAATTGATGAATTTGCCTCCAAGAGAGAGAGAGAGTTAAGTAAGAAAACGACAATTACCACAAGTCTGAATTACCAGAGTTTATAATCAGTCGGAAATGAAACACTATTATGAAAACAAAGTCAAGACCATTAGGAGACTTGAACAAATCAACAATTTATTTCTATCAACGAGTTGAACTAAAATAAATTTGTTCTAGTGGGGGGGCTTTATGTAACGGTACATAACCCGGTCCCAATAAAGTAAATCATGAGAATAAAAGTCAGAAATGGGTAGAACTAAAGCTCGCTCAAAATTTAATTATATCACTCCACATAATAAACAATTCGAGTGGTATATAGTGCGGAGTGAGTGATAGTGTACCCATTGAGGTGAAAAAAAAAACAAAAGTGAAAGCAACGTATTACCAAACTGTGTTGTATGTTTTGGAAAGGATAAACTTATGGAAGTAGTATGTAATAATACTGATTGATTTTTGTAATTTTATTTATTTATTGTAATTTATATTGTATGAACCACAAATTGTTATACCCAAGTTAATATTATATTTTTTCAAATAATTGTGTTAGATTATAAGAAAACCCAGGGTTAATTTTAAAAGACATAAAAATTTTAACTACCAAAGATAATATAAAATTAAAATAATCCTATGAAGGAAATGACAACAGGAAGTAGTACCGGGTATGAACACTATTCGAGACTAAATAAATAATATATAAATTTATTTAATGATAATAAAATGATAAAATATTTATATGCAATGTCAAAAAAAAAAAAAAATTAACCAAAACATATTATGTAAATTAAATTAGTAAATAAACCGGAATGGAAGGGAATTATTTTTCCATAAATAAAATATAAATTTATAATAATCACAAACTGCCTACATAATAAAAATACTATGTGTTACTAAGAGTGATGGAAAATAACAAGTATTGTTAATAAGATATAAAAATTTTGAACTGAACCAGAGTTGTTAAAGACACGATGCGACAAAAATTATAAAAAAATAATAACCTTTTTTGGACGTTGGAGGAGGCGAAATTCACGCAAGAGTAATAAACAAAGTGAATACTAACTAATTATACCTGAGGAATCCAAATTAAATGGGGATATACATTAAAAACCAGTGGATGAAAACATTCTGAGGATCCAATATAGTTCGGCCTACTTCTAGTAGACAATCAGAAAATACTCGAAATGAAAAGGAAATAATAACGCAAGACGTACCTCATCACAGAATAAAACTTCAATCCAGTAAGGACAACACGGAGCGAGGTAATATAAACATTTTTCGTAATAAATCCAGAAGAAAACTCGTTTTTTAATAGTGAAATAGAACAAAAAAAATTCATTTTATCATATGTTTCTTTCAAAAGTAAACAAATACATGCTGCTCTCTTACGGCAATTCCGGAAACTACGTAATATTTGAAAAATAAACAAAATTATTGATTAATTTTTGATATTTGTAAAGCGTAGCAATTAGCCATTTCTGACACTCTCATAACACAAAGAATTCACCCTGAACCCTGGGGAATTAATAAGAATTATGTAATAACTGATGTATTTTATTATAGCGTAATATTGGTTAAATAACAACATATATGTTTTGTTCCTTAGACCGATCTATGTTTACTCGGTAAAGTCGAGATGATGTTTTTTTTTAAAAAGATTAATTGTGATACCTATATTTTGGTAGCTGAAGACAAAAGTCAATAATCAATAAAGCAATATTATTGAAAATTAATATTGAATTATAACGTGTTATAATTTATTGTAGTGGGTAGTTAATGAAAATTTCAGCACAACATACAGAAAAAATCGTCACAACAGAGGGGCAATAATGATACTTACTCTCTCTTCTGTATAAGGCTGAACAAATTACCTCCTTGACCCCAAATCACACACTCTCGATTTCTTTTAGATTGAGTAAAACAAGATAAACAAAATCCTTTATTTATACCGTTTAAAACGTCAGTTAGTATAATTCAAAAGTGACGCATACTACTTGAGGCATATAGGATTTAACTATACAACACCTCAAAAAGTAGTACGTTACAATATATATAAATCGGTTGATAACGTTATCCTACGTCTTCCAATCCCTAGTCTCCATTGGTCTCGATCTAACCAAGATTCTTCTTCCAATTCCCGGTCTCTCATTGCCCGGTTGATGCCTTCTTTCCAACTCAACCTAGGTCTTCCTCTTCGCCTACGACCATATGATGTCCATCCCAAAATTTGCTTGGGGAGTCGATTATCCGGCATTCTTTGCACATGTCCAAACCGTCTTAGCTGTTTTGTTTTTATGTCGTCAACAATAGAGCACTGTACCCCCATTATCTCCCGGATGCTGACGTTTCTTACTTTTTCCAGTTTTGACCTCCCTGCCGCTCTGTAATTCATTTCAGTAATTCATTTCAGTAGCTTCCAACAACTTTTCTGTTCTTTGTATTATTGGCCATATTTCACACCCGTATGACGTAATTGGTTTCACTATTGTATTGTAAATACGATGTTTATTTTGTTTTGATATTTTTTGGTCCCACAATATGTTGTTCAGCAATGCTATTGATTTTCTTCCCAAGTTATTTCTTTCTCTTATCGCTTTATCTAGACTACCATCTTGTGTAACTGTTGTTCCTAGATATTTATAGCTACTGCATTTATTATTTCTTGTTCGTCTTCTAAAATTAAATTCTTCTGTTCCCCATCAATGCACATATACTCCTCTTGCTTATATTCCTCTTTACGTTTTCGTGTCATGTATTCCATGTTGTGATAGTCCTGCGCTACCACGACTTGGTCTTCAGCGAAACACAGTGTGTACACTGTGTTGTCAATTAGAGGTATCCCCATTTTATGGCTTTTCTTTTTCCAGGTTTGGAGGGCTTGTTCCAAGTATATCTTAAAAAGCGTCGGTGAGAGACAACATCCCTGCTTCAGGCCTTTACTAACGTTAAATTAATATAGGCCTATTTTATTGTTCGTTTATACAGAATGTTCGAAAAGTATGTTCCATAACTTAGCAAGTGACCAAACACGAAAAAACAAAGAAAAACTTCCTATAAACATACACCCAATACTGCTTCGTTTTCCGTCTGTCTGTATGAGTTTTATTAGTGTCATGTTGGTTATGTTTGGGAATTCACACTGGACATGAATTCCCAAACATAACCAACATGACAATAATAAAACACATACCACACAAAGGCACCATAATGAACATTTGGGAAAATTTACAAATATACAAACATAAAACACAAAACAAACTAATACCTGAACAAATACAAATCAATACAAAACATGACACAATTTTCAAAGCACTCAACATCGAAAATACACAAAATACTAATATATACACCATAATCACACACAATAAAACCAATTTAAAGTACCAGAAGCCAACAGGAAGCCTCAATAACATCCAACCAAACATATGTACTACACCGGACACAAAATCCGGAAGGCTGAGGATGAGTACAAAATAGTACCCGAAACATGTTCCTAATAAGGAAAGAAATATCTTGAGGTAAATTCGTTATAAAAATTAAATATAACATAATAATTAAAATTTTCATTTTGTTATGATTATGCGTTTTAAAATGGCAGCTGTTTAAAATACTTGACACCAAATTTCATAAAAACCGGTTTGTTTGCCGAAATTCTACAAGAATAATAAAAGATTCGGTTTGTTATGCAGAATCCATTCATGTGTCACTTATTAGTATTGGACTATAAATAACGGAAAAATCAACATTTTATCAACATGAGTAGTGGTGCTTTCATACACACAGAATTACATATACATAGTACATGTTCTTTTTTTATTTGTAACTGCGTGGTGGTTAAATTCATTTACCCATGTTCGAGAGACTTAAACGTTCTGACAGACTGTCTTAAAAGATTAAAATAGGTCATGTAGCATTTTTATGGGGGAAAAATTTGGTCGCGGTAAAAGGTCTAATAACTTGTAATTTCCACTGTAAGTTAAAAGGTATGCTCCAGTGAAAAAAATGTGTTATTTTTGTATTTTATGTGTATGTGGCTAGTAAAGAACATGTAAATACATTCACATAATAATATATAAGAACATAATACATTCACCGAACACATTTATTAAACCGTCCACATCTACAGTGTATTATAGTTACTGTCCCGAGTCCGCTGGTGGGATATTCTGTAAATAATTAATACTTGACGCTAAAAAAGTACTGGAGGTGTAAGTTACTGTCGCCTCGCCGTGCGACACTCAGTGCTCGTATTTATTCCACTGTGCAATTTATAGAAATTTCCTGTAATTTCCTTGTTTATATGCGGCCCATACTTTGCAATGTGATATACAAGTGTTCTGCTTTGTGTACTGTATGTAGACATTCCGCCCTTGCGTTATGTGTGTATAGCGGCGTTACTTCGGGGGGGGGGGCTCAGTTCCTCCTCCCCCGCCCTGGAGGAAAATAAATCTTCTATGAACTCTGGTCTAGGGATTTTTTGCCCCAAAATCAATGCACCTGGTCCGCTAGGTTGGGGGTTGTGCGAGTTGCTGGTAACCCTTCCATGTAAAATTTAATTTACTGGAATACTTCAACAGAGGAAAAAACCGAGATCATCTACGAAACGACGTCACAAGGAAAGACCTGAAGTTACAGTCGGTTCTGGAGAGAATAAAGAAATACAGGCAAAATTGGAACGTATGTTTAAAAAAGTCCGATGTGGAACGCATGGTAGACACGCGTATTCCTAAACATGCGTTTGTATAAGCCAGTGGGGACGAGAGATCGTGGAAGACCCTGGAAAAATGGTCAAAGACTCTGTGAAGTCGGAACGGGCTACAACGCAAGCCATGTAGTGAAGAACAAGAACAAGAACAAGAACAAGAACAAGAACAAGAACAAGAACAAGAACAAGAACAAGAACAAGAACAAGAACAAGAACAAGAACAAGAACAAGAACAAGAACAAGAACAAGAACAAGAACAAGAACAAGAACAAGAACAAGAACAAGAACAAGAACAAGAACAAGAACAAGAACAAGAACAAGAACAAGAACAAGAACAAGAACAAGAACAAGAACAAGAACAAGAACAAGAACAAGAACAAGAACAAGAACAAGAACAAGAACAAGAACAAGAACAAGAACGAGAACGAGAAGGAGAAAAAGGAGGAGGAGGAGGAGGAGGAGGAGGAGGAGAAGGAGGAGGAGGAGGAGGAGGAGGAGGAGGAGGAGGAGAAGAAGAAGAAGAAGAAGAAGAAGAAGAAGAAGAAGAAGAAGATCGGAGATCATAGGATATGTTCTGTCAAAAGTGTTGATAATGTTACCACTTTTTTACACATCTGTAACTTTCTTATAACAAATCGTAGAGACATGCGGTTTTTACCATTGGAAAGGGAATTTCATTAAACGTTCACTAACAATGTCTGTAATGTTTGTCATAAAGTCAATATTTGCTAATCTAAGTCATCCTAATTTGTTTGAAAAACGTGTTCATGATAGTACAGAATCCAAACGAGGCGCTGAAGCATTTGATTTGGAATAGATTGCCAAAAAATATATTTGTTCGATTGGATACTTTGGTTTTGAATGTACATGATATTGTGTTGACCTTCAATGAAGGTAATATAAGTAAGTGTCAAGTCTTACAAAAATTAGGAATTAAACCAGAATCAAATATGTTTGAGGTAATGAAAAAAAAGACTTGCAACTAATCCTTGAGACAGAGACAGCAGTTTATGAATTGATGAAAAAGTTTAGACACCCAACTAGAAATCTTAAGAGAAAAATTGAGGACCAAATGGACATAACTAAGACCACGAGCATGGAGCTGGACTGTTTTAAATCAAGTAAAACAATAGAAGTCCGTTTTAAAACTTTAAACGCGTTTGTCTGAAAATCTATTTCTTTTAGATAAATGACTCATTACTTCAAAAACCAAATAAACTATCAAGCTGAATTGTATTGTGAATATTGGGTTAGTGGAGATATAATTATACTACTCTAATTATACGGTTTCACTGAAAAATAAAAATGTAAAAAAATATATAAGTATGCTTCTTGTATGTAAATGTTTAGAGAAAAACATAAAAACTTATAAAAAATCAAAAAATTAAGATATCTTTATAATTGTAAACAGAACTGCGAATGCCAAACTGTTTATTTCAACATACTTCTTCCTTCTTCCCAACATGATTGGTGATGTTTTCCATTCCTTTAATATTTCATTTTAAATTCTCACTACTTTCTCCAGGACACAGTTGAAAAGAATTGGAGATAAACCACCACCTGTCTTACACCTGTATTTATTTCGAAGGGTTGAGATATTTCTCCCATGAATTTTAATTTTGAGACTATAAGGGTTTAACGGATTAGATTTGCCAATTTAGATTTAGCACTAAGGGCGCTTTCACACACACCGGTGTTAGCCGGGCGGTTACAACCGGGTGAAGTTGAGGTATTCATTTTATCATGCTTTTGCATGGAGCCTTTACACACACGCCGGCCGGTCCAGTTTTCTCCCGGTTCGGCGGCCGGGGAACAACCGTCCCAATGTTAACTTCCAACGGCTGCCGGCAGCCGGCGAACTGGTCGTCACTGTTCTATCTGGTTAAACACCTGTTACTACCGTGGAGTGCCTTTCACATATCCCAGTTTTAAACTAGCAGCCGGTGAATTCACTTGTGCCCTTTTCCAGTTTGTTTGTTTAAGTGCTTGTCCAGTTTTTTGTTTATTTGTTTATTTAAGCTGTTAGATTAAATTTATTATCATGCAAAGTCGAGATATGAATGAAATTGACGCAGAGCTGTTGATTTGTCTAGTTGAGGCTAGACCTGTTTTGTGGGACAAGAGCCTAGACATTTTCAAGGATAGGAACAAAACAAGAGATGCATGGAGGGAAGTATGCTCTGAGTTGAGAGGCGATTTCAACGAGTTGCTAGATATTGAAAAAAAAAACGCTTTTGGTAAGCATTGTTTTTTTATTTATTTTTTTAAATATAAAATGTTTTTCAAATAAGTATCATTAAAATATCATACTATATTACAAACAAGAGAAGATAAGATTAATATGTTGATCAGACATGTATGCAAGTGAATAATTTCACAATAAAGTACTTACAATTAGGTAAAAATTATACTGAAGTACAGAGCAAAATGTTGTTGTATACCTAGTATTATTCTTCAAGACAGTTTTTTCTATACTACTTAAAAAAAATAGCACAATATACAATAGGCAAATGCAGTACCTAGCTCTTAATTAAAATGTAATTAACCTACAATAGTCTACCAGTTTTAACATAAACGGGGTGTGCGGTACAGTTTCTAGAGCTAACTGATTTTCAAGAAGCTCAAACTTTTGACATCTGCCACTTCAGCTGTCCTGCTTCTGAGAAAAAATAAGTGGCCACGTCATTCCGTACTATATTTGCTTTCTTACTTTCACGAATATTTGCCTCGGTATCTTTTTCCTCTAGCCCTACTACTGTCAAAGTGTCCTCGCAGTTATAGCCATCTCGGTTGCGGACAAAGTTATGTAAATCCATACATGCCTTCAATATATCAACCGCTAAGTTCATACTAACGTTGAGTGGACGATGAAAAATTCTCCACTTATTCGTTAAAATTCCAAATGCATATTCCACGTATCTTCGGGCCCTGCACAACCGATAGTTAAAGACTTTCTTCTTGAAAGAAATTTGTTGTCCCCGATATGGTTTCAAGAGGTGCTCGTGAAGGGGGAATGCCTCGTCGCCAACAAAAAAATAAGGTATGGGAATATCATTTGTCCCAGGCAATGGTTTAGCAACAGGTAAGTCAACCTTGTTTTCTTCAATGCGTATCCATAGGCTAGAGTTGCGGAAAATTGTCGAATCACTGTCCTTCCCGCAACTGCCGATGTCCACTTATAGAAACCGGTAATTAGCGTCAGCCACAGCCATCAAAACAATTGAGAAATACTCTTTGTAGTTGAACCACATGGATCCACTCTCCTCAGGCTTAATTATTCTTATGTGCTTCCCGTCAACAGCTCCCAAACAATTTGGAAAATTTGCCTTCTCCCAAAATCCTGTGGCAGTGCTTTCCCAGATTTCTTTAGTCAGTTCTGGAATACACTGTGAGCGCAAAATGAACCAGATTGCTAAACAAACTCTGCTGATTACTTTACTTGCAGTTGATATGCCAATTCGAAAAGTGTAGTACAGGTCAGTTAAAGTACACCCACTTGAAAGATACCTGAAATAAAAACAAAAAAAAATTGTAATTAAAGAGAGTAATTGTAAAAATAATTAAAATTAGAAATTTAATAATAGTAAAGTTAAATAATTTATTAGTAAATTAATAACAGTAATTATAAAAATAATTAAAATCCTATATTTAAAACAAGGTAATATCACATATTTCTAAAGACAGCTTTTGATGTTTTAGGTAAAGAAGTCACGAAGAAATGGGGAAACATCAGAGACTCATTTGTAAAATCTGAGAAGAAATCGAAGGATGCGTCTGCATCTGGTTCAGGGGCTAAAACTTTCAACAAATATATTTATTCAGAGCAATTGCGATTTAAAAAAAAAACAATGGCACAGAGACAAACCTCTGATTCGCTAGAAAAGAGTCCAGAAGCGGCCATTGATAACGAGACCATTGATAATGATCAGGAGGTTGAAAACGCTGACGCCTTCAGGAAACCAGCTCCAAAATTCAAGAAACGTAAACTAGATGATGTCGATTGCAGACTTTTAAAAGGTTTAGAGGACCGAAGTAATGAGAACCGACACCTTTGTTTTTTCAAAGGTGTTCTTCCCTCACTTGAGAATTTCAGTGAGGAAGAAATCTTGCAATTTCAAATGGGAGTTCTCCAGTTGATCACCAATATTAAAAGCCAGAGGGAACTCAATGTGAACTCAGTGCCGATGACGCCGAACTCATCTGAAACTTCCTCATCAGAAGATTGCAGTTTCCTGTTGTTTTTAATTAATGTATATAATTGTGATTTGTTTTAAAACTTTAATAAACATCGTTTAATCTTTATGCGTATTTTGTATATGTTCCCTTTGAATTTAGATACTTAATGCTTAATATTTAGCAATATTTTATTGTACTTTATAACATAATTTATAGTAGCCTAATAGAGCCAGAATAGCTAGTGGAAATCAACAAATAAATCAATGCTGAAGGAACCTATAAATTGAACCACTTTCGTACTCATTATTGTACAAGCTATTGTCACAAAATTTTATTTAAAATAAAAATAAATTAAAAATTTGTTCTCTTTCCAGTAGCAAAAACGGCCCCTCAATTTTTAAAATGAAATTTTCCTTACCTCAAGGTTATAGCTATCATTTCCACTGGTTGAATGCAGTTCCTCATCTTCGTGTTCTGGCGCTGCAAGCAATCTTTCAGTTGAGCACGCACTCGTCAAACGAAGATATGGACATACGAAAATAGTTGAAAAATTTCGTTTCGTACTGCCTTAACGCATCAAAAAGTAAGTAGAATGCACCCAAATCTTCCCGTTTTTCTAATAACGGATGAACCCACGTTCTTCTGACACGTTTTCGTTTACGGCGACGATTGAGCAACAACAAAGCAATAATTTGGTGACGCTCCATCACGAGACCAGAGCAGACTGATTATTTTTTCAATTCAAATGAAGGATTTCAATTTTCCGGCTGCCGGTGAGCAAATTTAGTCCACCGGTTTTCTCCCGATTCCAACCGGCCGCCGGTTTGAAACCGGTGTGTGTGAAAGAGGCCTTACCACAACTTTTTTTTTGTATCGGCCATCTAAGGACCACATGCCAATTTCACTTCTTTATTCTTTGTTATTTTCTTTTCCTCCAGTATTCTTTCATCTTTTCACTGTGTCTCTTCTCCCTTTTTTCAGTCCACTTTGAACTTGCGTTTTTCTCTCTCCTACCCTAGACTCCTTCCATTTTTAACATTTTTGTCCGAAAAATTTCTCTTTCAATTGCTTCTTCTGCGTGTATATTATTTTTGTCTAAATCCTTTTGGACTTCTTTAATCCAACTTCATGTTGACATCTTCCCCCACAGATATTTGAAGATCTGCTTTGTTAATTTATTGTCGTCCTTTCTATATGAATGTCCAAAAAATAATAGTTTTCTTTTTCTCATAGTTTCTGTTATATTTTCTATACTTTTATATATTTCATCATTACTTCTTAATTTCCAACCTTCTGAAGTTTTTCGTGGGATTTTTTTGTCTAAATTATAATTCAACGCTGCACATTTACTTGCATATAGGCATTTTGGCTTTACTACTGTACTGTAATGGCTTTTCGCATACTTAGATATGCACTTTTTATTGTAAACATCTTTAGTTATACCATCTGCCCTTTCCATCTTATGAATCCTTTCTTCTGTAGCAGATTTTTCTAAACCATTCTCTTGAATTATTTCTCCTAGATAGATACTTAAATTTTCGAACCCTCTCTATTCGACCAATATCTGTTACCAGGAATTTTGGCGCATTTTTAATGTTCGTTAGAAATTTGCTTTTTTTATGCAGAAACTCTTAAGGCTGTTCTACTAGCTATGTCCTCTAAAAACTTGTGTTACTACAGATGTCAGATGTTCAGAAAGTATAGCAAAGTCGTCTGCGAATGCCAAACAGTTTATTTCAGTATGCTTGTTCCTTCAGGACCAGTTGAAAAGAATTTGGGATAAACCACCATCCTATCTTACACCTGTATTTATTTCAAAGGGTTGAGATATTTCTCCCATGAATTTTATTTTTGAGACTGTGTCCGTAAGGGTTTCACGGATTAGATTTAACAATTTAGATTTAACACTAACGCAACTTTATTAATTAAATGTTTTATAATTGTAGTAGCGTTTGTAATGTATAATATGTTTAACTGCATGATAAAATTTCAGATTTATGTCTTTTACATTATAGTGGCATTTGTAGTATATAATGTACTTACTTGCACATTAATACAAAATTTCAGACTTGTATCTTTTGCATGTTCTGAGATAATGGGTCTCAAAATTTGATGGTAAGTATTGCCATGTGGCAACATGGCAATACTTACCTCTTGCTACTTGTACTTAAAAACCTACAACGTTCATCAAGCTACGTGTGTATGTGTATGCACTCAGAGGTTTGGACGAATGTAAATAAACTGTCCTCGATAGTAGTATTAACATTGGAATAATATGTTTAGTCAGGAGTTAATGCGGTCTGTTACTAGTTTTATTTTCCTATGGGAAATCAAACAACGTCTGGATAGAGAATCGTCTCCCGTTTGTCTGACCTCTCTCTCTCTCTCTCTCTCTCTCTCTCTCTCTCTCTCTCTCTCTCTCTCTCTCTCTCTCTCTCTCTCTCTCTCTCTCTCTCTCTCTGTTCCATTTTATAGCTAAGAAAAACGAAGACAAAAAAGTCGGCGGGGGCTGTGTCGGAGCGAGCCACGGCGCAAATCTTCAGAGCGTAGAATACGTCTCTGTGCTTTAGGGTTGCTAATGTGTTATGAATAAAATGAACAAACACATATTTAGTTTTACAAAGTACAAAATTATGTGTATATATAGACAATTGCAAAATATATAGATGTATCTGTATAAAAAATTACAAAATATATCAATACAATCGCATAGTAAAAACATTAAAAACTGCAGGAATGGATAAAGGTATAGTTCCGATGCCGCTAAATATCATTTGTTTATTTACTTGTTACTATGGTAATTAATTCTTGTCTCCATGGTGTTGACTCGACTTCAGTATTTATTTCCTTGTCTTTTAACCGTTGTCGGTAAATCCTCTGACGTTCAGCATTGGTCATTTTGGGTTTTTTGAATTCCCCATGATTTTCTCTACTCTCCTGTATGCGTTTACGATACTTTTGAGCACGTTTAGCTTCCATATACCGCGACATTTTGTCCGAACACACAAATTTTACAACTTGAATTACGATTATTCAAACCTCTTAATTAATAACACCGCTATTACGGTAAACTATGCAGATAGTACTCGATGAGACAATTTTAACGACACCTCACTCAACGTTCTATCGCATCGGAAACCGGAGAAATAATGAAATACTAATTTTAGTGCGCGGCGCGAAAAATATTTCTATCACTCCCCCCTCTCACCCCGCGCTGGATGATGCAATAGCCCGCTTATATTGTGCTATTTATTATCTTTGTTCCTTTATCTGTCGAATGGTACCTCATATAAGCGTAAATCTTTTGTCGTTTAGATAATATTTCAATTTCAAACGTGACGTGAAAACGTAACGCTCGATTTTCTGGTTGGGGTGCCTATTGCTGGCCTGAAAGGTAAGACGTATTCTACGTCAAAATAAAGGTCTGTATCTTATCGCTTAGTAGAGCAAACTGAGACGTAGTTGATTGATAACACGTACAGTATCGATAGCTACATTGTGTCAATAGCCAGAAATAATTAATGGATTGATTTTATTAATACATTTTTAATTTATGTGTAGACAATGTTATATACAATTCGAAGGTGAACCTTTCAGAACATTTTAAAATTGGTAAATCTACAGTTGACACGTTGTTGTTTGCTGGTGTCCAGGCTATACTGTCGAACTCGGGAAAGCGGCTTACAGATGGTTGTTCACTCACTTAGGCGAATTTGCAAGGATTTAGGATAAAAAATCTCTACATTGAAGTTCAAGGTGACGGATTTTCATGGAGGTGACCCACATATGAGCAAAAGGTGTTGTATGTAGATGGTACAGTATTAATACTGGTTAGTAATTATATACGCGGGTCAGTTGAAAAGTTCGTATAGCGACATTTGGATATTTTTACTTCCATGATCCGTAAGGAAATGGAAGTATGATGATCGCTAAAAAATCATGTTTGATATATAAGAGCTGATTCTGATTGTACTACCCTCCAAACACAAAGAAAAGTCATTTTCCGAAAAGCGTGTGTGTGTGTGTGTGTGTGTGAATTTTTTGTATGGCGAACGATAACTGCCCAAATACAAACAGAATCATATAATGTTTTGTATATGTACCTGAGTTGTAGAGGACTCAAAACCTGTTGATTTTGGTGAAGATTGGTTAAAGGGAAAGGGTAGTTTACCTGCAACGTTTTACGTTTCAACAAGAGTAAAGTACACTTAATTTTGATAAATAAAGGATCCCGAAAAGAAGGTCATAATAATCCACTGTATAAACGTAGATGAGATATCTATAAAATAAAAAGGGTAGTTGAAGGGAGAGGAGGAAATTTTCTCTAAATAAAAATGATAGTTGAATGGGGAGGGTATTATTTTTTTATATGTGTACTATGTTATCGACAAAAAAGAAGTTTTTTGTTAAAAGTCCTTCCCACCGGCTGTTTGGACGTGGTCCAATATTTTCTGAAAAAAAAAATGTTTCGCCAGTGCCATCGACTGCCATCATCAGTGAAAATCGAGTGCGCTAACGTGAGGTGGTATACGTTAGTGACCACGGTACTGTGGTTAAGGCTGAAGAAAGAAGTAGTTTCTATGGAAATATTTCATTTCGAAAATGATTTTAAATATAAATCTTAGAACATGGAGGCCATGTACGGTTCTCCATACCAATATTTCTTTATTGTTTACTAGTTATAACATAACATTGTATAAAAAAATATAACATATATTATTTATATGTTGTAGTTTAATTTCAAGTGAATGAACAAAACGACGCACACACGCACACACACACTGCATATAAAACAAGGCGAGAGAAAGTGAGAGTTAAATTCTGCAATAGACAGTCAGTATTAGCACACACAGAGCAGCCTCCCTTCATCGTCAGAGGGGGGTTGAGGTGCTTGTAACTCACCGAGTGGGTGGGTGGGGATAACGCTTCCTCCAGTCGGTGCAAACCTAGCTAGACGTGCCTGCTGCCGCTCTGCTGCATATTGATTGACCTTGAACTGCAAACGAGTGCCACCAGTCATTCAATAACATAAACCTCACCTACTGTACCTAGTCACAGCACCGCACTCCCTGAACAACTCCTCTCGGTTGCAAAGGAAATATGTATATTGCAGCAGTACAAACAGTAACGATACTGTGCATTGCCCAAATAAATAAATAAATATGAATAAATAAACATGATTCAGATTGCATAAGCTGGATCGTAGTAAAAATAGGGAGCGCAGAATTCATGCATGGACATGCATTTTCGACACACCTGTCGCTAGCGTTGTGTACGCGCGTATTTTGTTGGTGTGTGTGAAACCTGTCCGTTCCTGAAATGCAACCAACCCTTTTCAAGTAGAATAGTTGTATGTTTATTTTAATTATAAGAAAACTGTGTAAGATAGGATAAAACAAAAGACACCAAAGTGTGTAGAGATTATAGATAAATAAATTGTTAAAAAACCGTACAAATGTGACGAAAAGTGCAATTACTATACGTAAAAAATGAATAACTCTTTTTGTGAGTACCATAAAGAAGTGAAATTTACGTATAGTAATCACATAAGAATTAGTGATCGATTGAGCATCGAGTGATGTGAAACAAACTTCGTAATTCGCGAAAATAGGCGAAAATAGTGAATTGAACCAGAGTGGGGGTAGTGACGCCTCGACAGAATCTGACAAGTTGAAAAGTGTTCAGACAGGAATTTTTGCACGACCTGACTATAAATACCAGGTCGCGCTAATAAAGTTTCTTCTTCTCGGTTCAACCGTTGCCGCAGGAGGCTATGTCAGTCGACGACGCCAATTCACAATTATCGTAAGAGTCACAGGACCAACTAGATGTCCAGCCAGAGCTGTAGAAGGACACGGAGGACACGAGCAGAGGACCAGAAGGACACGGAGGATACGACTAGAGGACCAGAAGGACACGGAGGACACGAGCAGAGGACCAGAAGGACACGGAGGACACGACCAGAGGACCAGAAGGAGGGCGTACAGATGAATAACCACGTCAAACGAGGTGATAAAAAAACCATTGTAATTATAGACATTTGAAAGACACTAATTAAAGTTTGAATGAAAGACATTCAACCAGTATTAAAATAAATAAATGATACATAAATGTAAAAACAGTATAAAAATTAGAATAATATTTCTTGTATCAAATTTAGTAATTAGTAACGTAAATGATAAGATAAATAAGTAATTTTTGAATTAACGTAATTAGTAATGATGATAAAGGAAAATGCATATGCAGTAGAAAGTTAAAACAAAGTCATATAAAAGAAATTTGAATAGAAGTAAATTCATTTTTGAAGCTAATGAATCAGCAATTGCAAAACGATAAGCACACACATGAGTAAGCCGAGAGCAAAATAAATATTTTAAAGTAATTAAAGTTAGATAATAAGATTTGTGTATAACTTGTGTATGTAATTTGTTAGCAATAAGTTATGTACGGAAACTTCGTACTAACGATTTAATAATGAGTCAATGTTTAATATCCGATATGAAAGAGTTTGTTTAATAAATAAATTTTGTTTAATAATGGAACAATTTTAAACGTAAATAACGTATCATCTTCTTATTACGATTACACCCATGAATTCAATACACAATAAATTAAATTGAATTTGTTATGTTATACAATACACAATATTTAAATACATTTAAATCAAATTAAAAATTGATGTTGTTGTGTAGCAGAATTGGCGTCCCAAGAACGTGGGGCTCCTCAAATGAAAATAAATTTATATTTGCAATATGTAGGCCTATACACAAATATTATACTGTTGTATATAATTGTCTCCCAAAAGCGTGGGGCTACACAATTTAAATTAAATTGAATCGATGTTGTGAGTTGTTGTAATATATACGAATATATATTTAATATTTATAAAGACTTTACCTCAAGATGTTTTTTATTATTTGGGACATTTTTCGGGAAGCCTTGTGTTCCCATCCTCAGCCTTCCTGATTTTGAGCCTTGCGAGGTATTTGTGTGTTGGTTGGCTTCTGCTGTGGTTTCCTGTTGGATTTTGGAAAACAGCCAACACACAAATACCTCACAAGGCTCAAAATCAGAAAGGCTGAGGTTGGGAACACAAGGATTCCCGAAACATGTCCCAAATAAGAAGAAACATCTTGAGGTAAAGTCTTTATAAATAGTAAATATACCTTATACATCAAGAAACAGACTGTAGCAAAAATTATTTGAATATGTGTGTGTGTGTGTGTGTGTGTTTGTGTGTGTGTTTATATATCATCATCATTTCTTAACGGTTTTAGGCTGTAGCGGGCCTGTTCCTATTCCACAGTCCACATTTTTCTTAGATCCACCAAATTTTCTTCTGCCTCTAGGGTTGTAATCTTTCGCCATCTTCGGTATTCTACTTTCTTCCATTCTACTTATGTGCTGAATCCATTTTCTCCTGTATTCTTTATTCCTTTCACTAACTGCAAAAATCTACATTCGGACGCGTATGAAATCCGTGGAAATCTTCAAGCGTGATTCCGTCGCTGTGAATTGAAGAGGAGAAAGCCTTCTATTAAATAGTATTTGACACGCTGTGGTGCCAAACCAATCAGATGACACTTGATGGTGATTGGGCGATGCTGCCTTCTAGCTTAGATCGTGCTGTGTGGAGGAGTTTATTTAAGTGAGCCTTGTTAGTGCCAACACATAATCTAACTCAGTCATCATCATCATTTTCTTACCTCTTTTAGGCTTTAGCCGCCTGTTCCTATTCCACAGTCCACCCTTTCTTAGGTCTACCAACTTTCCTTCTGCTTCTAGGGTTGTCATCTTTCACTATCTTCGGTATTCTACTTTCTTCCACTCTACGTATGTGTTGAATCCATTTTCTTCTGTATTCTTGAATCCTTTCATTAACTGCAAAAATATCTAAATCACTTTTTATCTCCTCATTTATCATATTTCTAATCTCTCGTCTATTACACCTTTTAACTTATCTCAGAAATTTAATTTCTGCTGTTTTTATCTTCTGTTCATCTTTTTCTCTTTATGGCCCAAGTTTCAGAACCATACAGTAGTGTAGGTATTGCCATTGTATTATAAAAGTTTATCTGGGTTTCTTTTCTACATTTATTACCCAACATTCTCCAAATCGATCCACACATTCTTGTGCAATTCGTCACTTTATTTTCTATATATATATATATATATTTTGATATAAGTAATGTTACGTCCAAAATAGTTGAAATGTCTTACTTGTTCTATATAGGTGTTGTCTATGCATATTTTGGTCCGAACCGGTTCATCTCCTATAAAGACCATTACTTTTTTATGTCTTTGATTCAGATGTGTTACAGTTATATTCTTTTCCTATTTTGTGTAAGATGTGTATTTCTCGCTGGAGATTGTCTTCTGAAGTGGTGAATATAGCTTGGTCATCCGCAAATATAGCTTGGTCAAGCTTTTATTTCGGTGGATTCTTAAATATTCGGTTCAAAATAAATCAAACAGCTTAGCAGTTTAGAATATTCGAGGTCTGTAAATTAAGTAATGAGACTAATCATGTAGCAGTCAATATGATAGCAACACTGTAAGATTTCCATTAACACAGATAGTCACATAAACAGCTGATTGATATTGAGTATTAATATTTATTGTCTACTTTTGCCATGTGAAACGTAAACAAGCTTTTCGTGAAGTGTGTTTTTGTTGTGCGTTATAAAAATGAGTGACAAAATTACGAGCAACGATGTGCAATAACGTTTTATGTTAAACTCAGTGGCACAATGCTACTGAGACTTTTACAAAATTCACACAGGCGTATGGATATGAAGCTTTGTCAAGAGCACACGTTTTCAGATAGTTTAAAGCATTTACGGATGGCCGGGAATCAGTTAAGGATGATCCACGCTCTGGAATACTGTCAACGTCAAGAACTGACCAGAATGCTTGTCATCCACGTTCCACAGTCTACCTTTTCTTAGGTCTACTAATTTTTTTTTCTGCCTCTAGGGCTGTAATCTTTCGCCAGTTTCGGTATTCTATCGCTACCTTGTTCTATTCTATCAATGTGTTGAATCCATTTTCTTACGTATTCTTTCATCCTCTCATTAACTGCAAAAATATCTAAATCACTTCTTATCTCCTCATTTCTTATATGATCTTGTCTATTATACCTTATAACTGATCTCTTTATTCAATATGTGGAATCCATTTTCTTACGTATTCTTTCATCCTTTCATTAACTGCAAAAATATCTAATCACTTCTTATCTCCTCATTTCTTATATGATCTTGTCTATTACACCTTTTAACTGATCTCGGAAATTTAATTTCTGCTGTTTGTATCTTCTGTTCATCTCTTTTCTTTATGGCCCAAGTATCAGAACCATACAGTAGTGTAGGTATTGCCATTGTTTTGTAAAATTTTATTTGGGTTATAAAATTATGTCGGAGCAAGAAAGCTTAAAATTCCGTTCAGACGGAATAATTCCGAGAAGATAAATACATTTAGGAATTATTATTATTATTATTATTATTAACCCGAGAGCGCAGTTGCGCGTATGCTTCGTGGTAAGGCGGAATGGGACTGCATCAATGTATTTATTCAGTGAGTCCTACTAGAAAAAAACACAGGCCCAACTTGACCCAACGGCCAGTAGAAGATGAGGAACAACTAGAAGGAGCCCGATAAGGGCGCAATAGGCTCCATCCTGAAGTAATACGCTAAGTGGTTCCAGGATGGATGAGAATGCCTGAATTAGAGGTGGGTTTTTAGTGGATGAGAGTCTCACACACCAGAGGAAGCATGGTTACCTCTGACGCTGCATAAAGCATTTTCCCCCTCTTACAGATTATTATTATTATTATTATTATTATTATTATTATTATTATTATCATTTCAAAATTTACGTTGCAAAAGCTCTAACCAATTGGAAGAAAAAATTAAAAGGGATGGAAATTGAAATTGACGATGACAGATGCTTGTACACCCTGCAATTTCCATACAATCAAGTGATATGTGCAAATAAAAAAGAAGACCTGGAATATATGACACGCAAACTGAAGGAAGAGTATGAAAAATGGGGATTACTGATG